>JARHVA010000652.1:1695000-1892500 GCA_037957365.1 Torreya grandis | reverse complement strand
CAAGGGGGGCAAAATGAAAAAATAGTGGAAATTGAGGAAGTTCAAGGTTTAAAACCTAAAAACATTTTTTCATAATAGCCCTTTAATTTTTGGTTTTAGGCTTCAGCAATGGAAACATCCTAACCTTGGGAACATTGACCCAAATCATGGTTTCATCCTAAACCTGATTCATTATTAGATTAATTTTTCCATCTAATAGTTTTTTATCTATAGGTTTTTTAATATCAAGATAGATGATTAAACTCCCAACTATGTACTGCTCTCTATCTTTCCCCCTTTATGTCATCTAATTTGTAGATACACTTTCTTTTGGGGTTTACATTTATTTTCTAATCTGATAAATTATCTTAGAATGATTTGGAGACCTTCTGTATTATAGTGGTTAGTAGAAAAAAGATGAATTCTATAGTCAATCTAGTAGAAAATAATAAAGACTATTGGCAAGAGAAATAGGGTTTTAAAACTATATCTTTAGATGACACCATTAGCATATATTGATCAAATAAATTACCTCTCAATTATTTCTATAGACACCCCGTTATATCCACAATTGACTTTCGATTGGATTTTAGATTAATTTCTACCAAGCAAATCAAATTCAAGCCTAAGAATCACTAAATGTTCCAATTTTGTCCACACCTTGGACATTAGTTCTCCTAATCACGTTGAGGCATCCCTATTTGGGGTAACATCTTGTATGTAATAGTAAACTCTCATGAATTTATCCTCAATAGCTTGCAACCTAACAACTGGTAGTTTGGCCTTTGGACACATTAAGCAAGGCACTTGAACAATTCCTATAAGAGCTAAAATGCTAATCAAAATGAATCAATTAATTAAATCATATTAAATGCTTATATAAATAATTCATTTTCAATTAATGAATATCTAAAAATGAAAATTCAAAAATGTAAAATATCAAGATTATTCATCATTATTTTTGTGAGTTGTCAAGCCACTTGTAAAATATCTAGATTGGGTGAAAGATAATAATTATGACCTATGTCTCTCACATGGAATTCATGGTTAGCCGAACTCAACTTGGATTAGAATTAATTGAATTTGTTAGGGTGTGGAGCTAAAAGCTTCACCTTAGGCAAACATGGAGGTTTCTGTGCATGACCGTCGCCGACGTCGGCAGGCCACAACCGACGTCGGTCAGGGGACAGTGCAAGGGAAACCAACAACGGTAGGGATCGATCGACGTCGATCGCCTCCAGTTAGATAGGGACCGATGTCAGTCCCCTGTGGCTCCAGAACTGCTGTTGACGAACAGTCAGTTAAGTGAACGCATTGTTTGCATGATGAAGACCAGTTAGAGTCTTGAGCTGCAAGTCTAATCAGTGTATGAATGAGATCTATATAATAGACTCATGGGCTGTATTGTTAAGTGTTGAACTTGTAGAATCCAAGTGTGGAGCTTGGAGAGTTCTTCCCATGGTGGAATCAAGTAAGATTCCCATGTATGTAAGATCAGGGTTGATATGTAGGGTGTTACAAGATCATGGTGGAGATCTACATGTGATAAGTAAGATCAGGTTGGTCTGCAGGGATGTGTGTATGCGAGGGTCAAATAGAGATCGGTGGGGAAGTAGGATCCAAGGTGACAGCAATACATTAGCAGGATCATGGTGAGATCTACTTGGAGTACCGGTTTGTACTCGGTTGTACTGGATGTACAATGAGGTGAACAACAGTTGTGTTAGTTGTTAGTTGTGACCTATGAGAGAAGATTACTCAGGTGGGAAGATTACTTGGAGCCCTTGAGGAGGAAGCCTCACAGAGGTGGAAGAAGAGTGTGATCTCTTTATTGTAATTTCCTTTGTAATGAGTTGAATACATTATGTGTTGCCTCTCATATTCTGTGTGTTTTCTCATTGATATTTATTTGTTCTTCTGGTTATTTCTGCATGTAAGTTGCTTATACAATGGTAATCATGTGTGCTCTTAATTCTGACAAGTTGTGTCAGAGCTTTGGGGAGTTTCGGTCTTATCAAATGGTATCAGAGTGAGGTTGGACGTTCTCAGAGCGAGTTTGACTAAGAGATGGCCCAGATATGTTAAGTGTTGTTGATTACAGGTTACTCACAGGGGTTGTTATTTGAGTGGGAGTATAATAATGGCAGAAGAAGGTAAGCTGAGAATGAAGAAATTCAGGCACAGGATTAACACCACAAGGAGTGTGGTGGGTTGTCTTCAAGTGGGAGCTTGAAGAGGAATACAAGCTAGGATGCAGATTGGATAGAGTACTGGTTTAGGTACAGTTGTAGATATTTATCTCCAAGTGGGAGATTGTTAGGGTGTGGAGCTAAAAGCTTCACCTTAGGCAAACATGGAAGTTTCTGTGCATGACCATTGTTGACGTTGGCAGGCCACAACCGACGTCGGTCAGGGGACAGTGCCAGGGAATCCGACATTGGCAGGGATTGGCCAACGTCGGTCACCTCTAGTCAGACAGGGACCGACGTCGGTCACCTGTGGCAGTTCCAGAACTATTGTTGATGAACAGTCAGTTAAGTGAACGCGTTGTTTGCATGATGAAGACCAGTTAGAGTCTTGAGCCGCAAGTCTAATCAGTGTATGCATGAGATCTATATAATAGACTCATGGGCTGTATTGTTAAGTGTTGAACCTGTAGAATCCAAGTGTGGAGCTTGGAGAGTTCTTCCCATGGTGGAATCAAGTAGGATTCCCATGTATGTAAGATCAGGGTTGATATGCAGGGTGTTGCAGGATCATGGTGGTGATCTACATGTGATAAGTAAGATCAGGTTGGTCTGCAGGGATGTGTGTATGCGAGGGTCAAACAGAGATTGGCGGGGAAGCAGGATCCAAGGTGACAACAATACATCAGTAGGATCATGGTGAGATCTACTTGGAGTACCGGTTTGAACTCGGTTGTACTGGATGTACAATTAGGTGAACAACAACTTGTGTTAGTTGTGACCTATGAGAGAAAATTACTCAGGTGGGAAGATTACTTGGAGCCCTTGAGGAGGAAGCCTCACAGAGGTGGAAGAAGAGTGTGATCTATTTATTGTAATTTCCTTTGTAATGAGTTGAATACATTGTGCGTTGCCTCTCATATTCTATGTGTTTTCTCATTGATAGTTATTTGTTCTTCTGGTTATTTCCACATGTAAGTTGCTTATACAATGGTAATCATGTGTGCTCTTAATTCTGACAAGTTGTGTCAGAGCTTTGGGGAGTTTCGGTCCTATCAGAATTAGGGTTAGTTTGAACTCAACTATGGTTAACTATAGCCTAACTCAACTTGGGTTAGATTTAACTTTGGAGGCTATAAATATAAGACCTCACCCCTTAATCCATAAGTTCTCTTAGTGTAAAGTTATTATGTACAAATACATACCAAGGTTTTTTAGTGCAATGTCATTATGACAAAATACCTTCCAAAATGCTTCATTATAGTGTTACCATACCAACATGCTAAATCAAGCTAAGAAAAGGTGAATGAAGGAGATATGATGCAAGAGAACCATTGATGAAGACTCCATTATCCACAAACCAAGCAAGCTAATCATATCAACAAGAAATTTGTAGCTACAAGGAAGGTAAAAAGAAGTTTTATTTTATTTTCTAGTTGTATTTTCATTAAATGCTTGTATACACTCTCCCTAGTGTCTAGGATAGAGGTGTTAGTGTTTAGTATGTTTATTTAGATTTGATTTCCTTGACTAACACCACACTAATCTCCCCTTTATGTCAAAATCCTTGTTCACATAATGGAATGCCCGATGGGATCACACATCCCACAAACCTTCTAAATGTGCATTTAAATCACCATTTGATGAATTTTTACTCATTTTCCATCTAAATTTCACATTTTTTATCTCATAGACTAAATGGTGAGATTGCCTTATTTATCGACAAAAATGACCTACTAATCGATGAGATCGAAAACAACATTTTTTATCCTACAGAACGGTGATATCAACCTATAGAATAGAGAATTCACTTTACATAGTGACAAAATTGCCTTTTTGAATGGTGAATTTTCCCTACATATTGGTGAGATTGTTAGGTCACAAAGTGACCAACTTTTGAGGGCTCATTTTAGGTCATTCAGACTCTTTTTTTGAATTTTTTAAAATACCAAGTTTCTTCTCTTGAAATTTTAGAATATTCTATTAGTTTACTTTCAAGTTGCATATATTTTCCAATAAAATATTGAAAAACCCCTAACACTTTTTGTAGGACCCAAATATCAAGGAAAGATGTTTTTAACACTTTAATATTAAAATCACATTTACATTTATTGTTTAAATCTCATTTTAGCTATTTTATTTTCATGTTTTCAAATTTCACAACTCAAACAATGCCAAGGGGATAAACTTCACATCATATTTTACTTAGTGTTCTAAAAATGAACTCAAACTTAGATTAAACTCTTTTAAGAGCTTGATTATTTATCATTTTACTTGTTATTATATTTGTTTTTGCAAAATTGACTTAGTGTGTATGCTATCCCCCATACCCTTTAGGGAAATTGAGTGACCAAAAATGCTTTATCCTTTGATTTTTGTCACTTAGTCCAAGCATAGAAGGAATGTTACTGAGGAACTCCCCAAGATCCTAATTATTTGTGTAACCCTAAAATGACCTTAAAGTCTTATAATTCTTATTTCTTACATCTTGGCTTTTGGGCAGGAGATCACTTATCCCTCATAAGTTATCTATGGGTATGTTGACCTAGGGTTTCATCTTCTAGCATTATACCAACCTCTCTCTATATCAAGGTATATAAATTAGGGCACAAAGATTATGATTTCCTCGGGGATGAGTGGCTAACCACTTCGATCATAATGAAAACTTGAGTCAGGTCTGGCTAACTAGGGGATTACACTAAGAAGTAAATGAATAGAATCACTATATAAAGGAATAGATTCTTATATAGTAAGTTAAACAGTATGAACTCAATTGGCATGATTAAATCTCTAGTGTTAACCACACTTGGGACCATATAGATGTGTGAAACTTATAGTTTTAGACAAACACCACTTACCATAAAAATATTGTTAATGTAGGGTGAGTAGCTCAAAATTCTATGTCACCATATGAACTCTTGAGAGAAGAGGGGGCTTAAAAACCATATATTTCATGTGCATTTAAATTTTTAGATTAACAATTATTTCCTCTTAAGATCAAATATATAGATTAAATTTGATAGTATGAAGCCACCTTGTCAATTTTTAGGATTAGGATGATAAACTTAGGTGTTTTTATGTCTTTCCTTTTTACTTGCATTGTTTTGAGTCCATTTTTTTTATTTATTTAAACCACATCCAAAAAAATTCATATTGCATGTCACTCTTTTATTTAAAGAGGTGTTTTGATGTCTATTTTATACCAGTCTTTGTCATAGTCATTTTTCAAAACTTTTGTGTGTGTGTCACTTTTTTGAAAGGGGCATCATTATACTACCCATTTTGTTCTAAGTCCTTACCTTAGAGTTTTTGAAACAAACCATTTTCCATACCTTTAAAGTAAGATAATGTCACTATGCTACTCACATTGTTTTAAAGACTTTTTTCCTTGTGTTGAATCACATTCAAAACCACATGTGCCTTTTTGGAATATGCCTTGTATCGATATGCCATCCATTTTGGTTTAGCTTGTTGTCCATTTGAGAAACCAAGTCTTTTAAAATAAGTTTGAAATTAGTCTTGTTAATTTCAAATTCAAATATTGATTGGTTTATGCATATGCCTCATCTAATTTTATCATAGGAGTTCACCTCTCACTTTTGGTTTGTGTAACTTAGACAAATTTCTTGTTTGCTTTGAAGGCTCTCCAAAATGGTCTAAAAGTGGAGCTATATCTACAAAATGGTTTATGCTAATATTTGGCATAAAATAGTCTAATATCAAATTTTTAATGTCAAATATCTAACATCAAATGTCATACACACAAAATTTCAAGCTTTTGAATAAAAACTAGCATGTCAAAATTTGAAGCTAAAGTGTTACAAATAAAGTCTAAACTAGGAAAGGAAAAATAGTCTCTAGGTCTTTTATCTAAGATCAAATAGGTTGGTGCTAGGATCTTTGGCCAAACATGACATCAAAATCTAGACTTACAAACAAAATATGATGTGATTTAATCTAACAAGTTTAGAATAACTTTGACATAAATATGGCACATGAAATCAAATATAAACATGATCAGTTAGTATAAGACACAAGGCAAAAGGCACCTAGAGAAAGGTTGCACTCTCCCAAATAAAGGCACAAACAATGATGAAGATAGGCTGTAAACAAACAAATAATAGTTTTCAAACTTAGGCAAGCAATTAACCTAAGTTATGTAACCCAAAAGAGAAATAGCTATGTATCAGCCCCTGCGAGGTGAGGCTTAAAAAAAAATTAATCAATATTTGTATCTAAACTTGTAAAAATTAATTGAAAGCTCAACATTTGAAGGTTAGTATTTTGATGAACAAATAATCTAGATAAGATTGGATGGCATGACTATGATAAACAAATATCCAACAAGGCTCAAATGATTGGTTAATGATAATGATAATTTAGACACGAGACAAGACAAGTCATTTGAAATAATTTAGGCAACATAATGACATTAACACTCCCAAAAGATGTGATAATGGTTTGTTTCAAAGACTTTTCAGGTACAAAATTGATAATAATTTGGGTGTCATAACGGTACCCATTTCAATCAAGTGACACATACATAAACATGTTTAGAAAAAATTGTAAGTCACAAGTGTGGTGTAAAATAGCCAGCATAATACCTCCTCAATCAAAGGAGTGACATATAAATAAACTTATTATCAACATGGTATAAATAAACATATAATTTTTAGTCTCAAAACACAAAGCAATAAATAATAAATGACCAAAATAAAACTAAGTATAATAGTCCTAGATCTTATCAAGGTATGGCAAAGTGAGGACTAAAACCTACAAGTTTTCAATCATCTAGATTAATCCCATGTGTACATACTTTCACATATGCACACAAAATAAGTAACATGTAAATTGAGTCCATGTCAAATAGCTTGTGAAAAGGTCTTATCCTTTTAACAACCACTACATCTATCATTTTCTTAGTGTAGTATAATGTTCAAAATGATCATACATCCCAAGCTTAACATGCCACTAACGGAGATGGTTTAACCACTCAAACCATCATCCCAATAGAGTGATCAAAATTTGTATATAAGCCCCATGGAAAGGGGTTAAAACATTGTTGGGAGATGAAGCCTTAGGTCAATTATTCCCTAAATAACTTGCAAGAGGTAATGACATCCCCTACACAAGCAAATATGCATGAAAATAAAAGACAAGTAGAAAGACTTTAGGGTTGATTTTAAATCACCTAATACTATGCAAGTTTGTAGAGAGATTAGGAAACTTTCTTTATATGACTTGGACTAGGAACTAAAATGCAATGGAAAGACATTTTTGATCCCATAAGTTCCTTATAGGGGATAGGGGAGAGCATACATGTGCTATCCTTTTTGTGAAACAAACAATCATCAAATAAACATGGCATAAAAGTGAACATGATCAAAAGCATGTAAATTACATGATGTTAAGTTCATTTTAAGCACCAAAATGAAATGTGTTGTTAAGTTTGGCCCCTTGGCATTGATGAAAACTTACTAAAACATTGAAAAACATCTAAGGCATAAAAATGAACTAAGTTCTTTTTAGATACCCAAAATATTATGTGAGCAAGATTGAAAACATGTTTATGTTTGATTAGGTTTGTTGTTATGCACTAATTGAATTTTTTTGATTAGGTTCATGGCACCTTGGCATATTGAAAAATTTAAAAGAACTTGTATAAATAAAAACTAAGAAAAAACATAATGATGTTTGTTTTAAGCACTTAAGTCCAAATGTTTGAATTTAGCCTAATTTATTTTAAACACCAAATTGAAATGTTAAAAACTATTTAATCTTGTAAATTGATGTTCAATGTCTACCTTAACCTTTCAAAAACAAGAGAGTGTCCTTCTATTTTAAAATTTTTAAGTGTTAAGAGAGTCTTCCGATAGTAACAAATCTAAGGCAACCATTTTGAAGAATCATTTTTGAGTGTTAGCAATAAAAAATGTGTTATGTTTGGATTTGAGCTCTTAGGTTTTGATTTCAAATTGCAATTTTAAACATAGTGATCATCGATAGTAACAAATAATTGAAGACATGATTTCAAGGCAACCATCAAGCATCCAAATGAAGATCACTATGTGGGATACATTAGGTCTCATCAGGTGTGCCATTTGTGATCAAGGAATTTGAATCAAGAAAGGAGGTTAGTATGATGTTAGTTTCATAAATAATGAAATCAATACACTAAACAAGCTAACATCTCTAGGTCTAGTAGAATCATCTAAAATTAGTTGATAAATAACATCTCAATGAAAACTCATGCTTGGCTGAATGAACCTGAAGGCAAAACCTTAAAAAATGTGTTATATTAGGCTTGGTTAGATGAAATTTGATAAAAATAGGCTGCAAAGCATAAGTTTAGTTGATGGATTTAAATGCTTTTGAGATTGATGAATCAAGAAAATAAATGATAATTTAATAATCAAATTGCAATGAAGCCAAATTTAAACATGTTTTTAGATGTTTGATGGTTGGTAAGAATTGGTTCCCTTACAACTACAGTGACATTATCAGTGATCTCATAGAATCACTGGTAGTTATGTACAAATCATTAGATATGATTAGGAAATGATAATGTTCTAACCATCAACGGTTGTACATGAGTATCGATGATAGGATAATGTGACACTGTGTAGATTGACCCCATGATAAATACCAATGGACCTTAAAAATGAAATCAAATTGATAGATTAAAACAAAGTTATAAAATCAATATTAGAGAGCTTCAAGCATCCAAATGAAGATTTAAAAAATACTGTTGTATATTGATCTCCTTACTAATTTCAAAGTGGGATACCAAAACAATATAATACTAACATCCTCAATGTTAGGTCTCATCAGGTGTGCCATTTGTGATATTTTGAAGGAATTTGAATCAATATTTTCTTAGAGATTTAAAGGATAAAAAGTTAGTATGATGTTAGTTTCATAAATAATGAAATAAATACACTAAAAATTGGATTGAGTGTGTAGGAGGGATGTAAGAGCAAGCTAACATCTCTAGGTCTAGATCATGGGGGAAAATAGGTTTAGATTAGTAAAGAAGAATAATATGTAATTGATTGAGATTAATTAACTAATAGGAAGTGATGTGAATTTGGTGGGATATGATGTGACAATAAAAGAAAAAATTAATTAATCAGGGGAGAATAGTGAATGGATTAGGAACATTAAATGGATAAAATACTTGATTAGATGATTTAGGATGATGTTAGTGGATAGTTAAAATTTACATAAATTGTTTGATTTTAGGTGTCTAATTTTTTATCCTCTTTAAGAAGGTATTGCGAGACAAAATGAGTGGACTAATGACTTTTCAAAGAAATAATATGCTAAAAAAAGGTGGACAAAAAATTAGATGATGAAGAAATAAATAATGTGATGGATGGTACCCTATCAAGAGGGCATGTGGGGATGAAGGATGCAGATGGGATCTTTAAAAAGAGAGGAAGAAGCTAAAATAGAAAAATTAATGGGTGGATGAAGAAAAAGTAGTTGGAATGTAGGATGATGATTAAACCATGGTTGAGATTAACCCAATTGAGCTAACTCTTGCATCCTTTAATTTTTGATGATGATGGATTTGATTTTCCCCAAGAAAGATGGATTTGGGAAGGATACATCCTGAGATAAGTGGTACACTTTGACTTGTCCCAAACAGGGTGAAAGTTATGAGCTTGACTTGTCCCAAATAGGGTAGATTGGGGAATGATTTGTCTTGATAATAAGTTGCATACTTCAACTTCCCAAAATATGGAAAAGTTACAAACTTGGATAAAGGAATGAATGATTAAATTTCCTCAAGTAGGGAGAGTTAAATGATTTATTAATATATTTTTAAGCATATATTAGGGATTGAACCTATTACATGTATTAAGGATGATATGATTGGAATTTTGTGTTTGTTCATTTAAGTGTAGACCTTAGAGTCATTTGAAGCATTGTTAAAGATCACATCATGATCAAATATGTTTTGGACATTAGAATATGAACTCCCTTTTTCCTGATATCATCTAGATATTTCTTGACTCTACCTCTTGATTCCAAATCTCTATATAATGCCTCCTATAAACCATAATGGGCTATAACTTTGTCAACTATATTGAGGTGTTTCCTCACTGAGTAATGAATTTGATCAATGCTTAGAGGGGTTTTGTGGTAGTACCTATGGTGTTTAGCATCGAGATATTCATCTACACTATTGTATATTTGATGTGCCATCTCTTACTCTACCACCTTATCAAGAACATAATGTAGCAAATACTTAGTAGGTGCCCTAGTTCCCTCTATCATGATTATGGTATAACCAGGATAGTATTAGTAATCCCCTATTTTATCTATACTTCTTACTATATTCTCAAAAAACCTAGGCACATGATGCCCATAGATGGATTGGCAGACTTGAGGGTAAATATATTATAAGATTCTTTTTATTTCACTTCTAAACCTATAAAAATTCAATATGGAATAATAATCATAGACCTTGTTCTTTATGTATTCATTAGATGGTTACTAGGTTTCCCATGAGTCTTATATATTATCCCCATGACTGCATCCACTACATAGGACATCATATGAAATTTCAATTAGAGGGCTTTAGGTAAAATCAAAACATTTTTTCACTCAGTATTGCACTGATGACTTCACCAAGTGTAATAATTTTATTAGTGATCAAAATAATGTCTAAAAATTGAAACCATTCCTCATGCACATAAGTGGTGTTGGGAAAACCATACAACCTATTCATCAATGCCATAATTATTTGAAATCCTACCTTGAACTTGACTATGGGAACTGAGGAGATATCACCTCAAATATTTAATATTTATTCTTTATTAATTTGTTGTTTTAGTCTCCCCTCAATTACATTATTCTCTAACTAATCATTAGCCAAAACTTGATCTTAAGTCACATCAAGCATTGGAAGTTTCAAATACTTTTATAATTATTCCACATAAATATATGATATTGTGCTTCTATAAATTATAAAGTGCAGGTAATCCCTAGTATTATCACTATTAATAAAAAATCATGAACTAAATTGATATAAAGCATTACCTCAAATTTTCCTATCGTGTTTTGAAATCCCATGGTCTTGATTGGTATTAAATCATCAATATACATTCATTCATTTTTAGATAGTTGATCTTGTCCTGAATATGAATCTATGTTATTCACCTCATCCCAAATAGCGGAGTAATGAGTAAATTGAAATTAAAGTGATCCATGTTTAAATATTGTGTCTAGATATTAAAGCATGTCCATGATGGTATATGGAGAAGAAGGTTGATTCTAATATGCTTGTGATGAAGAAGCCATTGTTATAATATAAATCTCTATAAACATTATTATAAGTTGACTAAAGGTGAATGTAAATTTTATAGAATAAAAGGTAGGGATTTTGGTAATTGGATAGATAGAATTCACAATTTATCGTATTCAATTTATGACAATGGTGACTTGATATAGTTTGCAAATTTTCATATATTGTCAAAATCTCAAGACTTGAATGCTTAATTTATGTGAAGTTAATGCATCATCAGCGTTTGATTTTATTTCTTATTTCAATTTGAATTTGTCAATCAGAATTAGTAGGAGTCTTTTGCCATGTGGTAGTTTTTTGTTCACCATGAGTGCTTAGTAATCACCTTAAAATATATGTCCATTTCCCATGTATCAGCTTTCTCCTAGATACCAAATTTTACAATTATATTCTATCTATGCATCTCTACAGTTATGAAACTTATCATAACATCACTTACCTAGGGGTCTTTAGTTTTATAATATTTATTTGTATCCCTTAGAAGTTATGAGTTAATGAGTTCTACCACTTGGCATGATATAAGGAATTTAGAGTTATTTTCACTATTAATTGTGCACATCTTCCTAATAGGCTCGACATGAATGCAATGATGCCATGTGGATTATATTTGGGGATCCAAGGATATTTATTATTTTATTCTTGTACATTCTTATAACATGTTTCATTCTTCTAAGATGATGACACATGCATGGGTATCAGTGTTCTAGAGAAAATTCAATCTTGACAATGTACCTTTGATTGATAGGATCTAATTTAAAGAGATCACACCACATGGATGACGCTCATTGATTTAGGGTATTTAAAACATTGAAATTGTACTTAAACCTATTAAGTGGCAAGTGTTTAAGATTTTTCCATGTGGATGGTCCTTGTTAATCTGAATAACTTATAACTCTAACAATGTACCTTCTTTCTAGTAGGTCCAAGTGAACATGGTCATGATATGTGGATGGTATGCATTGATCTAAAGAAATTCATATATAAATTTTTATGCTATGGTCTATTATATTTTAAGTGAAAGGAATAATTCCATTTAGAATGATCTCAGAGATCCAAGGCAATTTGAAACATGAAAAATTCACTTTCTCTCAATTGTTTTCCAAGATTCTGAGTTGATGTGATTATGCCACTTGCCTTAATCTTGGGGGACCAGAAGGTATATGAAGAAAGTAGGCCCAATTTTTTAAATATATGCTACAATTAGCTATGATGTCTTCATGTGGATGGATCTTAGGGTTTCAGACCTATTTATGATAAATCGTATCCATGGAAATTAGAATCAATGTGATGCGAACATGTAGCCAATGAATTTAATCAAGGATTGAATGTGGAATAAGTCTAAGTCTAGAAAGTAATCTTACATATATAAGAAATTCAAGATGCACTATAATGCCATCTCATTATCTCCATTAGTCAAATAAACCAAAACCCTATTTATAATAAATATTCATAATGAAAATCAAAGGTGATAAACAAAACCATTTTATAAAATATCCAAGCTTTGATTTTCTATTTTGAAATGCAAAATTAAACTCAAAAGAACCTTAGGATACATGGATTAATTTAATATTAGAATTATAAGGTTAATTTAGACCATAAAAAAAATATTTTCTATTAATAATGGGTCCTTATATGAAATTTAAAAACTAGGTGTGTTAGGGCATAATGATAGGCATCTCATCTCTTTACATCAAAGGGGGGAATGCTGGGTATGATGCCAATATTGGCACTTGAGTTATATTTTTTGACTTAGTATATTTTAGTTTTTTAGTTATTTTAAAATTTTATTTAATTTATTTATGACCTTAATTAGTTTTTGGTCACTTTCAAACACTTTTCAATGATTTCTTAAAAAAATTGAATCTATCGATTAACATCAGTTCATTGAGTGCTTGAATGAGTTTATAAGTAGCGGGACACACTTTTAGTGTTAGTTAAGAGAAATTAAAGTGAATTTAGTAAATTCATATTTTTAATATAATTTTGGATGCCATATTTATCTAATCATATCTTGTGGTACTCAATTGATAGTGGTTTGCTACATGATGAAAAAGTTATCAGTGAACTTATTAGTGGTACTCTTAGTTATTTCTTGAGTTTATCTTTAGTGTTGTTTAAGTTATCTTAGAGTCTAATTTAAGAATTATAATTATAGATTACTTATTTATTAATTAAATTTATTTATTTAGTTTTTTTTACTTTATCCTTTTCTTGAAATAAATATATCTTTTCAATTTTGAATCTATTCAGTACACTTTTTATTTAATAATTTCAGTCACAACACAACTATTTTGATAGCTAGTAATTACGGGATAATTTTATTGATACATGGTTTCAATTTTAGAGTGAAACAAGCTTATTTGCACTCTAAAAATTCATTTAAAACTTTCATTTAAAAATTTCCTACAAGATTAAAAAAAGTGTATGAATTACTTTGGTGTCAATTGTTTTAATTTTTGTTTTTCTTGGTCGAGTGAAAATGTTTCTTTGAATAAAAAATATTCAAAGAATGTAAATGATGTCATAATTTTTATTTATATAGAATTCATAAGATATTATTGTTAATGCAAGTAACAATGTTGTTAAGAGTGGGATTTGAATAAATCATTGTTGGAGGTTATTTTTTTTTAAAAATAAATTATAAATGAGGTGATTATGTATAGGAATATAAAGTTTCTTGTTAACATGAGCAATAATGTAGGGTTGTGATGTTTGGTAGTTGAAGTGTCTTAATTGGCACACTGCATTTATTGAAAATGGGTTTAAAAATTATGGAATATACATTTTAAACTTATAATGTTACTTTTTCATGTGAGAATAAAAATGAAAAATATTAACATATATTAAAATGTGGATTTGAAAATAAAAATAAAATTAAAACCATTGAAAATTAGTTATTTTTCCCAATATTATTGTAACGGAAGAATTTTTTTATAGAAACCATGCACTCTAAACATCTAAAAATCTGTATATATATATAAATATCAAACTACAAAAACATAAGGAGTAGATTCTTACTAAAATATATACTTATTTTCCTAATAAATATTTTTATCCCCATACGTAGAGATGAAAATAACTACTAAATAGATTGATGACATTTCTAAAATTAGAAAAATACTAAATATAAAAGTACATCATATCAATTTAAGGATGGCCTTAGCTTACATTGAAAACTTTATGATGTAATGCTAGTATTGATTTGGTGACTGTGGATGTTATTGTGATTCACATAATATCTTAATAATGCTTTGTAACACCCTATTGGATAACAACACATGTTATCATGAATACTTACTCACATTGTGATCTCATGGGGGGTAGATTTCAAATATTAATAAATGAAAATATTGTATGAGGAAGTATAGAAGTATGGTGCATTGCTTCTTTCTCTTTTATTGTAGCTTCCATGTTGAGATTCAACTATGTATTGATGAGAACAACAACATGAAAAGTGAAATATGTAGTTATTTATTTTCTTATGATTTATGACATGTGCTTAGGCAATGGTTTATGTTTGTTCATCTGGGTTTTAATAATATATGAAATGAAGTAATAAATATGATTATAATTTACATTGAAAGTCTAAGAATGAGTTTGTCAATTTTTTTTTATAATACTTTAGATTGCCCTGTATGATAAATTATCATGAATTATGTACTTATAGTTTTATATATTGAATTATTTATAATTTAAACAAGTGAACATTGGGACCATGATCTATGAGGATTTAAAAATTTAGTTGTTTATAAATTCAGTTGCTTGTTAAGGTGAGATCATGGTAATATAAAGGGAACCTTTCATTTATATAAAAATCATGTTGGTGTAAATATAAGAGTAGGATGTCATCATGGTAAGCCATATAAAAATTATTCGACATCATCAATGGTTGAACATACTTGAATAACAGATTTTTAAACATTTTGCTGCCAATATTTGGGTACCTCTATATGTTAAACATTTTAAGAGCAAATGGAAAAATTATTATTATGTCTTTGTCATTTTATGGTATGATAGATGAGTGAAAATGTGTAAAAGTACTAGATAGGGTAATTGAAGGAAGGTGTTTCAGAATTTTTTTTTGAATCATCTATTATAATCTCTCACACATATTGCTTATGGATGTAATAGTGGATATGATTAGGGAGAAGGTCAGTATAAATTGATGTTGGTGGCAGTGAATTTGTCATGAGTAGTTGAAAAGATACCCCAAAATTTCTAAGGGTTATGCAAGGAGATGTGGATCATTTGGCATTATTGGTTGTCGATAGAATGTGAAACCTGATAGTGAAGCAAAACTAGCACATTTTTTTAATAGAATCCAATGAAATATCTTGTTTATTGATTTGATTGACATAATTAAGCATATACAATAGTTTTTAGGGGTTGCATGATAATAATAGGGTGTATAACCATTCTCATGGTCCTTATTATATTTATTGTATTCACATTTGATTACTACTATGTGTTAATTTCAAATCATGTTAGATCGAAATGTGTTTCAATAAATGTTTAATTCATTCAATTTCATGTTCACCTAAATGGGAGTATTTTTGGTTTTATTATCAAGTGTTACATCATCATTACACTATGAAAAAAACACATAAACACAGGAAATGGTAATTCTTGATTTATCCATAAGGTCCACTTTAAGGAAATAATCACAAATGTTAGAAAATAAATACACCACAAAGATATTTTTAAATTTTTTAGAAACAAGTAGAGGAAATTTTATGTTTGTAGTCAATAAATTTAGGACAATTAAAGAAGGCTTTAAAAATAAGATGCCTTAATGTCAATTAGAGTTATTGGGCCTTTAAAGAGGAATTAATCTAAAGCTTCTATACTTAAATGTTTCTAATGAGATTTATGTGTTTCATATTTAATGTATTTCATGTGGATTGCTAGTATTTTTATTTATAGAAGAACTGAGCAGATTTTCATTTTTTAATTTGACATTCTTTTCTTGTATTCATATTCTTTAGCAATGTCTGGAACAAACCCTTATGATAAATATGTTGGCTAGCTTTAAATTAGACCATTGGTTACAAATTCCTTGCATTTTTTTGGATCAATGGAACAAAGGAACACATATAAGAAATATAGAAATTATAGCATATTCGTTGTTCTTCACAAAGACATTCACTACATTGTCTTAATATTTTCATGATAACTATAATGAGTTATGCATGATATGTTTGCTCTACATTTTTATTAAAAATAATAGATCTAACCTAGAAAGAACCTCTTTGTCGATCACTCATAATAAATCACCATAATAATCTGTAAATGCATTTGATTTTCAAAGGGCTTCATGAAATCTTCAATCCCTCTCAAAAAATTTCTTTCATAATATTAAATTTCTTAATGGTTTAAATTTTCTAAGCTTCATTAAACTGTCTATTGCACATTTCTTAAAAAAATAGTTTGTTGGCAGATGTGGACCTATGGTCAGTAGCAGCATTTAATCTTCTTGCCACATCATTTTCATGCCTCAATGCATTCTATTAGTTTGCATTAAAATACTTTAAACTTCCTATGGCTGATCACATGCCTCCAACTATGTCCATCTAACTTAATTAATTCATTTTAACTCTCTTCTTTTCTACATTCTTTGAGAGATAGTGAAAGGAAACCAATTATAATATATTAGTCTTTATTTTATTTTGTTCTATTTTGGCATGAAGAAAAATGTGTATGCAACGAAGCTCTGGATTTTTTTCTATGTACACAATTAAATGAAATATAAAATTGTATGAGATTAACATAGATCTGTAGATAAAGGAACTGTAATATGTATCATGTCTGGCAAAAGAAGATCAATGAAAATATAATTATTCTATGTTTATTTTTATTCTGTCTATGTCTGTGTGTATTTTTTATTTTTTTTTGTATCTCCTATTTTTTGAGTTGTTCACTCTATCAATCTATTAGAACCATCAATTTGGTATTAGAGCAAACAACTTGCAGACTAGAGAGAGTTGTTGATAAATCTTGGGCATAAGAGCGGAGATTAAGGAGTAGAGAGTGCTGAAATAGAGTTTTAAAGGGGAAAGGAGAGTCTTTAATAGTAGAAAGCCAATAAAAAAAAATATTTTTGGAGAATCCATGGCAGGAGTGATTGGTAGCATTTCAAAAACTCAAATACTAATTTTTAATGAGAAAAAATATGATTTTTGGAGCATAAAGATGAAAATCCTATTTTGCTCACAAGATGTTTGGGATTTAATGGAAAATAGGTTACTTAAGATAACAAATCAATAGGCATATCAGGCATTGTCACAAACAAAGAAGGATTTACTCAAGAAAAACAAGAAAAAGGATGCTAAAGCATTATTTTTCATCCAACAAGTCATGGACAAGTCAATATTTTCAAGGGTTGCAGCTACTACAAGGTCCAAGCAAGCATGAGACAAGCTTGCAAACAACATACCAAGGTACAAACAAAGTTAAAACTGCTAAATTACAAATACTTAGGAGAGATTTTGAGAATCTTCATATGAAAGAGTCAAATAATATAAACTCATTTTTTACACATGTAATGGGCATTGTGAATCAAATTAGAACTAATGGTGAGACTATAGAAGACCATAATATTATAGAGAAAATACTCAGAAGCTTACCTACAAAATTCAATTCAATTGTAGTGATCATTAAAGAATCTAAGGATCTATCTCAATTATTAGTTGATGAATTAATGGGGTCATTATTATCACATGAGCAAAGGATAAACCATTCAAGCTCAACTTCATTGGAAAATGCATTCAAAACTCAGCTTGTAGTCAATAAAATAAGAGGGAGATCAAATTACAACATAGATAGAGGTCATTTTTCATAAAATAAGAGGGAGATCAAATTACAACATAGATAGAGGTCATTTTTCCCAAGAGACAGTAGAGAATCTCATCAATTTAAAATTAGACTAACATCAACCCCACATACATCTTTCACATCATCAAGAGGAAGAGGCAACAACTATTTTCATAGCCACCAACAAGGAGAAATATATGATAAATCAAACATCCAATGTCATTATTGTAAAATATTTGGGCATCTTGCATCTAAATGTCAAAAAAATGCAATATGATATGAATACATAAAAAAACAAATTTTACAAACGAAAACCAACCCAATACTAGTGAACAAAACACAATGTCGGTAACTTGAAATGTTGCACAAGAGAGCTCAAAGGAAGTATGGTTTTTAGATAGTGGATGTAATAATAATATGAGTGGAAGCAAAGAGTTATTTGAAATAATAGATTTTCAATAAAATTAGAAGTAAATTTGGTAAATGATCACAAAGTATCAATCATGGGGGAAGGATAAATTAACATACAAACAAAAAAAGGTGAAAATAAACATATCCTAGATGTATATTATGCCCTTAGATTGCAACATAATTTAATAAGCATTGGTCAATTAGTACAAAAAGGATATAATATATACTTTAAGAATTTGTGAATGTGTGATTTCAAACAAGAAACCAAGCAATAGATTAATTGTAAAAGTTAAAATGATGAGAAATAGAATGTTTCCTCTTAAGATCCAAAGTGAAATATGTTTAGAACCTCAATTATTGAGAATAATTTCTGAAATAACATTTAAAACTTCATTTAAGGATCAATCTTGGTTATGGAACTTAAGATTTGGACATATAAATTTTAGAGGTTTGTAGTTGTTGTATAGAAAAAGAATGGTATATGGATTGCCACCAATAAATCCACTTAAAATAAAATGTGAGAGTTGCATACTTGAACAGCAATATAGAAAAAAGAAATTAGTTGGGAAATCTTATAGGGCAAGGCATCCACTTGAAATAGTCCATTCAGATCTTTGTGGACTGATGTAAACACCATCCATAAGTGAAAAAATATATTTCTTGACATTCATTAATGATTTTAACCACAAAATTTGGGTTTATTTTTTGAAATAAAAATCATATGTGTTTGATATTTTTAAGGATTTCAAGGTAAAAGTCAAAAAAAAAGTGGAGATTATATCAAAATATTGAGAACCAATCAAGGTGGTGAATATGTATCAAATAATTTTTTGAATTTTTGTAAGGCAAATGGAATAAGAAAATAATTCACAGCAAGATATACACCTCAACAAAATGGAATAGTAGAAAGAAAGAATATAACAATTATGGAAATGACAAGAATCTTGATAAAAGCTAAGCATATACAAAATGAATATTGGGCAGAAGTGGTTGCATGTGTGGTATATATTTTGAATACGTGTCCAACAAAAGTAGTGATAAATAAGATACCATAAGAAGGTTGGAGCAAAAAGAAGCATAGTGTCTCACATTTGAGAGTCTTTGGATGTGTAGCATACTCTTTAATACCTCAAGAGTTTAGAAAGAAGTTGGATGATAAAAGCGAAAAGTGTCTTTTTATGGGATATAGTGAACAATCTAGGGCATACAAATTATACAATCCGATCACAAAGAAATTAATAATCAACCATGATGTAGAATTTGTTGAAGAAGAAGCATGGGATGGAAGCATTGACAAAAAAATATAATTGCAACAGACATACCACATGAAAATGAAATGGTAGAATATGATACATAAGCAAATGTTCCTACAATGCCTTCTAAGGCATCTAACACTCCAAATCCATCTACTCTAACTAGTAATAATAATAGTGGATCATCTAATCTAACACTTGCGTTATTGAGATCACGGTCAATAAACACTTCAAAGAAGACCCGTAGTTTAAAGGAAATTTATGATGAGTCACAAGAAGTTGAAAATATAGATTTATGTTCTAATTTTGCATTCCTAACACATGTTGATCCAAGCTACTTTGAGGATGCAATTAAAGATGATAATTGGATTACAGCCATGGATGAAAAAATCAATCAATTGAAAAGAATCAAAATTGGGATCTTGTAGATCTTCCTAAAGGAAAGGACATGATTGGAGTAAACTGGGCTTAAAAAATATAGTTTAATGCAAATGAAAAAGTTGAAAAATATAAAGCAAGACTAATAGCTAAGGGTTTCATACAATAACCAGGCATAGATTACAATGAAACATTTACACCTATAGAAAGACTTGACACTGTTAGAATGGTCTTATTTATTGTAGCTCGAAATAATTGGAAGGTTTTTTAAATGGACATCAAATCAACATTATTGAATAAGGATTGATACTTGATAGGTTCTTGAAAGGAAAAAAAAAACATCAGTAAGTGATAAAGTTTAAAAAAATATTGTATGTATACACCTATCACTCTCCTCATTTTGTAGGAAGTTTTCTTTTGATGCCCCATGGTGATTTGCATTAACCTATCATATTATTGCTTCCACAACACGCCCTCTGGTTATGAAGTCCAAGGTCTACAAGCTGAAAAAGGCCCTATATGGATTGAAGCAAGCTCCTAAAGCTTGGTATAGTATAATAGATTCATATTTTGTGAACAATAGATTTAGTGAATTTGGCAATGAACCACTTTGTATGTCAAAGTGAATGATGAAGGACAAATTTTGATAGTATGTTTGTATGTGGATGACTTGATTTTCATCAGAAACTTATCAATTGAATCATTTAAGGCAGCCATAAAAACTAAATTTGAGATGACTGATTTGGAGCTTATGAGATATATTCCTGGCATAGAAGTAAGTCAATTCGATTAAGACATTTTTATATGTCAATCAAAGTATGCTAATGATTTGTTAAAATGGTTCAAGATGTTGAATGTTAATTCAGCTCCTACACTAGTTGCAATGGGTTTAAAACTTAGCAAAGAGGATAAAAGTTCAAGTATTGATGCAACCTTATGTATTTAACCACCACACTCAAGATTCATGGATAATCCACAAGAGTCTCATTGAAAATCTTGAAAAAGAATACTAAGACATGCTTACGAATATCTCTTTGATCATCTTAATATTCTGTTTCAAGCTTTTCAATGGTTAAGCTTGAAAAATCTTATCATCATTAATTCGTCATATCTCTTTTGCTTAACTATTAACTGATATGCTTTATTTAATATCATTGATGTCAGTCCTATTAATTTTTGTCTTGAACTTTGTGGCGCTATCTAGGTGATTTGAGAGACCTCCAGGTTTTGTTTTGAACTCCTCTCTTTTGTAAAAGTAATATACAGAAATACTCTGTTTTTAGCATGTGTATGTATGAAGGCAAAAGAAAGCAGCGAAGCCCTACTAATATATATGTAACAAATTTGTATTCTGAAGAGCAACACAGCTCTGAAGTATCAATAAAATATAATTTTCTGTGGGGTTCTACTTTGTGTGAATTGTCCAAGTTTTATTTGCTATACACAATATTTTATCTGCTCACCAACGGACTAGTAACAGGTTGTAGTTTTCAACATGCCACGCGTTAGAGCTATTATTTGACATAATTCGAAAGAGTTTGCAAAATAAAACTAGTGGGTTTACTGAGGCAATCAACTATCCGCAAGTAATTATTATTTATGATTCTTATAATATCACGCCTCTCTTAAGCGCTGTGTAAAAAGGTAAGATTTCGTATTAAATTAAAAAAAGTTAAAAGCAGCCCTCCAAAGCTCGTCCGTACGAGCTTTTCCAGCTGCCCTCGCTTCAGCCTGGGGCTAGCTAGGTGTAGCGCGCCCGGATTCCGAGAAAACCCGTAACATCTATAGTACTGGCCTGTAAGTCACCTCATCTGATTCCGATGGGTTAATGATTTACACCCTGTAACATTATGTCACGTGAAAATTTTTAAGACTGAACAGGAAATTAAAAACTGCCAAATGTCAGGCGGCCTTCCAAAGCGGGCTAAAATGCCCAGTGTCTTCCGGAATTATTAACAGCTTAACCCTGGAGCGCGTTTTTTTGGTACTCATGTGCGCAGGCTAAGTGAGCGCTGATGGGGGGTGTATGCACCGAAAGAAGACGGTTTTCTTTAAATGTTAAGCTGTTAATTGCATCCAAAACATAAAATCAAAGAAGTTACAGGTGGCTGTTAAAGGGCACATTAACGTGAGGTACCGTTATGGCAGCCAGCAAGCAGATCGTGGAGAGTGGAATAGACGAGGCGCGCCTGCGCGGATCGCTTTCCACATGAATAGACTGCTGGCAGTAGTGAGCAAGAGAAGAGAATCATTCCCTTGCACGGCAGCGTGCGTTTCTGTGGAAATTCGGTGGCGTGTGGCGCATGTATTTTATTAAATTTCTCCTGCCTGATTTTCAGTGGGACTGCTGACGTAGATGTACCGTTGCGAATGTTTCGCTGTCAATCATTGCCATTAGTTTCTGTTTACCCTTGGGAGGCGGGACGTGAGTTACGTGTGTCCCAATACCATCCCATCGTCCAACCAATGTTGCCCTTTCCAGATTTTGTAGCTTTTCATGTAACGGCCAAGAGAATTTGCTGTTTATGTACAGCAACCACCATTGATTTACTTGATTTTAGTTTGCAGAAAGGGCGGCTATTGCGGCCCTTGTCGTCCATGTTGCCAGGGCCTCGACCAACGGTTTTCATGCACGTGCGATCTGATTCCATTTGGCAGTCCTGCGCCGCAATTTTCCTATGGTCTGATCTGTCGTTTTCCGTTGCCGTTTCATACTAACAATTCAGAATCAGGATTACTTTTGCAGGGACATCTTTTAACTTTCATACGAGAGGGCTAATCAACATTGTAATTTGTAATGATTGATCGTCGTTGGTACGGTTGGTTTGGTTTGTTATATGGCTGAACGTGTGGCCGCGCCGCCGCCAATGACACATTTATATGAATTGTCCGCCAACATAGTTCCTCCCAACTCCATTACTTAATTTAATTTGACGGCCACCCTTACGGGTAAAGAAATTTTTATGTGACGGTTTTTTTTAAATGTCACATAGTACATGATGTTCACTTTTCATTTTTTGATTTTCATATTTTTAAATAAATATTAAAATGTAATTTTTATATAATAAAATATAAATGATATAAATTAAATTATATTTTATTTTATTTTAAGATATTTTAAATTATATTATATTTATACAAATGAAATAATAAAAAATAGTAGATATAAAAAAAATTAGATGTTATTATATAAACTTAATTCTTAATTTTTATTTTGGAGGTCTTTTTAATTTTTACTTTATTCTGCAGTGATCATGTTAGGTCGAAAGAAATTACGAATTGTTAATTTTTTTGACAAATTAAAGGTTGTCCCAAAAACCACCCTTGTCCCTCCATCACACTTGCTACCCGAATCTGTGCCCACCCATAAAATTTTAGTGTGATCAATGTTAAATTCAAATATTTATTTATATCAAAGGCTTCTTAATTTGCAGACCACTATCACTTTTTTTTTTAAACACCAACTGTCACTTTGTCTTGTTCAATAATGCGAGCATGCCTTGTTATTTTCTGACATAGCTTAGTGATCCTCATGTATTTACTACCCATTTTTGGTGTTATAGTGGTTTTACTTCACTTTCTCTGGTATATTTTCAATTGTGAATGACATCATTTTTAATAGGCCCACAATTTTTCATAGGTGTTAAATATTTATGTTTCAAATTTGCATCCACATTATTTTGATCACTATGTCTTATATTTTATGCTAGCACTCAAATATCCACTTGTATCTCCTAGCATTGTTAAACCCCCAAAAAATACCACCATCAAGGTATTGGATGGAGTGATTAAGGATGAGGAATTATTGAGTAGAGATGATGAGGGATGGTGAGGGTCAATGAGGGAGTGATTAGGGAGGACGAGGGAATGATTAGAGATGATAAGGGATGGTGAGGGTTAATAAGGGAGTGATTAAGGGGGATGAGGGATGAGTGATTAGAGATGATGAGGTATGATGAAGCAGTGACTAGGGATGATGGGGGATGATGGGGGATGAATGAGGTCAATAAGGGAGTGATTAGGGATGATGAGGGAGTGATTATAAATGATGAGGAATGGTGAAGATCAATAAGAGAGTGATTAAGGATGATGAGAGATGGTGAGATCTAATGAGGGAGTGATTATGGATGATGAAAGAATGATTAAAGATGATGAAGGATGATGAAGGTGAATGAGGGAGTGATGAGGGATGATGAGTGATTGATTAGGGATGATGAGGGATAGTGAGGATTAATGGAGTGATTAGAGATAATGAGGAATGATAAGAGAGTGATTATGGGTGATGATGCATGAGTAGAAAGTGATCAGGGATGAGGGAAGGATGATGAATAAATAAAATTAACTTAAAGTGGTTGTTTGATGTGTGTAAGTCATTAATGTGAACTATGCTACCCTAATCATATCAATTTACATTAATTTAAAAATGAGTGGTTTGAAAAATTCAATTTTGAAAAACTTAGGACTCCTATAAATATTAAGAATCAATTTAGAAGGCATAAAAACCTAAAAAATGACTATATATTTACCAAAAATTGACATCATTTGCAAAAATTATGTCATGAAATCCTTAGGTTTAATATTTAGACCCTGAAAATGCCTACATACTGACCAAATTATATTTTGAAAAACTATTTTATATATTATAAGGTGTGCAATAATGAGAACAACTCTATCAGATACAAAGTGACCCTAATTTCTTATATTTACTAAAATAAATTTAAAGTATAAGTTTACATTTATAACTTCTACTTAACATTTAAATTAGAAAATATAAGATCCTCACTGCAATTAGCTTCATGTGCATGTCTACATGCTCTTATGTTATAAATAATATGAACATAATCATGTTATTGCTTTCATAATAATGGGGGATGATGAGGGTCAATAAGGGAGTGATTAGAGATGATGAGGTATGATGAAGCAGTGACTAGGGATGATGGGGGATGATGAGGGCCAATAAGGGAGTGATTAGGGATGATGAGGGAGTGATTATAAATGATGAGGAATGATGAAGATCAATAAAAGAGTGATTAAGGATGATGAGGGATGGTGAGATCTAATGAGGGAGTGATTATGGATGATGAAAGAATGATTAAAGATGATGAAGGATGATGAAGGTGAATGAGGGAGTGATGAGGGATGATGAGTGATTGATTAGGGATGATGAGGGATAGTGAGGGTCAATGAGAGAGTAATTAATGATGATGAGGGAGTGATTAGAGATGACTAGGGATAGTGAGGATTGATGGAGTGATTAGAGATAATGAGGAATGATAAGAGAGTGATTAGGGGTGATGATGCATGAGTAAGAAGTGATCAGGGATGAGGGAAGGATGATGAACAAATAAAATTAACTTAAAGTGGTTGTTTGATGTGTGTAAGTCATCATTGTGAACTATGCTACCCTAATAATATCAATTTACATTAATTTCAAAATGAGTGGTTTGCAAACTTCAATTTTTAAAAACTTAAGACTCCTATAAATGTCAAGAATCAATTCAGAAGGCATAAAAACCTAAAAAATGACTATATATTTACCAAAAATTGACATTAATTGCAAAAATTATGTCATGAAATCCTTAGGTTTAATATTTAGACCCTAAAAATGCCTACATACTGATCAGATTAGATTTTGAAAAACTATTTTATATATTATAAGGTGTGCAATTGTGAGAACAAATCTATTAGATACAAAGTGACCCTAATTTATTATATTTACTAAAATAAATTTAAAGTATAAGTTTACATTTATAACTTGTACTTAAAATTTAAATTAGAAAATATAATCTCCTCACCATAGTTGGCTTCATGTGCATGTCTACATGCTTTTATGTTAAAAATAATAAGAACATAATCATGTTATTGCTTTCATAATAATGCAATCACATTATCTATTAATCAATATTCACTCTATCTATATGTTAATAGATCACGCAATCACATTAACATAATCACATTTCTATTAATGTGATTGTGTTATCTATTAATGTGATTGCATTATACATTAACGTGATCATGTTATCTATTGACACAATCACATTATACATTAATGTGATCATGTTATCTATTAATACAATCATGTTATACATTAACGTGATCATGTTATCTATTAACACAATCACATTATATATTAATGAGATTGTGTTATGTCTCAGTAACTGTTTAGCCATAATTTAAATAACGTGATCATTTTATACCAATAATGTGATCATGTTATTTAATAACATGATCACGTTACATGGAAAATTTCCATGGAATTGTCTCCCAACTTTGTGTAATTACCTCAAGCTATATTTATTCCTTAAAGTGAAGTGAGTTTTGATTGTATGAGTACATGAGTCATATGGATGATATTTTTTCACTTTAGTTCACATGAGAACATTGTAGTTTGATTATGGTTCCAACTAGTGTTTGGAAGCCTACCTTCAATTCTATTTTGGTCACTGAAATCAATTTTTAGTATAATTTTTGTTGTGTTTTACTCATTTATAAGAATTCATAAAGCCTATAACTTTCGAACTGTAATTTAAAATTGAGTTTTTTTAAAGTATATGGTTTTCAATTATTTATCCATTAGTATCATTAATTTATAAAAATTCACTAATTTTATAAAGTGCCAAATTGGGGAGGTCTTTAATATAATCTTCTGGGGAGTTATTTTGGTGCTGATTTATGCACCCTTTTACATTATTTTTTGCTATTTGATGATTCACTAGCATGGATTTTAATTATGCTATTGATCATTTTGAGTCTTTGACTACACACAATTATGATACATAGAGATCTAATATAGAAACAATCATAAAATGCAAAGGATTATGGTCCCTAATGAATAAAACTCAACCACAGTTGACAAGAGAGTTTAAAAATTTTAAGCATTAATATAAGTTTGAAGAGTGTATGAATTTGATATAGACTTATTTGAGTGATATTTTAACCCCTCAAGTGAATGTGTTGACACCAGGTTAATTGAACATTATTAATAGGTGGACTATAGAGTCTCACAATAATGGTGGTGCAGGTGCCAATCTTGTTGTTGCTATTCATTAAAATTGAATGACCTAATTTTTTATTCATTCTCTTATCTATAAGTAAAGTGTCTGTCATTATCCTTCATTTGGTTTATTTTCACAACATATTTTTGACTGTGTAATTTTAGGCATTACCATTTGAGATGAAAGGTTGGAGGTGCATTTACAATTTTTTATTATTATAATTTGAAGATGCTCTTATTCATTTTCATATTTGTAGTTGCATTTTTATATTTAGATTTTACATTATTTTTTATAAGGTAAGGGAAATACAAGACCTAATATACACTTATGATTAAATAGATTGTTATTTGTTTCTTTATAATTCCTTGTTTCAGGGTATTAACTCTCAAGTTCACTTGCTACAACAAAAATTTAACCATGTTATTCCCTTACTCTTTTACTTAACTGGGTAGGGAATCAAAGGGAATAAAGTAGGTGAGGATATGTTTTCATTTGTTATTTAGGCTATGAACCTTTTCTCTCTGCACAATCATTTATTTTTTACTCTTTTTTTTCAATGTACCTATCAAATTATAATGTTACACACATTCTTAAAAAACTGTACAGAATGGTTTTAAGAGGAGTTAATAGTTCTTTGTGTCTATAGACTGTAATGAAGATTAATTACTATTTAATTTTTATGCCCCATGATTTGATATAATGTCATTCTAAGATAATTCATCTTATAGATATAAAATCTTCTTTTGTGACATTAGAAACCAAAAAAAATGTTTTTAAGTTTTTAAATTATCATTTTCCATCATACGTTGTGATCAATGAATAATATAAATTCTTTTGAAAAAAAATTATGTCCAAAAGTTAAAATAAATGGACAACCTTCTCATTGTTTGATTTTTTTCATTTTATAGTGGTACCACAAAATGAGTTTCCAAGTGGTGGGACACATTTTTACTGTTAGTTAAGTGAAATTAAAGTGTATTTAAGTAATTTTTTAATTTTTAATAGAATTTAAAATACCACATTTATCTAATTATAGCTTGTGGTAGTAAATTGATAATGGTTTATTGCATGATGACCAAAATGTTATTTAATTATTTCTCGAGTTTATCTTTAGTGTTCTTTAAGTTGTCTTAGAGTCTAATTTTAGAATTATAATTATATATTACTTAGTTTTCAATTAAATTTATTTATTTAGTTTTTATTTTATCCTTTTCTTTAAATAACTTGTGATACAAGTTATTTTGTAAAAGACATGTTTAA
The DNA here is from genome assembly GCA_037957365.1 of Torreya grandis. NCBI lineage: Eukaryota > Viridiplantae > Streptophyta > Pinopsida > Cupressales > Taxaceae > Torreya > Torreya grandis. The sequence goes on along the minus strand of JARHVA010000652.1, from coordinate 1,863,915 downwards.
GTTTTATTTATTTAATAAAGTTGTACACAATAGAAGTGTGATAAATTAGTTCAAACTAATATATATATTTTTTTATATTTAATCTTTGATATTATTATAGAATATATTAATTTAGACCAAAAAATATATCTTATTAAGTTTGAAGTTATTTAGTATCTTTTTTTTCAATAATTTTCACTCACAACATAACTATTTTGATAACTAGCAATTATGAGATAGTTTTATTGATATATAGTTTTAATTTTAGAGTGAAACAAAGTTTATTTACACTCTAAAAATTCATTCAAAACCTTTATTTAAAAATGACCTGCAAGATAAAAGAAAATGTATGAATTAGTTTGGTATCAATTTTTTTAGTTATTATTTTTGTTGGTCAAGTGAAAATGTTTCTTGAATAAAAAATATTCAAAGAATGTAAATGGTGGCAGATTTTTCATTTATATAAACTTTATAATATATTTTTGTTAATGCAAGTAGCAATGTTTTCAAGAGCAGGGCTTGAATAAATAATTTACTATTAGAGGTTATTTTTAACACTTTTTAGATTATAAATGAGGTGATGTGTATAGGCATACAAAGTTTCTTGTTAACAAGGGGAACAATGTAGGGTTGTAATGTGTGGTAGTTTTAATTGAAGCACTGCATTTGTTGAAAATGGATTGAAAGCCTATGAAATACACATTTTAAATTTAAAATATTTTATATATATATATATATATATATATATATATATAATTATAATTATAATATAGATTTAAAAATAAAAATTAAATTAAAATTAAAGTCAAAGAAAATTAATTATTATTTTTCAATATTATTACAATGCAAGAATATTTTTTTATAAAAACCATACACTCTAAACATCTAAAAGTCTCTATGTATATAAATATCAAACTGCCAAATAATGAGAATAATCTTACTAAAATATGTACTTGAGTTTCTTAATAGAAAAGAACATCAGATCAATTTGAGGATGGTCCTAGCTTGCACTGAAAACTTTGTGATGTAATGCTTATATCGATTTGGGGATTGTGGATCTTATTGTGATTTTAATAATGTCTTAATAATGTTTTGTAGCTCTCTATTGGATAACAACACATGCTATCACGAATACTTCCTCACATTGTGATCTTGGGGAGGGGAGGCGGTGGGCAGATTGCAAATCTTCGGAAATGAAAATATTGTATGAGGAAGCATGAAGTATGGTGCATTGCTGCCTTCTCTTTTATTTTAGCTTCCCTGTTGAGATTCAAGCTATGTATTGATGAGAACGCCAACATGGAAAGTCAAATATTTAGTTATTTATTTTTTATGACGTGCTTAGGCAATGGTTTGTCTATGTGCTTCGCCTAGTTTTTGATAATATATGAAATGATGTAATAAATACGACTATAATTTTCATTAAGTCTGTTTAAGAATGAGTTTGTCAATTTTGTTATAACACTTCACATTGCCCTGTATGAGAAATTATGTTGAACTATGTACTTATAGGTTTATATATTGACTTATTCATAATTTAAACAAGTGAACTCTGGGACCATGATCTATGAGTATTTAAAAATGTAGCTATTTTGAAATTCACTTGCTTGTTAAGGTCAGATCCTGGTAATATAAAGAGAACCTTGCATTTGGTATAAATATAAGAGTAGGATGTCATTAAATATTTTTAGTAAGTCATATAAACTTTATGAGACATCATCAACGGTTGAACATACTTGGACAAAGGATTTATAAACATTTTGTTGTCCATGTTTGGGTGAATTTTATATGTTGAACATTTTAAAAGAAATTGGCCAAATTATTATTATGTCTGGATCATTTTATGGTATGTCAGATGAGTAAAAATGTGTAAAAGTACGAGATGGGGTAATTGAAGGAAGGTGTTTCAGAATAATTCATGAATCATCAAATAAAATCTCTCACACATATTGCTTAAGGCTGTAACAATGGATATGATTAGGGATCAGCTCACTATAACCTAATGTTGATGGCAATAAATTTGTCATGAATAGCTGAAAATACACCCATAAATTTTTAAGAGTTATTCAAAGAGATGTGGATCATTTAGCATCATTGTTTGTCGATAGAATGTCAAACCTGATAGCAAAGCATAACTACCACCTTTTTTTAATAGAAGCCAATGGAACATCTTGTTGGTCGATTCAATTGACATAATTAAACATGTACAATCATTTGCAAAGTTGCATGATAAAAACAGGGTGCATAACCATTCTCACTGTCGTCATTATATTTATTGTATTCATATCTACTTACTACTATGTGCTAATTCTAATTCATGTTACATCGAAATGTATTTCAGTAAATGTTCGATTCATTTAATTTCATATTCAATTGCACCAAAATGGGAGCATTGTTGGTTTTATTATCAAATGTTACATCACCATTGCACTATGAAAAAATTACACAAACACGGGACTTGGTAATACATGATCGGTTCATAAGTTACGTTTTAAGGAAATAATCACAAATGTTAGCAAAGATATACAGCACGAAATGATTTTTTATACTTTTAAAAATCAAGTAGAGGAAATTTTATGTTTACGGTCCATAAATTCAAGACAATTAAGGAAGGCATAAAAAATAAGATGCCTTGATGTCAATTAGAGTTATTGGGGCTTTAAGTGGAGTTAGTTCCAAAGCTTTGATACTTAAATGTTTCTAATGAGATTTATGTGAACTTAAGAAATGTTGGAGATATTCAATGTGTTGTGTTTCATGTGGATTGCCAATATTTTCATTATAAAAAAATTGAATCTCAATAAATGTGTTAGCTATGATTTAATTTAAATTAGTGGTGACAAATTATTTGCTTTTTTTTAGTGTATTTCAATGAAACAAAGGAACACATGCAAGAAATATGGCATATTCATTGTTGTTCACAAAAACATTCACTACATTGTTTTAATATTTGCATAGTAACTTTAATGAGTTATATATGCATGTTTTCTATGCATGTTTATTAAAAACAATAGATGTAACTCGGAAAGAATTATATTGTCCATCATTCACAAGAAATTGTTGCAATAATTTCCAAATGCCTTTGATTTTTTTATGGGTTTCACAAAATCTTCGATCCCTCTTTAAAAAATCACTTGTGTAATTGTAATTTAAAATGCTATCTCTAATGTAAGCATTGAAAAAACTTCAACATGCCACATGTAATTTGACATAATTCATAAAGGTTTACAAAATGAAATTAGTTACTGGGGCATAATTGTTTATGATTCTTGTAATATTATGCCTCGCTTAACTTTATAAATAAAATTCACTCTTTTGCTTTTAATGTTGAAAAACGATGATGATGAGGATAGGCATTCTTTTTTAAATATGTTTCATTTCATAAATTAAAAAAAATATATATATTTTAATTTAATTATTAAAAAGTTTGAATATTTTATAATAATATTTTAAAATATTTAGATATTAAATATTGTAATTATTATAAGTAAATTCAAACTATTTAAATTAAAGTAAAAAATATAAAATATGTAATAATATCATAAAATTTATGATACAATAAATATATATTTTTGAAAAAACTTAATTTAATCATAAATAAGAAAATATAATATTAAATGTATATTGTCGAAAAATCTAATTATAAATAAGAAAATATAATATTGCAAATAACACGTAATATTCCAAAAAGACATGGAGAGTGCCGAGAATCTGAGGGCAAGACCAAGTATTCTTTAGTAAGCATTTTCGTTCAATCATTCAAAACATAATAAATAAAGCATGTATTCTAAGCGTGCGTGCATATTATTGAGTGTCCAATAATGATGCATAGAAGGTCATGATACTAGGGTCTATAAATGTATAAATGGAATTATAGCCTCATTTGTTCAACCTTAGCTATTTACATTTATAACACATCTAAACCTCAACTAGCTGGAAGCACATCTTAATTATACCCAACTTCTTAACATTAAGAAAACATTAAGGGATGGTTCATCTTTGAAAGTGAACATCAATAATGGTGCTCCATCGAAACCACATACTCTTAACATATCCAATGTTATACTCTAATATATAGAATGCTATAAAAACAAATTAAAATTCTCTTAGGTTTTATTTATTTGGACCCACATTCTTCACCTAAATCTTAGGCGATAAGAATTGCCTAATATTTTAGAGACGAGTCTATTTTAAAAGAGTTCATTTGAAATAGGAAAATATGTTAAATAAAAATATAGGTAGATATTAGGTTTTCGATTAAAAGAAATAATTATTATATACATTTAAATTATTATTTTAATATTTTTATCAATACATTTATCAACTATTATTTAATTTATTATTGGAATATTTTAAATTAGTTAAAATAATAATATATATAAATTTATACAATAGAACATTTAATTGATATTCATAGTTTGGAATTTCTGACGAGAGAAAACATTAGTTTAGAAAAATCATAACTATCATAATTTTCTTATTGATTAAGAAAAGCTAAACAAATGAAAGAAAAACCAAATTTCATCAAAACAACCATGTTGGTTAGGAAAAACCTAACTATTGAAACTAGAACCTAAAAGAAAACCACCAAAACCTTAAGGACAAATCTTAAATTAGTAACAATAGGAAGAATGGGGTAGGCCATTGTGATTTATTATTAAATATAAATATAATTAATTTATCATTATTCAGATGAACAGAATGTTTTTAATGATTTTTTCAATATTCTTAACATCCGACAGTACAGCATTGGAAAACGAACACCTGAAAAATATAGTTGCACCTGCGTAAGGAGGGCAGCCTGCCTGTCTGCAAACCAACTCATTTCTTCTCTTCTCGCCGACAGCTAACTGCTATTGCTGAAGACAACAATCCATGAAAAATGAAAATAAAATAAAGCATTTTAATCGACTTTCCAGCTGCAATGTTGGGCAAGGCTTCAACCTTAACTGCCAAGAATCGAGCGCTCCTTAGTTATTAATAATCCGTTATCAATTTGCTAAAGTCTCGCTTTTCTCGTGGCTGCTGTCGCATGCGAAAAAGCTGCGCCGATATCTCCTTAAAACAGGGGAACGTTATTTGCCTTAAAATTAGGGAATACCAAAACAAAGTCTGATACTCAGATTATTTGTGTTTATTACTATCAATAGTGGATACAAGTCTCCTGCTTGAGCAATGCATTGTAAGGATCCAGTTTTTTTGGTTTGATTTTAAGAATTCAAAGAAATATTTAAAATTTCGATCTCCTCCTTTAATCCAATTTAGAGGAGATCTTACTATAGTTGCTTTACCTTCATAAACTTTGAACTCTTGAAGACGTACAATTTTAAACAAAGAGACATGTTCTGTAGACTTCTTTCCCTGGATTTGACAAGGAGGCAATCTTGGACTGCTAAAGAATTGTCTTCTAAGGGCTTGCTCTCTTCTGCTCTTTTGTATGGGAACTAGTCTACCAAATTGGCTACGCAAAACTCTGACCTTGAAAAACACGAGGAACCACTAGTCAATCCCGTAGAGAGGTTAAGGGTTAGAAACCCTAATTGATTATAGGGCACGAACAAAGACATTAAGTTTGAAGTGGAGATCAAAACAGGGATTCCGTACTTATTGAGTGGGAAGTTAAATTGATAGGAGTATGTTTTGAAAGAGTAGTAGATGTATCTTGTTCAATTAAGGTGTTTTTCATAGAAGGGGAGGGAGTTAAACAATGGCTTAAGTAAAATATATCAATCTAGCTTAACTTTATTTCAATGTCTATTGTGTTGTCGAACCAAGTAAAACAACAAATTTGGCAATTTTAGAACATTTCCATTAAGGGGTTATAAACCCTTACACCCTTACAGTGTTTCAATATAATATTCACACATTAAACTCTTCTCCAGAAACGTAGTGATGCTCATCTCAAGAATAGTCAAATTTATCTTCCACCTTATTAAAATCGGCACCAATGATCCATTTTTCTTATGGAAGATGGTTCCCCACCCACTTCCATAGGTTATTAAACGAATGAGTATCATTTGAATAAATAATATATTAAGATAATTCTAAAGAGAGTTTTTGTTTTTGTTTTTATTTTTTATTTTTAAAAAATAAAATTATTAATTATTTTAACCTACTGCAGAAAGAAAATATAATAATTATGTGTAAGACCATTCCTTTAGTTAGCAGTTTATTGAAGGATGGTTAGGCCATTCTCTTCATTAATATGTTATTGCTCTTCATTTATTATTAATATTAAGTTACCAAGTCAGGTTTGAAAAGATGAAAAAATAAAATAAAATAATTATTTTAATAATGAAAAAAAAAGAAAAAAAATCTGAATGTATTTTAATAATAATAGAAAATATAAAATCAAGATTTGATTTAAAGTAACCTATCGTAAATCTTTCTTAAAGCTCTTTTCAGAGGCACCACATTCCTCCCTAGCTCCTCGTGGAGTGTGGGGATCTCCTCATTCATGTTCACCTCGTGATTAAGGGTAAGGATCTCTAGCTATTTTTATGTAATTATAAATATACTATTATAAAAACAACTCTAAATAAATTTATTTATGTTCAAATTTCACAATAGTTAAATGATATGTTGTTTGATTTTGGTATGAATTTATATATAATATGTTGAATTTTATCTTTATTAATTTTTTTATATTAATTTTATTGATTTAAATTTAATAATATTTAATATTTTGATAAAATAAATATTCAATGTTATTATTGTCACATATATGGTAATTTTGAATGGGAATGTAAATTAAAAGTAGGAAATGAAAATAAAAGTGTTAATTATGCTAATGAGGATGGTGATGCATCATGCAATTTACTCATTTCATATGATAAAGCTGAAAATGGTCATAATGAGGTATTTAGATTCAAGTTGTTCTAATCACATGCCAGGAAATAATGTGTTGTTTTCTACTATGAATAGAAATTTTAAAACCAATATCAAAATTGGTGATGATAAATCTTTAGAGGTTCCAACAAAAGGAATTATGAAGGTGAATACTACATAAGGTATGAAAAGTATTAAAAATATTTATTATATCCCAAATTTGAAACATAATTTGTTGAGTTTGGACAACTATGTGAAAATAACTATAAGGTGGTTTTCGATGATAAGCAATGCACTATCTATGATAAGAATCAATGAAATAAGGTTATTACAATATTACCTATGTCTAAGAATAGAATGTTTCAATTAGAGTTTGAAGAGCATAGTATCAACATTTCAAATATGACATATGAAGATAAAAGTTGGTTATGGCATCTCAGGGATGGATACTTGAATTTTCAAAGTTTGAAGTTACGAACATCACAATAATAAGTTTGTGGTTTTTCAAAGGTTGAATAACATAAAAAAGTTTGTGAAGGTTATGTTAAAGGAAAACATGCAAGATAAAAGTTTCCAAAATCTAGTGTGTGGAGGGATTATCATCCACTTCAATTAATTCACTCAGATATTTATGGTCCTATGCAAACAAAAAGTTGGGGTAAGTCATCATATTTTATTATATTTATTAATGATTATTAAAAAAAGTGTTAAGTTTATTTTTTGAAGAAAAAAATTGAAGAATTTGATACATTTAAGATATTTAAAGCCCTTGTAGAGAATGAAAGAAGTTACAGAATAAAGTGCTTAAGGATTGATCATGGAGGTGAATTCTATTCAAATGATTTTATGAATTACTATGATTTGAATTGAATCAAAAGGTAACTCACAAATGCCTACACTCAACAAAATGGTGTGGCTAAAAGGAAAAATTTTACAATGGTTAAAATGGAAAAGTATTAGAGTTGTTGCCAGAATTCGGATAACGCGAGTGCAATGAAGATGTGATCACACAAGATGAACAAGTGCACACCACAAGATGCTAAAGCAATTTGAAATTAACACAATAAGAGAAATTGCACAAGACAAAATGGAGAAAACCAAAATATGATTATGCAACATGAAATGGCCAAAATGAAGAATATATATAGGAGAGCTAGTAAGTAACTCCTCCACAAATGGTGGTCAAAGCACCCCAAAAATAGACTCCTCCATAAAAGGTGGTCAAAGTACCCCAAGAATAGACTCCTCCAAAAAAGGTGGTGACAAGGTGCCAAGAATAGAGAAGTAATTCCCATACCCGGAATAAGAGTATCTTATGACATTCTTATGACACCTTATGACACAAATATGACACACAATCTCCACATAAACTAGCCTATCCCATGAATGTAGGAAAACTCCATGTATCCACAAATATATGATATTTCCTAATTAATAAATAGAGAAAAATAAAAACTTACACTGATACCCCCCATAAGTGTAGCTTAGGTGGGCAGTGTGGAAATAAAAAATGGGTCCCAGCAACTAGGCCTAATGAGGTACCCATGTACAAATGCAATCTCCCATAAGATAGAGAAAAGAAGAAAACCCGTAGGAAAAAACTCCCCCCCAAAAGATAGACATAAAAGAAAGAAGAGGTTAGAAGGCCCCCCTAAAGATGATGTTGCTACAGATGTAGACCACACCCCAAGAAGAGCTCGTAGATGAATGAACTTACTCTCAGTGAAAGGTTTGGTGAAGATGTCTGCAACCTGCTTCGAAGACTAGCAAAATATTAAGTCAATGACCTGACTATGAATAAGCTCCCAAATGAAATGCATGTGAATCTCTATGTGCTTAGTCTGTTGGTGCTAAACCAAATTCTTGCAAATCTGAATGGTACTCTGGTTGTCACAATAAATGATGGTGGGCTGCCTGATAGGAATGCCAAACTCAGAAAGAATCCCTTGAAGCCAAATAGCCTCAATAGCTGCATTAACAGCTCCCCTGTACTCTGCCTCCATGGATGATATAGCAATAGCATTCTGCTTCTTGCTAGACCAATTGATAGGGCCAAAACCTAGAGATAAAGTGTAATCGAAAGTGGACTTGCGAGTCTGTGAATCACCAGCCCAGTCTGAATTTGTATATCCAACCAAATCAACCTCTGTGCCAAATCTGTAATGAATCACATATCTATGTAAACCCTATATGTAATGCAAGATCCTCTTAGCTACTTTCCAATGCAACTCATGAGGTTCCTGCATAAATCTAGAGACAAGTCCCACTGAATATGATATGTTAGGCCTAGTGTGAGTCAAGTAGATGAGACTGCCAACAAGTTGTCGATACCGAGTGGCATCAACCAATGGTGAAGAATTTATATATAATATGTTTTGTAGACTTTCTTTCCCTAGATCTGACAAGGAGGCAATCTTGGACTGCCAAAGTATTGTCTTCTAAGGGCTTTCTCTCTTCTGCTCTTTTGTATGGGAACTAGTCTACCAAATTGGCTAAGCAAAACTCTGAACTTGAAAAACACGAGGAACCACTAGTCAATCCCGTAGGGAGGTTAAGGGTTAGAAACCCTAATTGATTATAGGGCATGAACACAGACATTAAGTTTGAAGTGGAGATCAAAATAGGGATTCTGTACTTATTGAGTGGGAAGTTAAATTGATAGGAGTATGTTTTGAAAGAGTAGTAGATGTATCTTGTTCAATTAAGGTGTTTTTCATAGAAGGGGAGGGAGTTAAACAATGGCTTTAGTATGATATATAAATCTGGCTTAACTTTATTTCAATGCCTATTGTGTTGTCGAACCAAGTAAACCAACAAATTTGGCAATTTTAGAACATTTCCATTAAGGGATTATAAACCCTTAAAGTGTTTCAATATAATATTCACACATTAAACTCTTCTCCGGAAACGTAGTGAAGCTCATCTCAGGAATAGTCAAATTTATCTTCCACCTTATTGAAATCGGCACTAATGATCCATTTTTCTTATGGAAGATGGTTCCCCACCCACTTCCATAGGTTAAACCTTGAGTGCGTATCATTTGAATAAATAATATATTAAGATAATTCTAAAAAGAGAGTTTTTGTTTTTATTTTTTATTTAAAAAAAACAAAAAATTTAATTGTCTTAACCTACTGAAGAAAGAAAATATAATAATTATGTTTAAGACCATTCCTTCAGTTAGCAATTTATTGGAGTATGGTTAGGTCATTCTCTTCATTTATTATTAATATTAAGTTACCAAGTCAGATTTGAAAACACGATAAAAATAAAATAAAATAATTGTTTTAATTATGTTCACCTCGTGATTAAGGGTAAGAATCTCTAGCTATCTCACAGTAGCACAGATAGATTTATCTGTTAAAAAATTCAATTAAGGTGTTTTGTCATCGCTAGATAATATGTTCTCTCGAATCATTTTGACCATTTCCCCTGTCATATAAATCAATAAACAAAAACCGAGAAAGAAAGTGTCAGAAATAATTCCAGCTCTAATTAAAACCTTTGAAGGAGACAATGTTCATAATAATGATATTTTTATATAAAAATTTGTACATTATATATATATTTTAATTTTTTTTTTTAGATTCCTTAAATAATCCATGATATGATGAATTAAACTATCAATTCACAAGCTAAGTTAAGTAACAAATCACATCTATGTATTATATTTTTATATGATTATATGCATTATATTTTTATATAATTATAAATATATAATTATAAAAATAACTTTAAATAAATTTATTTATGTTCAAATTTCACAATAGTTAAATGATATGTTGTTTTATTTTGGTATGAATTTATATATATCAATTTATTTAGATAGATTGATATGTTAAATTTTGTCTTTATTAATTTTTTTTTAATTAATTTTATTAATTTAAATTTAATAATATTTAATTTTTTAATAAAATAAATATTCAATGTTATTATTATCACATGTATGGTCACTTTGAATGAGAATATAGATTAAAAGTAGGAAATAAAAATAAAAGTGTTAATTTTGCTAATGATGATGGTGATGGATCATGCAATTTATTCATTTTATATGACAAAGCTGAAAATAGTCACAATGAGGTCTGGTATTTAGATTCAAGTTGTTTTAATCACATGTTAGGAAATAATGTGTTGTTTTCTACAATAGATAGAAATTTTTAAACCAATATCAAAATTGGTGATGAAAAATCTTTGGAGGTTCCATCAAAAGGAACTATGAAGGTGAATACTACATAAGGTATGAAAAGTATTAAAAATATTTATTACACCCCAAATTTGAAACATAATTTGTTGAATTTGGACAATTATGTGAAAATAACTATAAGGTGGTTTTTGATGATAAACAATGCACTATTTATGATAAGAATCAAGGAAATAAGGTTGTTATAATATTACCTATGTCCAAGAATAGAATGTTTCAATTGGAGTTTGAAGAGCATAGTATTAGTCTTTCAAATATGACATATGAAGATAAAAGTTGGTTATGGCATCTCAGGGATGGATAATTGAATTTTCAAAATTTGAAGTTATGAACATCACAATAATAAGTTTATGGTTTGCCAGAGGTTGAATAACATAAGAAAGTTTGTGAAGGTTATGTTAAAGGAAAACATGCAAGATAAAAGTTTCCAAAAACTAGTGCATGGAGGGATTATCATCCACTTCAATTAATTCACTCAGATATTTGCAGTCCTATGTAACAAAAGTTTGGGTAAGTCATCATATTTTATTATATTTATTAATGATTATTAAACAGAGTGTTGAGTTTATTTTTTGAATTTTTTTTGGAAGCATTTGATACATTTAAGAGATTTAAAGCCCTTGTAGAGAATGAAAGTAGTTACCGAATAAAGTGCTTAAGGACTGACCATGGAGGTGAATTCTATTCAAATGATTTTATGAATTACTATGAATTGAATGGCATCAAAAGGAAACTCACAAATGCCTACACTCCTCAAGAAAATGGTGTGGCTAAAGGGAAAAACTGTACAATGATTAAAATGGCAAGGGAGATGTTAAAAATGAAGGGATTAAGCAACTCTTTTTAGGGTGATGCAATTTATATAGTAGTATATATTCTCAATCAAAGTCCCACTAGTGCACTTGAAAAGATGACTCCATATGAAACATGGTATGAAAATAAGCCTAATGTCAAATATTTCAATGTTCTTGGTTGTTTATCTTATGTTCATATAGTTGATCATAAAAGGAATAAATTAGATCCAAAAAGTGAATCTTGTATTTTTATTAGGTACTGTGAACAAAGTAAAGCCTACAAACTTTATAGTCATATCACTAATAATGTACTTGTGTCAAGAGATATTATTTTTGATAAAAGGGAAGTGTATGGTCATGATAAAGATAAAGTCAATATTGAGAAGTCTAAATCTATTTTTATTGATAGTAATTATGATAATATTTCTAATGAGTATTGCACAAGTAATTCAATGCCAAGTGGTACAGGTCCATTAAATAGCCCCTCATCTAGTGCATGTATTCCAAGCACAACTCTTGCTTCAAATCCTGATTGTTCAATAAAGGTAAAAAGTTTGAGTGAAATTTATCAACATACAAGAAGCCAAACACATGAAGAATGTCCAAAATGTGAGATCGATTATATTCACATGAATGTAATAATGATAGATTAATTACACAAGTTGATTTTGAACCATCATATATTGAATATGCATGTAATAATGATGTTTAGTTGAAATAAATGTAAGAAGAGATAGATTCTATACATAAGAATGATACTTGGGAGTTTACAAAGCTTCCATATGACTAAAAAAATATTGGTACTAAATGGGTCTACAAGACAAAGTAAAATAGTGATATAAGTTTTGATAGACACAAGGCAATCTTAGTTGTTTAAGGATTTATATAGTGGTATGGGATAGATTATGAAGAGACATTTGCACTAGTAGTAAGACAAGAGACTATTAGAATAATGATTTCACTAGCAATTCAAAAGGAATGGAACATACATCACATGGATGTGAAAAGTGGCTTCCTAAATGGGTACGTAGAAGAAGAAGTCTATGTAGAATAGCCATAATGTTTTGAAGTGAAAGGAAAGGAATTCCAAGTCTAAAAACTAAAGAAGGCTTTGTATGGCCTCAAACAAGCACCCAAAGCAAATTATTCTAGGATTGATGCATATTTTCAGTAGAATGGAATCAAAAGAAACAAAATTGAGCCTACTCTTTACTACAAGCAAGAAGGTAATGATATCCTTATTATAAATTTGTATGTTGATGATTTGTTCTATATAGACAGATATTCTAAGATGAAGTATGAATTCAAAATTATAATGATGAATGAATTTGAAATGAAAGATTTAGGTCTCATGAAATATTTTTTAGAGATGGAGGCTCATCATTGTAAAGATGATATCTTTATTTGTGAAACAAAGTATGCAAATGATATGTTAAATAAATTCAATATGGTTGACTATAAATTAGTCTCTGCTCCAACTACTCATAGAGTTTTGCTATGTAAAGAAAATGGTGCTGAAATAGTTGATAAGCCAACTTATAAAAGTATTGTTATAAGCTTAATTTTTATAACTCACACAAGATCAGATACATATGTGAATATATTTTTTTAATAAATTTATAATTTTTAAATATTTAATTTGTATGAAAATACATATGTGAATAGGTGGAGGCTCCTATTTCTAGGTGTAAGCTTATATTTATTATGGAGCTAAAACATAGACCTAAAATACACAAGTGGATAGGTAGAGCCTCCAATTTATAGAATTGCGTCACTCAACTCTACATAAATAATGTGTGAACTTCAAATATGATGTGCTAATTTCTAATGTAAACATGTGGTAAACCTAGTGCTAAGTCTATATGAGTAAAATATCATAATTATTTTAATTTTGGATCACCAAATTTGATGGAAAAACATCAATTTTATATCTCTTCAAACAACTTAATTGAATTCTAACATGACTCTAATGGTGCCACTAATTTCACTTAGTTTGATGGTGAAATTACCTCATAAACATGTATGCAAAATATAGAAGCATATAAAAGGCACAAAATTTCTTTTTGAAATTAGAGATAATGTCTTGTTTGATATGATGATCATAAGATATATATAAAATCGTATTTGTTATGAGATTTTAGGGGTTTTAGAACAAATTATTTAATGACATATGATTTCAATGATACTGATGATTATAAATTTTATCCAAAATTATTTTATTGAAAAATTCATAGAAACTATTATTAGATGTCATTCAATTTCCATAATTTTTGTCAACATCCTTGCTTCCCATCGATCGCCTCCCAAATTTCAAAAATTGTATCATACAATTTAAAAAAATAATTAAAATAAAATATTTATTAGATGTTGTATTTAAAATGTCATAATACACATGAATGCAAAATGTGTAATAATATTAAAGGTATGGAAATTTAGACTATGAAATAATAAAAAGTGTCTTTAAAGTGTTTCAATGTATGTGGTTTCATGCACCTTAATAATAATAGTGCACACACTAAATAAGCATATTGAAAAGGCCTTGGATACTTTTAAGTATATTCAGTACATTTCAAAAACAATATTGAATAATTAAATTTAAAATTGGGCATTATTTTTAGAAAAACATTTCTATTTTTTATTTACTTTCATGTTACAATCATGTGAAATTCCCCCATTGGTCCTTATCTCCAAGCATATAACATTTCCATTTTTTGTGTTATAAGTTTGTCTACTTTCCTTCGATACCAAGTGCATAGAATAGTTCTACATGCCATCCTCTCTCACACAATTTTTACAATGTTGAAATTTGGATCATATTGTCCTAATTTGAAAATGGTAAATAAAATTACAGAACATATATCCTTAATTAATGAGTAGATTACACACAAAATTGTGCACTAAAAATTATATTAGAATGGTAAATGTTTTAAAAGTAGATAAATAGACATGCAAATGATTCACATTTATTTAGTTTTTAAAGAAAAGAAACAATAATATTAATTTTTTTGACAGAGGTAGATCTAAAGTTCTTAGTTTGATACAAATATTATATCTTCAAATGCAAGCTTGGAATAGTTAAAAATAAAAAATATGGGTAATCTCTTTCAACCAATTATGTTACATAATGTTATGAAATTACGATATTTTATTTTGCAATCATTAGAATATGTTGAAAAAAAAGTCTATGTTTCCAGCTACCAATTATATTTGTTTCAATCTTTTTAAATACATATAGTACTAGTGTATATATATATATATATATATAAAATTTTGGAGCTGTTGCTTCTTGTTGTTTGTTTTTTTTAATATGTAATATTGTAATGTTTATACAAACTTTGTTTGTAGTAAGTAGATTATGTGATGCCTTCTTTAATCGATTCATGCTTCTTTCAAATATATAATAAGTATTTTCTCATAATAACTAATGAATATAAATTTCAAATGATAATTTTTTTTAATTATTAATTATTTAAAATTTAAAAATAATTTTTAATTTAAATTATGGAATAATAATCTCTATTTATATTTTGAATGACACACATTACTTAACCTGTCATTAACAAAATTTATTTATATCCATTTAATATAAATTTGATTTAAAAAAGAAAAAAAAAAAAACTTTATTACTTTTATTAAATACTTATATTATTCTTAACATTAAGATATATACATACCTATATCAATCATTATATTGTTTTACGGGATGGTTACATAGGAAACATGATAGAATATTTGTATATCGGTGAAGCAGAGGATGCACTCTCACACATATAATGTCAATTAATGTAATATATCATTATATAAACCATCCATTTGCCATGTTGTCATGTCAAAGTATTAATCAACCTTAATCCATCATATATTAAATTTTGTTATTATATATGGTTTGATATAAATGGTTGCTAAAGCTATGTCGTCATAACACGAAGAGACCATGAGTTATATAATTATTTTATTAAAAAAAGGTATGAATTTAAAGGTGTCAAATATTTTATCGTTCTTCAGATTAACAGAATGTTCTTTATGACATTCTCTCATAGTCTAACATCCGACAGTACAGCATTGGAAACATCCATAGCAAATTCAAAAAGATCACCTGAAATATATAGTTGCTAACATCTCATTTAGAGATCGAGACATTTAACAGATTCCACATGTCTCCCTGTAAGATCTATTGATGGATCTCTGCAAGTTACTTATACCATAATCCGAGATTACAGAAAACATCAAAATGTCTTCTTTATGAAAGACCCTGCTTCAAAAATAAATGACACAAAACATGGAATTTTCAACGTTTTCAGACAAGAAGAATTAGAGTTACAGCACCGTCATAAAGAAACCGGATAAAGATACACTTGCAAAATTTATCAGAGCGAAATTATACGTTGAAGTAAGTATTAGTCGTCATGAAAATTGGATAAATCAGTGGAAAATAAAAGTATTTCCTTCTGCTGCACGGTACCGATGACTTTCTCTGCACTGAAAAGCTTTCTTTGAATTCTGGGCGAAGCGAGCATAATGTGAAGCATTTGCTGTCGAGATAGCTTGTTAAATAAACACACCGACCTCTGCAGTGTCAAACCATTTGTGTGCAAATCATTGCATCTGTTGCGGCTACTAGCATTCGATGTCAAGGATAAATGTGCGTTGTCCTTGGCACCGTTAGGGTTCGGTTTGAGTTCTGCCTTCGAATCCGCCAGAGGCATGCATTCCAGAACCTTCACTTGCGCTTGCAACAATTTTATGTACTTGGCAGCCTCTTCCAGCTTTCTGGAGATGTCGAGTTTTGAATCCTGGGGTATTAGTTTCTCCAGATAGGTAATCTTTTCGCGGATAATGATTCTCCTCTGACGGGCAACGATGCTTTGCGGCTCCACGGACAAATATGACGGCGTACGGTAACTCTGCAATCGCGGCTTCTCCTCAGAATGCTGTGTTGGAGACGATGCCGCCGAGACTGAACCCGCACGGGAAAAGGGCAAGCGCGACGAAAAGCTCACATCGGAAGAAAACTGAGGCGACAGAGGAGGGATAGTGATCGGCGACGTAGAAACACTGATGCTGTGGTGGCTCATTCTGACGGCAGTTTGGAGGTCGTGCTCAAAAGCACCGGGCGGAAGCTTTTTCAATATGTCATCCAGCTCATTGAAGGAGCCGTTCCTCAGCCGCTTGACGGGAGATTCCCTGTAGCACACTTCTGAGACACTAGGCTGCCTCTGCCATACAGGCAGGCTGAGCTGTGCATGTTCTTCAAATTCATCCACGCTATGGTAAATCCCGTGTGCAGGCATGACAATGTTCTTGTGATTATTACTCTCGGGCAGTTCCTCCGGCAGACACTCCAACCCAAACCCACAATGCGGCCACCATCCGTCTGTGACTCTGCAGCCACCGAGGTTAACCCCGTCACGACCCGAGTTTGAAACCGGTGCATAACTGTTAGTATCAGCGTAATGGGAAAGACCCCGGTTAATGTTATGGACGCAACTTTCAGATCCCCGGGTGAAGTCCCCGAGCACCTGCGCAAGGAGGGCAGCCTGCCTCTCTGCAAAAGAGCTCATTTCTGTTCTCACCGGCTGCTGTTGCTGAGGCCAACAGTCCATGTTAAATATAAAAGAACACACGAGCTTTCTCTATCTTCTTGTTTTGCAACAGCTGGAAAATTTCAAATAAAACGGTGGATAACTATGGGAGCAGCGACTGGGTGGGAATACAGAGAGGGTTCACAGGGGTGTATTAAGACGGTTTTCTTCAAATGTTAAGCTTTGAATTGCATCCAAAATTTGAAAACAAAGAAGTTACGAGATGGGTATGAAACGGCACATTAATGTCAGGTAGCGTTGTGACAGCCTGTTTTTCGTGGAATGTGGAATGGAATAGAGTGGTGGTACTGGTAGTGGTAGTGGTAGTGGTGAGGAAGAGAATCATTTTAATTTCAGACTGCTCACGCATGCCCGACGATGTAGATGTACCGTTGCGAATGTTTCGCTGTCAATCATTGCCTTTAATTTTGTCCCTATCACACTTCCACTTCCACTTCCTCTTCCTCTTCCTCTTCCTCCTCCTCTTCCTCTTCCTCTTCCTCTTCGGAGGCTGGACTTTTTCCGAATTACTGAATACGAGTACCAATACCATCCCATCATCACTCGAAAGGAATGGAATATTTTCAAGATTTACGAGTTCGTCGTCTCTATTACTGTGTATTCTCTCTTTAAGGTTCACGGTAACACTTGTTTGGGTTATGTTATCTCTGATTTTAATTGTTTTAGTTACAGTTTGTAAGGTGTTTTACATATAAAGTTTTATATTTTATTATTGTGAGATTTAAATTGGTGATTTCTTTTTTTAGAATATAAGTTTTTCATTATTAAAATAATTTAAACTAGTAGTTGTTTTTAAGTTGAGTGGGTTTTTGTTATAATTTTTTCCGTATTTCTTACCAATTGATATTACTTCTCTCACTTATAGATCAAGGAAAAATAAACCATATTATTTTGTTTTGTTGTGAGCATCAAATTCTTTAGAAGTATATGATTTTACCACGAGAAGGCCAAAGGCCTTTTACCACATTTACCATTTATAGTTATCCTTGCACGAATATTTAAAAGCATATAATTACACAATAAAATAAACTTAGCCTTGAACAAGACTATGCTAGTTTTTACAAAAGAATAAATTCTTTAATGAACATCTTTTTAATATAAAGACCCTATTGTTTTAGAGTTGGTTGAGATCCAATTGAAGAAATGAGAAAATCTTTTGTAAAATCTACAATTGCCCTTTAAGGTGAAACGTGAAGTAATGGATGGCACCAAGTATTCATTGGAACTTGTATACTCATGATGTGAAGTATTGAAAAAAGAGAAATTAGTTTCTCAAAGTGCACAAGAATTGAAAAATAATAAAGCACATACAAATCAGATCCCTTCTAGTCCATAGAAATAATTAAACACAAAAAATGATTCCCTGATATCATTTGAAATGTGAAAGCATCACTGACAACAATATTCCCAATCTAGTATAACTATAATCAAGGTAAGAGGAAAAATAAAAAATATATGAGATGATCATATCTAACAACAAAAACTAAACTCTAGTGATACCTAAGCCTTAAGTTTGAATTTCCAATGAATTTTCCAAATAGAATATAAGTATAACAAAAAGCTTAACCCCAGAAATACCTAAGCCTTAAGTTTGGATTTTCAAGTGACTTCCACTAGATTTATACTTATTCCATAGATTACCACAAAAGTTGCCAAGTCTCACACAAATGTTGTCTTTAGTAAAGACTTTGCACTTTCAACCATTCTCAGCTTTGGTTTTTATTTTTGCACACATATTACAATCATCAGGTAAGAACACACTTCACTTCTGCATTCATACCACCATTACCAAATGGGTAATGGGAGAGACAAATTTATGGAAATGGGTATATGAATTTCTTCATATTGTTCATGGAAAATGATGAATTTAAAATAATAGGTATTTGAATTTTCAATTTGGATGGTGCATAAACAATGGAGTTAATATTTGAACATGAGAATTTAGAAAGAGGTAGGTTGCTACTTGTATATACTTGAAAATGTGAGTAATAGCAATGAGTCAATGACAAGTGAGCAGTGAGCACCATTGGAGAATCTGTCATCTATTCACCTCTAGGATCTAGTCCTCCAGGGTCCACCATCTCAGCCATATTATCACTTCATTTGCAGTTGGACATGGAGTCAGGAGTCTGGGATTGTTCACCTTATGAACCAGTTGGCAGTGACCATGGTGAATTGTGATAAACATAAGCCAACCAATATCAAGAGTGTGCAACTTTTTAAAAATTTCCAATTCCTGTATTTGGATCTTTATGATAAATGCTTTTTGGTTGTAGGCACTGGGCATATAGGATTGAGAAAAGTTGAAAATTGAAACAACTGATCAGTGACATAGACTATACATTAAGACTCCAAGTTACACTTACGGTTTAGTGGTGAATCAGGTGATATGCATTTATAAAAAGATATTAAAATCCTCCTTAGGCAAGGTCTTGGCAACCAACTTAGAGGACTATAGCATGTAGCTTGTAGATAATTGCAATTTTCCAATTGTAATGTATCCATGTTAAAAAAATAAAAAAACAATTCCAGCTTGCAAATCGTAATTTATCAGTGGGCAGTAAGCTTAGGTTGTGGAGTGGGGGGTCAGGTGATGAGGGCATATAGGTTCTAGTATCATCTTGTAGAGTCTAGGCTTCTGCCTGCATTATACTATAAAATGGGTGCTTTTTAATTTTGAATAGTATATTGACAGTCTTGATAAATTTTTGCTCATTTGTTAATATGTTCAAAAATATTTTTTGAATTACAGTTAAAAAATCTAAAAACACCTAAATGACTATCAAATTTAACCCTTGGTGAAAGTTGCCATTATTTGTATCGACAAATAAAGTAGTTAAATTTCTTATCTCACACATACAGAAGGAAAGGTTCTAATTTGTAGGTTGATTAATGTCGATTTCACCCATGCAGGTTAGTAATTATGTTTGATGGTGGGAAAGAAAACATATGCCTCACCATGACAAGAAAAAAGCTAGAATAAAACATACAAATAATAAAACATACAAATAGGTGGGTATGCAATGCTAATTAATAGACTGGAGGATCACATTGTACATATCGTTATGAATTTCATCAATAGGAAGTTAAACATGGAAGCTCAATAGAATTAAATTTCTAAGTAAATAATATATATTTTCTAATATATTAGAGGATGGAATATAAAGTACAACTCTACACTTCATTATGGAAGAGATTAGTTTGATAGTATACAAAGTGAACCATAACCTAACTACATTTAGGTGGGGATTAATTGTAATTTTGATAATATTATATGAAATTGGAAACCTTGATGGTCAACTAGAGACACTCTTATAATATCTGATTGTGATATATGTTCCACACCTACCTTGTCCTATTTACTCTTAACTATAAGAAGAACATGGACTAGTGGTATGAGATGCTAAAGATAAAAATTGCATATGAATGACACATTACTAAAAGAATACATGAAGCAAAAAAATGTTTTTGTAATGAAGGTGAAGATTAGTTATGTGAATAAAATGATTGGGTGTCTCAAGTGTCATTGTCAATAATAATTTATTTTAGTTCTGTGCTGATTTCAGTTCATGTTCAGACCCTCTACTTCTAGACATTAAATGTACTATTGCTCTTCCTATTTAAGAATGTTAAATACAAACAAATTTATTAATGGAGGACACATTCTAAGAAGATAGAAATTAATATTAGCAGTTGCCCTCTAGTGTAAGAAAAATCAAAGATTAAATAAAAGTAGTTTATATTTGGTTTGTTGTAATGATAAAGTATTTTAATTTATATTTTTTATTTCTAGGTATTTGTAGTTGTTATTCACTACTTTGTAATTTTTTTTAGTTTTATGTTATATAATTCATTTATCAATTTTTTTCGTCGTCTTCGTAGAAATATTGTATAATATTTATTATAATTTTTATATACATTTAAAATTTATTATTATATATATTATATAAATATTATATTGTATAATTTATATTTTAATATTAAATCAGTTTTAATAATATATGTTAATGATGAAATTGTTGAAGCTATAAAATGCATTGTATGCAACAGTAACAAATATATCTCTCTTTTTGTTTTGATTGTATGCAACATTGTTTACAAGCCTCAAGTTCTTATAAATGGTGTGGAAGAGGTAGTTTTGTCAGTCTTTTTTCCTTTGATTTTCAAACATTTATATATTTAATTTCTTTCATTCTTTCAAAGTGTTCAAAGGTAAATATAGGTTTGAGTGGCACATTAGATATAGATCCTTGTTGCAATCAAATCATCTCTCATGACATAGGAGCTACAAGATATAATCTGGGACCTCATTACCTTGTCTCATGATCAACAACATTGCATCATTGAGTCGAGTTACACATGAGACATGGAGCACTATCACAATCAAATTGACTCTCATGATATCCTTGTCTACCCTTGACAAAAGAAAATGACCAATATGTTTTGTATGGCCTTGTCATTTTTTCTAATGGTTTGCTCATGGTGTTTTTCTATGTTCTTAACATTGATGTAATTGATCTAGGTGTTAATATATTAGCATTATGAATGAGTAGAAGCTACAATATCGACTATGGGAACGTAATGTGTTGTCCTAACATTAGTGGCATTACACCATTAATTCGAGACATATAAGAGATGTGTGGCCCCATTGTAAGCAAATTAACTCTTATGACATCTTCATCCACCCTTGACATCAAAAAATGTATTTTTAAATATATTAATACCTTGCTCTGATACTATAACCTGAAAAACCTTATCATTACCACTCATCATCACTGCACAACTCACCATGAAATATTTTAGTATTTACATATTCTATATAGCCTTGCTTTTTCTTTTAATGGTTTGAGTATGGCATTTTTAAATATTTTTAACCCTAATGTTAACTACTCTTAAGTGTCAATATATTGGTGGCATGGATGAATGGAAGATAAAAGATGGATCATGGGACTGAGCAATGGGTGATTTGTTAATCAAAACAACCTCTCTCTATCTTCTAGATGGAACTAATAATGATTCTTTATATTTCCTTCCCATGCATATAACACAAGCTTCTTGTCAGATGCCAACATGGCATGAAACTTGTAGAAGCTCATGCAAAACCTCTCCATACCCACATTTGCCAAGGTAAGCACCAAGTAAATTATGTTGTTGATGTTCTCTACTAGGACTGTGATTCCCATGAGGGTTGCCAAGTCAGACCTTTTCAAAACCTTATCTAGACAATATGATTCATCCCACTATTATTTTTTAAGCCTTATGGGAATGAAATTTATCACATTGATGGCATTTTTGTATCCCTTGATAGGCTAGACATCTTTATATGTTGTGACAATCTATACAATGGCCTTGCCAAATAAAAAACCTTTGTCATAAATATAATATATTATAAGATTATATAATATATATTATAAAGATAATTATATTATATATTTATAGTTTTAAATATTATATATATATATATATATATATATATATATATATGAAATTTAGTTATAGTAGTTAAGGTATATTATAACATCATATTATTACAATAATAATATTATAATTTATAATTAATATATATCATTATATTATACAGACCTAGACCAGTTTTTATGGGCATGTGGTCTTTTGAGGTTTCTTAAATTTCCTTTTATTTTAATTGTTAAAAGTAAATATTTTGAATGGATCCCACCCTTATACAAAGGAGAGAAAGAACAATTTTAGATCAAAGAAACTCCTCTACTAGTGGAAAATGAAACATGCCTATATAATTAACTGACAGAGTTGGCCAAACATGCCAAAATAAATAATAAGTTTGCCAAACACATACAAAAGGTCTGAAATAAAAATGTAACAACATAAAAACAAAAATAAAATAATATATCAATGGTCCTAAGACCCTCCTAAATGGTTTTCC
The DNA here is from genome assembly GCA_037957365.1 of Torreya grandis. Lineage (NCBI taxonomy): Eukaryota > Viridiplantae > Streptophyta > Pinopsida > Cupressales > Taxaceae > Torreya > Torreya grandis. Next base: position 1,840,608 of record JARHVA010000652.1, on the reverse strand, counting down.
TTTGAAGATCTAAGGGTCGTGTTCAATGGTTCTGATCTCTTCTGGCCCTTCCCTTTATTATTATTGCTAACAAGCATCTATTCTCCACCTCCACATACTTTAGGAAAGATTGGAATACAAACCTATAAAATAATTATTGATTGGGTGAGTGGAAGTTCCTTACGTTTGTTACTTGGAAGTAAGAACTGATGTTCTTAGAATGGTCTATGTGAAGACACCAATTTGAGTGTTGTTTATCAAAGTTGAGTGTTTCAAAAATAAAAAAGGATAAACACATTTGCTTCTCATATAAAATGAATCTCCTCAAGGATCCATGGGAATCTATAAAAATACAATGGTAGTTTCCATGAACGTCACAGTATATAGGGCACTTGAATATAAAATTACCTTCACTTCCAAGTTCTATGAAACATAATTGGCATATATGGTCATCATATTGGAGGTTATGATCATATTAAATTATGAGTTGATGAGAGAAAATGTGAAACTAACCTAAATAGATCCTTAAGCATGATATCAACATCTTATTCATGTACCCAATAATTTGATTTTGATCCTCATGAAAGCAAGAATAAAATTAGAAACAATGAATAATTTTTTATTTCAAAGGATTTTTGGATTAAACCATATATCTTTCAAGTAAGATTTGTTGATATCTTCATGAATAACTCTGTGGACTTTATTTTTAGTGAGTTGGGGTGTGCTAATAGAAAATACAAGAGGAGGTAGTTTTTCTATATCAATATTTAGCATTGGAGGAGAGCCATAACTCTTGCATACTAACAATATTTTCATCCTTATTTTGCAAGTTACATATAAGCTTAAAGTTCCAATAATGGATATCTATTCTTACTAGATAAATATTTTTCCATGCATCAAGCCTATGTAGTAAGTGATAGTTCATGGAAAATTAACGAGATAAAGAGTGGACATACCTCAAAATCTACAAGAATAATTGAGCGAGGAAACATTTCTTTGGCTAGAATTTTCTTTAATGACATAGATGAAAACTCTTGCCAAACATTTGAAATCATTTTGTCTCATGTATGGGCCCAAGAGCTCACATCCATACAACAAGGTAGGGGTAACTAATGTATATAAAAGTTGAATCATTTTCTAGATATCTTGAAATTAGAGTGAAGAACATTGTATTTGAAAGGATGTAAATGTTACATATGATTTTCTAACTCTTACTTCTATTACAAGTACAATGATGAAAGGTGGTCCAGAGAAAACTACACCCAAGTCAGTATAAGAGTATACGATCTTGACTTATTTTTCTTTGTATGTCAAATTGATTGTAGATATTATTTTCTTGGTTAAATTAAATTTCACGGTTTTTTAATTTTCAATATTTACTTAAAGGCCATTCTTATCACAAAAATTTCTCAATTTTTCAAGTTGGTTTTGAATACTTATAATTAAGTGTGAAATCAAAAGAATGTCATCTACAAATAATAAAATAGTAATGTAAATCCAAAAAATTATACATCCACTCATACCACCTATATTTAAGGAGATACGGTCCTTTAATTTATCAATATAGAACCCAAAAAGAGTACGTGAGAGTGAAAAACCTTATTTCACACCTATGGTCTTATAGATGCTATCTATAATGCCCATTTTGGTATGAGTATGCCTAAAAAATACCTCATATAAAAGCATTATAGGGTAAATACTAAATTAGAAATGCCTAATACTTTAAGCCTTTGAATCAAAAAATGCCTTAGTACTATATCAAATTCCTTATTAAAGTATACAAAATGACAATATACCTTCAATTTGTTAGCCTTTTTTCCTCAATGATGGTAACAAGAATGAATTTATGTGATATTTTTTTTTGGGTGATTCCTTCTAAATCCTACCTGAACTTTTGCCCAAAGTTGTTTTGTCTCTTCCCACTTGGAAATATAGTAATCTATCACTGTATCAAAAAGTTTAGCGAAGTATGCTAAATCATGATGGTATGGTAATTCTTTGGTTGAAGAAAATTTTTATATTTGAAGATGGGATGAATAATACAGGATGTCTAAGTTGGGGGAAGACTATGAGGAACAATTAAATTGAAAATATTATAGATATGGATAATAAGATTATTTGAACTATGATGGAGGAATTCAACCTTTATATTTTTTCATCTTGGGCTTTATTAGACTTAAATTTACAAATGGCCTTAAGAACATCTTGTTAGTAAATAAATGACATCTAAGTGGTTTGTGATTCACTTGAATTTGGTTTTGATTAGGAGCATCATAGAAGGAGGTGGCATATATAGACCATGTATGCAAGTTAGTAATGCCAAAAACAATTCTTTTGGGTAAAATGATTCCCATAATGACTTGGGATTGGATTGGATTTGGTGTAGGATAGTTCTTCATTTGTTATATAATTATTATCATTTTTTATTTCTAAGAATAGTTCTATATAATTTTTGGATGAGCTTGGATTTAGAGGGTGTTTGGGTCATAATATGCTTAGTTAACTTGTAGACATTTTTTCAATCCATGTTACCCAAAATTTTAGGGACAATGACCATAGGGATAATGGGGCTTAGTAATATGAATGGAGTGAGGTAAGGAATTAATATAAGCAGTCATAATTCCTTAGGATAGCCTATTACCTCTATAAATTGGGTCTAAAGTATCTAAAATTCTCATGAGGTTAGTTTTAATAATACTAGTGTAGCTCTCATCATGTGCATAGTTAAAATAAATAGTATTATGTTGGTGAGAGATCTCGGGGGAAAATGGTGTACTAGGTTTGGTAAGTGGTGTTTGAAAAGAGATAACAACATGATCTATGAGAGGTGGTGGATATGTCAAGAGTTGGGGATAATTTATACTCAAATAAAAATATTTATAGGATATAACATAATATGTTACACTGTCTCCACCATGTTGAGGATACCTAATGGTCATACTCCCAATAATAAACCAAGTCATTCATGACTAGTAGTTATTAGGCTCCCAAGAATATTACAAGTCATTAATAATTGGAAATTTATAGGATCCCAAGAATATGCTTATTCATTAATAGCTATTAGTCATTATGCTTCCAAAAATATGTCAAGTCATTGATAGCTGCTATCACTAGGATCCCAAGAATATGCCAAGTCACTTATAACTAGTGGGACCATTATGCTGTAATGAATACACCAAGATGTTGATATCTAGTGGTAACTAAGTTCTTAATAATATTCCAAGTCACTAATAGTGATAGGTTTCTAGGCTCAAAGAAGGACCCTCTTATCTTAACCCTTTTTGAGGCCCATGGTTAATAATTAGTCAAGGTTGGACCCATTTTAATTCAAGATGATTTCACATGCTTAGGGATCATGCTTTGTTTCATCTATCCTTTGATTATTTCATAATAAATCTCAAAAAAATACATATAATTATGGTCATGATAAATAAACATTTTTTAATTATTCTTTTAGTTATATCTCTTCATACCATAGGCATAATATAATGAGTTTAATTTATGTACAGGTAACATGTATTCTAACTATGTATATATATACATAGTTAGAATATATGTTACCTGTACATATATATATATATATATATATATATATATATATATATATATATATATATATATATATATATATATATATATATATATATATATATATATGATAAGATGAGTTGGTAAGGGATCATTGAGTCTATCAAGCCGTTATATGATTCAACACATCAAAAACAAGAGATCTAGCAGTGGACATCCATAATGAGCATGGAACCTAACAATGGGATTAGTGATGGAAATCACTTTATATATAGCTAGTTATGTGGCACATTGGATACATTGTCACTTTTCACCTTATGATATGGTGTCATAAATAATGAATATCATTTTTTTTTAAAGCATGTATATTCATCTTAATGTATAAAAGATAATGTAAAGGATAATACCAATTATAAAACAAATGATTCATGGCCACTTTAGTGAAAAGTGAATAGGGATATATTTATAAATTAAAATTTTGATCACCAAAGAGTAGTCATAGTGAACCATAGTCATAAATTATTTTTTTCATACAACTTATGGAAACCATAGTGAACCATTATCTTGCATCCAATCAATGTGAAAATCACATCCATGATGGATAATTAATTTACAACAAATTAAATGAGGAAAGTAAAGCTACATGACATAAAATGAAAATGTGATCAGTAAAGAAGAAGCCACACATTGAATGGTAACCATGGTGACTAATACTCAATAATAATTAAATATAAAAAAGTGACCAACAAATAGATAGGTTTTAATCCAAAAATGAAAGAAGATCACATGTAGTTGAAAAAAATTTAAATTGCCTACATTTAATATAAATAAGAGAAACTATGGCAGTAAAACACAACTGATCATATAATATAAAGAAGCAACATGAAAAAACACCAAAGTTAGAATAACACGGGGATCACCATTCCTCAATTAAATATGATTTTAAAAAATAACATGAAGGTGGTTCTAAAACTTACTTGTTACAAAAATTCTTTAGAGAAAGGGAGAAAATGATATAGTGTAGGAAATAAAATGAATATGATCATCCAAGATCAATACATCCATCAAAGAGAGAGAATAAGGTAAATAAAATACCAAGCTCTATTCATGGCCAAGAGTGTGAATTTATGATAGGAGAGTTGTGAAATAATTATATATTAACATAAAGTAGACTAGGATCATAATTTCAACAACATATCTATTACTCAATTGAGTTAGATACTCTCATAATGGCCACACATGGCTTATTAGGTTGAGTAGATGAACCAACCAATGGTGGTCTATCATAAAGCCTATATTATGATTTTCACAATGGATGGATATATATCACAACATGTTTTTGGTTAGTAGATTTAAGTTCACTTTAATGGCTTTAATATGGCTCGATGGATGAGTAGGCATAGGATTCCTTAGTACCACCTTATGGGATCTATACATATGCCATTATTGAGGCCAAGTGGACCATGGTGCAATAAAAATTCATCTTCTAGTATCATCTCATGATTAAGTTGAAGGTAGTTAAGAAAGCAATCTAGATTCACAAATTAAGTGCATATGTTCTAATCCCTTACAAATTAATTATAATTTATTTCAAAATAAAACTGTTGCTAGTGATATAGAATAAATATGTAGAAATAAAGAGATACATAATCATAACATATTAAGAAAGAGATAAAGTAAGGCTTAGAACTTCCTACTAGATATTTCCATTTGTAGACAAAATTTCCCCTTAATTACCATAGGATACAAATAAAAATGAGGCCACCGGTAATGGGATAACCTATGACCAATGTGGATAACTAGATGTGTTATAATGAACACACATAAAAATAATTCACATAGCCTTACCCATTAGATTATGTAACATTTGAGGTAAGTCTTGAGTGAATACTATAATCCTATGAAACTATAGGCCTAAAAGTAGCACTACCTAATGGTTTTGGTCTTATATTAAGCCTTTATCAAGTTATCTTTGATTTTATCCACCATTAATAACATATGTGAATCATAGGTCACTGGTAGAATTTTTGAGGCCACATTAATGAGTAAAAACTCTTTCATTGCATTCTAATATGACTAGGATATAAAATTATTGAGTAATTTGCATTTATTCCTCTATTATATTTAATTATGATGGAAATCTCATCATTTCATGTTTAAGGGATCCTCAAATGGTCTTTGTTTATAGTCAGTCTCTCTTTCATATGCATGTTATATTTAACTATTTTTCTCTTTTAGTTGAGGTGTGATATTTATGTCATTGATATTCTCTCTAAAATTGTATAGACATTATGGAATATTACCTCACCTAGATATGCCTTTATAAAATCCATGTTAGGATACTTGCATAATAAATGAGTCATTATCGATGGGCACTCTACCTATTATGAATGTTGGGATACTTACATATATAAACTTAATGTGAATAAATTAAAGTTCTAGATAATAAACCTACATATTGGACATGCCATGGTATGAAAATTACTCTTAATCCCCTTAAATATTGATAAGATCAAAGGAATTATGGATTATTTAGATAGGTTCTTATAGGGTGGAGTTTATTGAATGTGCCCACCACATATTGAAACTAAAATGAAGCCCTTTTGTATTTACCTTCACCAATTGGACGTGGTTATGTGTAAATATTAAGACATGGATGTTGCTTTACATTTTAAGTGTGTCACTAATAACATATAAGATATTCATAGTTATGACCTATAACCACTCTCACATATAAATGGCTTAGGCACAATTCACACTACATATTCTAACCCCTTAAACAATCATTAATAAGGAGATTATAGTCACTATCTTCACCAATTCAACTCTTTCAAATTTTTTATTTCATAATCATTATGTAAATATAGTCACAATTAAATATTAGATGGCATGGATTTTTAATGTTGATAAACACCTTTATATTGTGACCACTAGTATCTCTAATATGTGACATTTTAAGTGATAATAATGTGAAATATTAATCTCATTATAAATAATGTTGTTTTGAGTTTCTCACTCCTCCATTGTAGTTCTCATATGTTTTATTAACTTTACATGGTGAGGTAATATAATTCATTATTCAAGATCACTAGATCATGCCATTTGGAGAATATCCTTATAGTTAGAGTAATCCAAGGGTTACCTCAAAACTTATTCTTTGTAGCCACTCATTGAACCATGTGGGGTCTATAAGTCCATGTCTTTGCAACCCAAAGACATACCCTGAGATAGTTAATGTAGATTAATAATAAGATCACAGTAGTCATTGAGAGAAAATAGTTTCCACAAGTAATTTTAACTATAAGGTGATTAAATTGAGATGTTTAAATTAATATTAAAGACCCCTTAAATTCTCCATGAATAATGTTCAAATGGACATAATTAATGTTTTTAACTTTTTAGTTTGAGGAAAAATATGTTGATGATGATAACATGTGTCACTCATCTTGGCATCATGCAATCATACTAACCCCAAAAATGTTACAAAATTTTTCCACTTATATATGATGCACTAACTTGTTATGATGTGAAATTTAATGAATAACCTTATGACTTAAGTCAAAATGGTCATGTTATTTTTTATTAAGTAAAAGGTCACATGCAAATTATAGAATCTTTTATTTTTAGGAGTCTTATGGTAATATTTGATGATGTAGAGGCCATGCAAATGTTATTTAGACTCTACACATACATAATATATGTTAGTATAAAGTGATCTAACCACTAAAGTGTGAAATATTATTTTATAATCTGGATAGGACTATTGTAAAAATTTATCCATGATCATACCATTTGATACAGGTCCTACCACATAGAGTATTCACATTTAAGAAAACACCTTGTGGCCCCTTTAATTTTCATGACTCTATGAACCTACTTTGTTTACCATGTGTAAAGGTGAAGTTAAAATAAGACTAAGAACATGGTGAAGGTACAAGGTATAAGATGTTTTCATCTGGTCATAGTATACATAATGATTTAAAGCCTTTAAAATTATGGATTCATAATAGTGAGTTGATAAATTTGATAATATATAGATTTCATGAGATGTAATTAAGCTCAAAAGTTTACCTTGCCATTTAGTGGCCTAAGACCATGTGATTCAAACACGTAAACAATTCATATTTATTAAGGTAATTAAGGCCATGCATTAATATACATAATATGGATTCATGCATGAATGGACATATGGTTTTGGTCATTATTAATATTATTTTTTATGGAATCCACATGGAATATGATGGTCGTATGTGATGACGTAGTTGCCATGTGGGCCTGGTAGACCCATTACTTGATTCATGAAAACATTTTTTTTATTAGTTTAAATGAGAAGAGATATGATTTGGCACTTCATTTTCATTATGATCACTGAAATATTATGTTCAAACTCGATGAATGGTAATAATCCTTATAAACCCATTGAATCCATGTTCTATGAGCATTTGAGCTAATGACCTTTGTGACCATCAATATGACTTATGCTATTTATTTTTGCTAAGTTATAGAATACATGTGATCTAAATAGAAAATAAAATCCTTAGGTAATAGGTAATGTCTCTAGTTTTTTATTGCTTTCACAATTTTTAGAAATCGTGATCATATATTGAATAATTGCATTTCATTTCATTTAATTTCTCACTACAATTAAGAAATAGTTTTTCCTTCTTGTCTTAATATTTCAACTATTTCTATGACACTAAAATTAAAAACATACTTGAAATACTTTATCAAGATTAGATAATGCCAATACTTATTGTTCATGTATTTTATTCTATAACTACTAGAGACTATATACTACATCTACAATCTATATAAAATCATTTCTATCTTTTCACATTATCTTTATAATCATTGTGTATGTCCCTCCAAAGTTCTTAATGAGATTATTATAAAATATCTCCAATCCATGAAAACTATGTGCCTCAAGTGTATTATGTAATGAGGGCCAATCCAATATAGCTCATAGCTTTCATCAATCCTTCTTCACAACTTATTTTGAAATCAGAAGGCCCTAGGATACCAATTTATTCTATGTAAAACTACATTTCTTCAAATTCACAAGAAACGTTTCATCCTACGTCTTCTCTAGCACTCTACATAAATTTTGCAAGTGTTCTTATTCTATCCTATTGAAAATAAAAATGTCATCAAGATACACAATGAAAAAAATAATTAAAAATGGTTTAATAACTTCATTCATCAATCTCATGAATGCACTTGATGCATTATTTATCCAAAATGGCATAATTAACCATTCATATAATCCTTCATATTTCTTGAATGTGGTATATCACTCATCACCTTTCATTATATGAGTCTAGTGATATCCACCTTTCAATTCAATATTCATTAAGTATGTCACTCCACTTAAGAAACCTATAAGATGATCCATGTGTAAAAATGGAAACATGTACTTTATATTCATCTCACTGATAGCTCTAGAATTAATGCACATTATCCACTCTCCATTATTTTTATGAACTAATACTACTAATACTACACATAATATTATACTTTCTCTAATCAACCCTTTATCCAAGAGCTCTTTTTATTCTCATTCTACCTATGTGTTCTCTATGGGTGTTCGCCTATATGTAACTTTTTTTGGTAAAATAGATTTCATAAGTAAATCTATGTAATGACTAATAATCCTAATATGTGGAAACCCATCTATAATTTTTTTTGAAAAAATATCTACAAATTCATGTAGCATCTTCTTCACCTCATACATAAGTACTTATTATATACCTTTTGATGTGCTCACAACTTTTGTGGGATTAGGGTTTACTACCAACCATATTTCTTCCTTCACCTCTTTCATAAATTGCTTTCTTGAAATCATCAAAACCTTTGGAATATTTTCCACTTCTTCACTTTTATCTTTCAAATGATTAAAAGTGTGTTTCTTTCAATCTTTCACAAATGCATAACTACATGTATTTGTACAACCAACATGTTGGGCCTTATGATAAAACTACCAAGGCCTTCCTAATTTGATAAGAATCTCACACATGGCCTCATTATGATGTGTACCTATTTTAAAACTTACAATACATTGTCTAGTCACCAAAAATCTCTGTCCTTTCAAAAACCATGAAAACTTATATGGATTGATATGCATTATTCTATTCAGACCAATTTTATATAGCATCTCTCATGAAATAATGTTATCTCTACTATCAATATAAATAATAAATTTGTATAACTTACCTCCAAACTTATAAATGGGTCTAAATAAGTTATTTCTCTGAATAGGATTTTTATCCTTTTTCACATGCTTCAACAACACCCTCTTCATCATGAAAAATATCCACTTTGGTCCATCTATATTATAAAAATACAAAACACTTTCTTCATCAACATTTTTAATTTGAACACTAAAATTAGTTCTCTTTCCACCTTCATTATGCATATGTAGACACTCAAATTCCCTATGTCCAATCTCACAACATGTAAAACATGTACCTCTAGGATTTCCTCTACCTCTTGGAGTATTAGTATTATTGTGCTACAAATTAATTCCTATACCTTCCTATACATAATAAAATCTATCACTTACACCTCTTTTTATATGCCCATGTGTGAATTAACTATTTCCTTATGATGTTTTTTTTTGTTTGTACATTAACATTTATTTATCCTTTAACACATATTTATAAGATTATTCAACAAACCACAATTTTTTCACACCAAAATAATCTTGAATTATAATATACAACCCATTTCCATACCCTGAGATTTTATTAACATCATCTTTAATATGATCCACTCTAAGATAAGTTTAAATAAAACTCAAGGGTAATCATTTCCACTCATCTCCATTTTTTTCATGTTTTGAAGCTTTTTGAACAAACTCAAGTGATAATTCATAAGAATGAAATTAGCCTTTAGCATTATGATGAATATGCTCCAAGTACTAATCTTATCTTTACCTTTATGCAATACTTCAACTTGAACATGCTCTCACCGTAAATATGCATGACCTTTCAATGGTGTGCTAGATAAAGTTAATTCATTGGGATCTTCTAGATTATTATACAAAAAATACTTCTTCAATTAAATGATCTAATTAATGAGTTATTTAGTATTCAGACTTATTGATTAAATTCAAAAGTATGACTTTGGTTTACTAGTCATTCTCATAATAACTCACAAGGATTGATCTTTAGGATCATCAAAATATGGGTCTTCTTATACAAATTCAACATCGTGTTCATCATCCATTACCACATTACCTTGACATTACATTATTTTTATAGCCTCTAATCAGACTTGCATATCTCTCATCAATTCCACTAGATCTAAAAGTCTTGGTGCTCTAGCTACTCACAACCTTATGTCATTAAAACCACCTCTTTGTGCCATTTCCTTAGAAATCAAATAGCTTCTACACTATATGCACAACATTATTTCTTGAAGATGTTGTTAGCTTATTTCCACCCACATTCACAAACGGGAAAATCAACACTAGTTTACAAAGACCATAATCTCCGTATGGTACCAAATGATGTAGTCATGGTTAGGGGTCTCAATTATATTGTTATACCATGTAGCCTTCAAGGGTTACATAGTAAAATAAAAAACTAGTGATAAATACAAGAATAACTCAAATATTTATTACATTTTAATTTTAGAAAATTATAAGGCACGTACATAATGACAAAAATAAAAAAAAATTGAATGAAATGCATTTCAACATTAGATCCTTAAATCATTACTTGCTAACTCATGGTATTTTCAAGTTTAGCTATCCTCAAAATATTCACTATGATCTAATCCAAACTCAAATATCCTTTCCCCAACTTCTTCAGCATGTGTGTATGAGAATGCTTATAAAGGCGCAAGGCCCACTTACTAAAGTAAGTGCATAGCAACTTACTAATAACATTTAACACTTAACACATCTCAATGATAATACATCACCATATAACATATTACATAGTAACAGAACTCGATGTACTATAGCACATCACATGTAACATGTTATCCCCTTTAGCTATTTTTAATGCTACCTACCCAACAATAAATGATTAAACATTTGAGAATTATATGATTTTGATATTCATTAGATTTCCATGACTATTAAATGGATCCATAAGCAACTTGGCTCAACTAATAGATATAATAACCTCAAATAAATAGGTGTTACCATAAACCTCATATATATCATAAATATTACCATGCATTACCACAAAGTTCCCAAATGGATATGGAATGTGCATTAATGCTATATCAAGTCTAAAAGCTTTAAATTAAGTGCATTGATGTTAGCCTTGATTCTAGTGTTAATCTTATGCTCCAAACATAGCATAAGTTATCGAAATACTTGTGTAGTGAAAATATATCTTCTCCAAAAACTTTTGTAAATCTCTTAACTCTTCTTGTTCTATGAAAAATCACTAGAAGATATGATGCTTCTAGTGGATGCTTTGATGCTATAGAGGATACCAAAGAACTTTATAAATGCCTTACAAATATTTAAACTATTTCACTTGATCAAAAGACTTTAAAAACTTCTTGTGCAAAGCTAGTTGAGGTAAGATTATAAGTGAACTTGAGTTCTCTTACATCATAAATCCTAATTTACAATAAATAATAAGTAATTTTATGTTTACTTTTGCATCATAAGTCCTAATTTGCAATAAATAATATTTACTTTTAAGTTTGATTCATTTTAGATTGAATATGATTGTCATGACTATTTATCAATCTTGTATGGATTAGGAATGGGTTAAAATGCCCCCATTCTCTTTGAGATTTTGTTGGTTCCATTGAAATATTTTCACAATAACAAGTTTTGATGTATAGAATTGGAATTTTATGTAAGTATTGCTAGTGTTCGTAGCCAAATTCTTTTATAAGGTTTAAGGTTAAATAATCATTAAATTGACCCTCTTACCTTAATTTTATCCCATCCTTAGAAGTAAAAAATCACCTATCAAATAAACAAGCATAAATTCATTCTCCATTATCTTACATTCACCCAAAAAAATGGTCTTTCTTCCCAGAATTCAGTTTGTGTTAAATTTTATCTTTTGACTTGGTTTTACTATATCTCTAATGTTTAGAATGTGTCTAACCATCTTTGTGTATTTGTGAACCCCGGGCTATTCATTATTGTTTATTTATTGATCTTTTCTTCTTCAAATGATTATTAAATTCAATTTTTATAATACTAAAAGATGTAGATAATTTAAAAAGTTAAATTCTTCATTCATGGTCCAAAAGTTCTATCTGGTAATATTAAAGATATAGATAATTTAAAATTTAAATTCCTCAATCATGGTTCACAAGTTTTATTCAACAATGGAGTGAATTGTTCTTTTTATGTTTGACCTGAAATTTGTTATGTTTCCAGGTATTCTACAATAATAACTATGGGATGGAATATAATAAAATGAGTTATTCTCTTTTATGTTTGACCTGAAATTTAATGTCTATGTAACTATTACATACCAATTTTAATAAAAAATTTAATAGAAAAATTATAATTTCTCGTATAGTGGAATTTGGAGCTCCTTTTTATGGGAAAAACAATGGACCACTAAACAGACCACTGAAGAAACTCATGCAGGAAGGCCTGCACCTCCATATTTTTTCTATTCCGTCCAGAATGAACGCGATTGATCTCTGCATTTGTCCCAATAGTTGCATGCTACAGGAATTCCTTCCAAAGGGTATCTCTAGTCTTTGAATTTTTGGAGTGCTCAGATTTGATAATGATTTCTTGTGCTCTGTTCCAGTTGGTAGCTTGTTGGCTTATTGTATATCTGACTTGGCCTGGGGTAGTTTTTGCTTGTCTCCTTTCATAATAAAAGATTTCTCGATCTGATCTGTTCTGGATATCTGACTTGGCTTGTGGTAATTTGGAACCACAGCACATTCACGGCATAACCATACACATCCAGTAGGCCACTAAATAGGCGTCATGATATATTAACGAACGTTATCAAAAGGAAAAACAGACCACTGAGAGACTACTATCTTCTTATCTGCTGTTCTTAAAATTATTTTACTAGTTACTCTAAAATTCTCTTTATAAAAATAAAGATAATATTCTGATCATTCCTCCTGTTACAAATTTTACTCATGTTGAATTCGTTGATATCCTCTTGAAAATTACGTGAAAACAATTCTGTTAAATATAAAATAGTCAAATTCAAAGAAGAACAGCTGAAAAATTAGTCGCCGAAATCTGTATTATTTAAGATCTACACATAAAGCGAATTTACGAATTTCATCTGCAATATCTGTTCATGGATCCCGGCCACTTTGTTACAGCACGAAGATCCTGCTTCAAAACTAAACGTTACAAAACCTCGCATCTCCAGACATGTACAAGTAGATTTACAGCGCCGGCATTAGAATAAAACTGAACCAGACACTTTGGGGCGAAATTAGGTTAGATGCTTTAATATTAGACTGCATGAAAATTTGAAAAATCAGAGGACAAAGCAGGCTGTTCAGATGCAAACATTTCCTTCTGCTAGACGGTGTTGATGAATTTTCCCACACTGAATAATTTTCTTTGGACTATCGACGAGTTAAGCAGAGTGTGGAGCATTTGCTGAACAGATAGCTTCTTCTTCAAGGAGGCTGAAACTGGACCTGACATCTGAAGCGCCAAAGTATTTGTGAGTGAAACGTTCCATCCACCGCTGATGCAGGTATTGGATGATGAGCTGACACACACATTTATCATCCTTGGCGCTGCTAGGGTTTGGATTTACGTCTGTCTTGGAATCAATGTGAGGCATAATTCCAAAACCTGAACTAATGCTTGCAAGAATTAGACGTACTTGATAGACTCTTCCAGCATTCTGGCCGTGTCGAGTTTCGAATCCAGGGGGATCAATTTTTCCAAGGAGCGAATCTTTTCGCGAATTTTTGTTCTCCTGTGACGGGCTGCAATGCTATGCCGCTCCACAGAAGCAAATGGCTGCTTACGGTAGTTCTGCAACTGTCGCAGCAGATGTTGCCTTTTCATATCACTATTGGGAGACGAAGCCGGGGAGCACGAAAAACTGCCAACGGAAAACGACGGCGGAGGTGAGAAGATCAGATCAGACGAAAACTACGGCGGAGGAGGGATACTGATCGGCGACGGAATGGTGTCGTGGTTTACTCTGGCGGCGGTGCGCAGGCCAAGCGCAGGAGCACCGTGCGGGCGTTTCTTCAGTATGTCGTCGAGAATATAAAAGAAGCCATTCCTCGGCCGTTTGGCAGGCGGTTCACTACTGCACAGCTCCGAGAGATCGGGCTGCGTTTGCCATGAAGGGAAGCTGAGCTGAGCATGATATTCCTCTTCTTCCAGCCCATTAAAAACTGTGTGTGCCGGCATGACAACGATTTGGTAATCGCTACCATCGTGCGTCTGGTACGGCAGAGGCTGGAACCCTGGCGGCTCACTAGCCAACGCGCATTCCTGCCACCTGCCGTCTGTAAAATCGTAGCCATCGGCTGAACCCGAGTTCGAAACCTGTCCACAGCACTTATATAAGCGGCAGATCGCATGGCGAAACACGCTTGTCAGACGTAGGCAACTTTCAGACCCCGGGGTGAAGTCCCCAAGCACCTGCGCAATAAGTGCAGCCTGCCTCTCTGCAAACGAGCTCATGCTCATTTCGAACTTCCCCTGCTGCTGCTTTTCAAGCAAACGCTACATTGACACAGACTCCTCAGCTTAATTCTGCAACTAACAATATAGCCAGTAAGTATTTATACCGACAATACAGCTCCCCTCTTTAAAAAAAGGATCCGAGACGGCAAAAACAACATAAACAGTAACGGCCTTGGGTTTTCACGTCTGGCTCGGAATACAGAAACGGTTTGGCCTTGCAGCGGGTGAAGTTTATGTCATCGTAATCAAAGTGACGTGTAATTTCATGTCCCTGGTTTACATCTTAAACACCTCCAAAATTGTTATGTCTACTTACCATGCAATGATTGGATCTGGTGTGGTCGAAATACGTGACCGTTATAACGTGGCATCGGGAAGGTTTATTTATTTTATCCGTATTAGGCGGAGGCGCGAGGGGTCGGAGCAGGGTACGGGAATGTACGGAAATGAAGGGTCATTTTCGATCCCCTCCCAGTCCGATGAACGGCATGCTGTGTGAGAGTGACTGTTGGTGTTCCCACCCTGCCTCCGCCGGCCGAAAACGGCACCAGGCTGATGATTGCCGGCAAATGCAAATGAGTATTTCGTCATTGCCAGCCTGCAACAAATAGTCAGGCAAGCGTGCGTTCGTCAGCAGTCGGGCTTTCCAACAGTAAAAACGAAGAAAATAAAAATGTGATGCCGCGAATAAATTTTCATTCGCTGGCGGCTCCGACCATGCTGACACCGCTGCCATGTCGCCGCTAAGTGGGCCGTGGACATCCCGGAATACTCCATTTGAAACGGTCATGTCGCCGCTAAGTGTGCCGTGGACATCCCGGAATACTCCATTTGAAACGGTCATGTTAAATTGCCAGCTCACTCAGTTTACAGTTGAACTTCCCCACTCAATCAGCGAGGGCAAACAAGACTGATTTAGAGTTAACGAATCATGCTTCACTGCCGATGTGGCGCGAAATTTCAAATTTAAATTCTTTTTTCGAAAAACATTTGCCGCTCAAACCAACTCTATAAACATGGATTATGTTTTGTGTCAAATAACAAAATTGTGAAGGTGTGGATGAAAATCGATAATTCCTTTCTTCCTCAATGCCTTTGAGTTGCAATTACCGATTGTCTTTTTTGGACCAACTTTTCATTAATATTTGATGTAATTTTGTATTCTTTTAACCAAGATTAGCTTATGGCAAACGACAGCTTTGTATTCTTTTAATTACAATATTGGTAAATTTGAAAAAATATATAATCAAGCATTGCACGGAAATTTATGTTGGAGATGTGGAGTGATGAGAATAAGTAATATCCGTATGTATATATTTATTTTTGTTTACAAGGACTGTTTGAGGTTATTTTATTTTGTTTTAATGAGGATTCAATTTGATTTCTTTCAAATATTAAATTGAAGTTTTTCTATAAATAATTTTAAGAATATAATATATTTTTTATTGGTATCAAAATTTACTACTTTTAAATATATTAAAAATTATATTTTTAATTAAACTCTTTTCAAAATTTATTTTAATTTCTCTTTTTATATCTTTTGGAATTATATTTTATACTCCCTTTATATATTAGATTCATATTATATTTTCATCAATCTAACATAATATCTTTATTAATCACTATTTTTAACTTTTAATGATTATCAATATTTAAATTAAATTAATTCATTATAAAGATAATTTCTACTTATGTTCATATTTGGACTAATTTATTGCATACACAAACCACTGTGTCCCAAATCTAGACCAAGCATATTTAAATAGAGATTTAAAGCACCCTAAGGTAATGTGGTAAGTCAAGGCACTTACTTTATGTGTGTGCACTGGTAGATATCAATTTAATATGTATCAAAAAAAATTTGTGGCGTAATCATCGGGTTTCATAAGCATATGGGCTCTTCCCTTTTTGCACCCATGTTTCCTCCTCCTTTGCAAAAAAATTCTCTCCCAAAGGTTTCCCCATAGGAGGCTTCCGCCATTCCTTCTTCATTGGTAACTCTCTCGGGTGGCTTCTGCCAATCCCCTCTCTTACTTGTTGAGCCTTCTGCCTCTCCTCCCAGGACCGCGTTCAAAATACACAGGACGCCCATTGGCATTGATCATAAGAAAAAAGGGTGCAAGTCTAATGTTGAAATATTGAGAATGGAAGCAAAAGTTTTAGTTCGAAGTGGTTCCCAATGGATAATGAAAGACCTTCTTTCCATGCATGAGATCATAGGTTTGCTTCTTAAAGTTTCTCTCTTTGTTTGTTTTCCTTTTATTGTCTAGTTGCTTATTTACTGATGTTTCATAGATGTTTTATAAAAGTCCTATGGGTTTTTAGTCTTCTCTTTTTAGGAGTATCTTTCACTGAATAGTTGTTGAAAATTGGTTTTGGTATTTTTCTGTGTTCTTGTCTTTTTATTATTTTTTATTTGAAGATTTGAACCCTAGTTATATCCCAAAACTCCAATAAAAAATATTTGCTTTTAATAAAAAATAAAGTAAACAAAGAAATATTTGAAATTGTATGACTAATCCTTAGAAGTTTAATAAATGATATCTATTTAAATTGGTAAAGTAGTAAGTTGAGCACTTAATTAAAAGAAATCAAAGTTCTAGATGAAAGTTATTATTTTATTTATTTTTATATAATTTAAAATTAAAATTTGATTTATTTTAAAAATAAAATTTACTGAATACATATATTAAAAAAATGTATATATCAATTCTATTTAAATTGATATAGATTTAAAGATTATAAATTATGATTTAATATATTAATTTAAATATTTTAAATGCACATATCTAAAATGTCAAGAGATATAGAAGTATTTAGTCTTATTTATAAATTATTTAAAAAATTTAAATATAGCAATGTTCAATCCTATAATCAATTTTATTTAAGTTGAGATAAAAAAATATTAATATAAATTATGATTAAATTAAAATGTATGTATATATAGATATAGTTATATTTATAAATATTTTATATATTATTTCAACACACTTATGTTAGATTTGTTATATGATATATTAATTAATTATTTTATTATTTTATTCACAATTTTTAAATTAAATTATGAAAGGTGACTTTAATTTGATTGCATCACTACTTAGGGTTGAGGAAGAAAGGGATTAAAATGAACTTTAAATTTTATTATATATTAAAGATATCATAATTTATTGATGTCTTCTAAAGAAAAATAAAAACTTGTATATAATAAATAAATAGATGTGAAATTGAAAATGAACATGAAATTTAAAATTAATCATTATTTTTAATATTTCACACTATTATATTAACTCAACTTACTTTTTAATTATCAATATAATTATACCTCTCAATAAAAATTAATAACTATATTTTATGAAAATTTTAATTTAATATTTTTAATATTTTTTATTAATATCTCACAATATTATATTAGCCTCCTCTATATTTAATTATCAATATATTAACTTATTTAAATTAAAAAATAGTCTTTCTACTTTACAAAAATTGTAACGTGATTTTTATTTATAATTTTATATTAATAAATTTTATTATTAACTGAATTAATTGTCAAATATTTTTAACTTAAATTATTCTTTATTATATATTTGGTTTGAATGATGATGACATGTACATATCATCCTCAAATCGTAATAATTGTTGTAATGATTATTCATGCAAAACAATTTTACAAGATGAGTGAGTGAAACAATTTGGGGAAAAAAAGCGTATATAGAAGTCCATTATATTTAAAGGAATTTAAAAGTGATTTTCGTTATTATAATTAAAAAAAAAATGTTTTTAGGTCACCTTTTATAATATAATAAAATATTATTATGATGGATCAAAATTCATTGTCTTCAGGTGACACTAGCCTCAAAATTAAAAATTAAAATTGTTAAGATATCTTGTGGTCTTTTAATCCACATAACAAAGCAAGTATAAAATAGAAGTCTTAAATATTGGATACAAAAGTTTACAATAATCTTACTACAAATATATGTAAGAAAGGAGGTTGATTAGAATTAAGAATACATTGGTATGTTTAAAACAAAAAACTTAAATAACGCAACTAAATAAACAAGAGTTCGGTTGTGGCTTGAATGCTTGCTGGCATGCATTTAGTATCATTTGTATATTGGTATTTGTTTATTAAGAATAATATAAATTTTAAATCAAATCGAGTGGAAGTAGAGGTAAAAATATTGGAGGATGTTGATATTGGAATTAGATTGTTTATAATATCATATTAAGTGTCATAAGGTCGAAGTTGAGAATAAGGAGCTATCTTTACAATATGATCGGGAAAAAAATATGTGAATGTACGAAGAAAAAAAATGAGAATGCACAAATGTTTCATTGCTCTTGACCTGAGTCGAAGCTTAATCTTTACTAGAGTCAAAGTAGTTGCAACATTGCTTTTTGCGACCCTAAATTTATAATTATGAAATTGTTTAGAAAGAGGAAATTGTTATTGCATAGTGTATGATAGGTGTTATACTATTCTCTATGGAAAATAAAAATTGACAACAAATTGGAAACTTATCTAATATTTTTCATATGAAAATTTATGTATTGTATTATTTTCAAAATAAGTTAAGTAATAATGATTATGTGGTGGCCAAGTGAGCAATTGACACATTGTTATGTCTAGATTTTATACACTAAATTTCTTTGGATAAGCAAAAATAAGGTTTGGACATTGAGTAGACTCAATAAAATAAATATTTAAAATTAGAAATAAAACATGGAAGGGCATCTCGCTAAAATGAAAAAGAATTAAATAATAGATTTAGATTGTAATTATTAAAAATGATAACAATAAGATTGTGCTTCTGCTATTCATGTGGGCTTTGAAGCTAATATAAATTTATTGAATTCAAGGAAGTATAACCAGTACACATCTAGAGGATATGCATTTAAAGCTAATTTAAATTAATAATTATAATTTTTCAATTATTATTTCAAAGGAGATGTAAAATTAGAAGCAAAATATGGTACAAAGAGTACTTACCTTTAGAAGGATAGGGATTTTGTGGTTTGGGTTGAGCTTGCATGGTTGCTTTTGTTGAGATAGTAAAAATTCACTAGCATTTACAAATTAACTTTGAGTATAAGTTGTATAAATTTTCATGACATATTTGGAGATTTTGCAAAGGCTAAATTGTCAACAAGTTGCATACCTTCATTGCTGATTTGTAGAAAAATATGTCTAATGAGATTATTTTTGTCAATTTTAAAAATGCCTTGCATGGTTAGTTCTGATAGAAATTGAATTATGCTTTCTCTATTTTGTATATACTTTGCATATGTTTTTGTCCTCAGTGATAGAAGTAATTCATTTATCACTTGCACTTTTGTAATGCATTATAGGTTACTATTATCTTAATTCTTATGTTGCATAATAGTAACCTATAATGCATTACAAAAGTGCAAGTGATAAATGAATTACTTATATCACTGAGGACAAAAACATATGCAAAGTATATACAAAATAGAGAAAGCATAATTCAATTTCTATCAGAACTAACCATGCAAGGCATTTTTAAAATTGACAAAAATAATCTCATTAGACATATTTTGTAATGCATTATAGGTTACTATTATCTTAATTCTTATGTTGCATAATAGTCGATACAAATAGAAGTATGGATATTCCTTCTTGTAGTTATTTTAATACATTGTGGTTTATTGCATGGGCTTAAAGCGGTCTACCTTAAGATTGTAATTTATGAAAATAAGTTCAAATAGGGTGAAGTATGGTTTTTCAATAGATAAAGTATCTTGTACTTGCTTTAGCAAGAACAATGTGTTTTTTAGTGGCATTTACTTTGTGTAAATAAGAACTTATATATCATGTTTATTTCCAAAGTAACTCAATTATTTTGTCTGTTAGGGCTTATAGACATTTAAGATCTCTTTTGGCATTGATGCAAGTGATAAATATAGACTAAGTGCTCTGTAGTGCTCTATCTTTTGTCTCACTCCCTTTTACTACATTTTTGAAGAGGTAAATAGTTGGTTCTTTCTTTCATATTTTGTTTTCAATTTCATTTTACTAATGTATGTGTTTATGGAACAAATACACCTACCATTTGGAGAGAACAAAAGGATTTATTCTTTTGGAAGGGAACATGCAATGTGTTTCTAGTAGTAGAATTATAGTATATGAATTTTTGGCTTATCTTTGTTTGTTAGTTGGCAAGTTCCCATCTATTATGTCCATGATGAGATGGTTACTCATTTTATGTCTAGATATGCCAATGGATGCTATTATAGTAGTGGTATAGTGCTTTGTTTTACTTAGAAACTAGTGAATCGTGGAATTTGGAATGAACATGTGTTGTAAGAAAACTCAGTCAATGCATTCTATTGTAGTGTTGTTGTTTACTAGGACTATGAATTCTAAATCACCTTTCTCATAGTCACTTTTTAGAATAGTTGTCAAGTTTGTGATAGATATTAAATTCTATGGCTAAAGATTGTTTTCATGTTTTCTAATCCATGGATCTTATACATTTATAATTATTTTCATTTTACCCTTTTCATCTGTCATGTCAATTTTGAGTAGCTCTTTTACCTTTTGCCTATCAAGAATTTTCTTGTATATGACAATAATGTTTCCTTGGAAGGCTTATCTACTTCTATAGTTTTTTTATGTCATCAATTATTAGTGGTATGCTGTCTTACATCTTTAGCCTGTATCAAATAATATTTTATGTCAATTTGATTATATCGATTCTAAAATTTATTTTTATATACTAAAAATATACCAGGAGATAAATACATCAATTTAAAAGAGCCAAAGCAGGTTTGTTTCTAATATTGATATAATAGATGGACTAAAATCAATATTCAACTAGCAAAGTAAAGCCAATAATCAAAATCTAAATAAATTATTATTTGTCATAAAAATCCATTAATTAGTATAGATATTTTAAATATATTTATCTATAAAAATGTCTAGAGATATTAATTTTGAATTGTATATACAAATGAAAAATGACTTGATTAATTTATTTTGAAAATTTTCACTAACATGCTGCAATCATGAGACACACAAACTTCCTAATACATTTGGGCAACTAATGATTATGTTTTTTCTATCTTTCATTTCCTCATAATGTATATTAATTACTAATATTATTCTAAAATCATTAAGACCCTCTATATCCATTAACATATGTTATTTGTTCCCCTAGGTACATTGAAATCAAGTTTTTTTATGAAACTAATTATAATATACTTATTTATCTGGATGTGTTTTGAATTCATTTTAAATTATTTATCTGAAAAACATATAGAGATATTAATTTTAAATTGTATATACAAATGATAAATGACTCAATTACTTTCTTTAAATTTTTTTTACTAACTGCAATCATGAGAACAAAAAAAATAATTTTTAAAAGAAAGGAGATTATAAGATATCTATATGAGATTATGCCTCTACCACCTTTAGACAATAGATGAGGCAGGTGTTCAAAATTGGATTTATAGCTAGACTTTCTAATGCATGTGGGCACATTTAGACTATATCATTTTACTCTTATCATTTCCACATAATCTATATTACTTATTGATAGTTAGCTAGAATAATTTTAAGGCTCTTTGTAGCTTCTAACATCTATTATTTTTTCCCTTGGGTACTTGTGAGGCTCTCTATAGCTACTAACATATGTTATTTATTCCCTTGGGTACTTTTAAAATCAAGTTTTTTTTTGAAACTAATTATAATCTACTTATGTTGGAAACAAAATGACTAAGAGGGGGGTGAATTAGTCTCTTAAAAATTTATTTCACATGTAATTTAACATTACTTGAATCATAAAATCAATACAAAGATATAACAATGCATAAAGAGTCATTCACATAAGCTTAATACAAGAAAACACACATATGAATGGGAAAAATTCAAGGGGAGGAAAACCCACTAATCCCTATAAATGGAATACATTCCTATAAATTAAAATATCATAATTTAGTGAATCACCAACTCCACATGGATCACCAACCCCAACTAGTTAAAAACCAACCCATAGGCTTTAAAAAGCACCAACTTGAAAGGAGGCACCAACCCCTGAGATAACTCAACACCAACTCAACCACCTGAAATCTTTGATCACATTCAAAACACTTTATTTCTCAAACTTCCTTCTAGGCTTCTTCGCTCATCTAAGTCTCTTCAAGATAGATTAGGTCATATGCCCTTGGTCTTCATCTATAGTACCCCTTTTATATCTTGATGATAGTTTATCGTCACCCTTATGATGGTCTACAAAACCTCCATCTCTTCAAAGTGTTATATCCTTTATTTTCACTCTCTCATTCTAGCTAGATAATTAAGCCTATTGGGCCTTATTCTTATACTAGGCTCTTGCTCATACACCTCTTGGTCATCTATACACACTTTTCCACTTAGATTTTCCACATAATAGGCCTTAGGACATGACAAAAAAATTAATCAGTAATTACATTAGGTAGACCATAGCTCAAATAGAACACATCCTTTTTTAGGCCTTAAGTATATCTAATTCAATTAGGCTTTTATTAGTACACATTACACTTTGATCTTCTTGGAGCACTTTCAAACTTCATAAATGATAGGAGCACTTCATATACCACTCAAATAAAACCCTAATTAGATCGTCTTAGGTAAATGGCACCTTTTATATCTAATCACTAATTTAATCACACCATTATTAATGTTTACATTAGGCCTTCACACACACAAAAAGGTTTGTCTTGAATAACTGAAGATAACACAATGCTTAGCCACACAACCATGACAATAAATTATATGCACGAAACTTGAAATACATAAATAAAACTCACAAAGTTCATTATAATTCATTATATAGGGTAATATGACTAAAAAACACAACTGTAACTTACTTAGAAATGCTAGTTTTCCTCAAAGACCAATCATGGTTACAATGACATTCAACACCTATATGACCACTTTCAAAGACTTTTAATGCATATAGATGATATTATTAGATCATTCAAAAATTATTAGATAGAAATATAACATGGTAAAATGGAAAATATTGGTCTTACAGACTAATCTTTTGACCTTACATCTCACTCTGTCATCTACACTAGATAAGTCTATATAGCTTTTAGGTTCAAATTTAAATAATAAGGTAGTATCTTCTTGATTAGAATTACTTACCATTATCCTTATTGTTTGTATGCCTATACTTTTGTTATCACTAATCTAAGATTCAAGATGATCCTTTTGCATATACATATAAGGACCTTTTGAGTCATTTCTCTGCTCAATTTCTTATTCATCCTCATTTACCTCTATTGTTTCTTCATCATTATTTTATTGAGAATATGATTTCTTTGTCTCATCAATATTCACATTTGTGTTGTCTACTATATTTTGAAACATATTTTTTTAGAATATATAAGCATCACTAACTAATTAATATCCCAAGAAAATATATTCGTCAGACCTTAAGTCAAACTTGCCTAAGTCTTCCTTGTCTCTCTTGATATAACACTTACTTACAAACACTTTGAAATGTTCAACACTAGTAGGTCTACCATTACACAATTCATATGGAGTATTATCACCATTGATCCTAATATTTCCTTATTGAGGTATATTAATATTTTTGTACTTGATGTTATTCATGTTATAATTGACATCAAATATATTTAAATATAATTAATGTCCTGAGAGGTGCTCTTATGAAGAGACATGGTAAGTATTCATGATTACTCAAGCATACTATAGTAGATTCTTGAGTTATATATGAGGTATTGGCACTGTGTTATGATATAAAAAGCCTATGAGATGGTGGTTTGGTATGAGAATGAGTCTTAGAGTGTATATAGTGTATCAGGAAAGTCTATTTGATAGAATAGTCCATGAGCATGAACATCACTTGTAAAGGCTTGTGATGGTGATACAAAGATATATGAGATTGAATATTTGTATTTAAGTGTCAGATCATAATAGAGAGGTAATAATATATTTAAAATAATCTCATAGTGAACTAAGATGAAATTAATTCATTAGATATCTAGGCATAGACCTTGTCTTAAGACCTTAGAGAGTATGATGAAACTTCATGATTAGGGTTGTTGGATTGTAATATTTTATGAATAAGGTTGATATTTTATGAGCATGGTATGAATGTATATAATTTTTTAATAAAAAAATCAGTAGGTTTCCAAGTGTTTTCTATATCCAAGCATGATTGGCAGTTTTGGGCTTAGTATGCATAAAAGACCTATTGTGGCCTAATGAAGGGTCAATATGAGTTTTCAAGAGGATAGAACACATTTGATCATGGATTGAGGAGTAATAGGTTATTTCATGGGTGTTTACCAAGGATGAGGTCCTCAATTAATGAGTAAATAAGGAATACATGTTTGTAGGTCTCTTGTGCACACAAATTGAATAATTATAAACCTGAGAAAGAATTTTTGATGTTCATTGGTATGTGTGATCATTACATGGGAAGATGAGTCCTCTATGAAGGATGGGGAAGTTTAATGGATTAAATATAAAATAATTAGTTTCAAATTTTATGGGCAATACTATATGAATAATCTCTAACACTAGAATTGGTCTAAAGCCTCTCAAAACCCTTACAGTAACCTGATTGGAAAGATATTTCTAGAAATAGACCAAAATGAATTGGTAAGCCAAGTTTGATGTTTGGATATTGTAGAGGAATCCATCAAGAAAATCTAGGTTGAAGTGGTTTGTTAGGGTAGTGATTTTAATTTAAAAATTTAGATGCTTTGGATTTCACTAAATAGGGTGCAAATAGTGTTCATAAGATAGCTTGTATAGAGAAGATGTGATAGTGAAACCTAAAAACAATGATATTAGTATTTAATTAAAAAAATTATATTTAATACCATGATATATCTATATTTGAGGTAGTTATAATTATATCATAGGATCATCTTAATTCTTTTAAATATCTTTGTTGTGTCCCTACAACCATTCTAAGCCATGTTCTGCCATGACTAGTTCTCAAGACAGATTGACTAATCTAGGTGTGCTAGGTGAAGTGAAGAGCATGATACTATTTTAAAATTTATTGTAAGACCTGAATGAATTATTAATTATTTATTTAATTTGGATATATAGGTTAAGAAGTTTTAATGAGGAATCCAAAATGGCTTATCAGATTATGTGAGCATTGTGTAAGAGAGAACTAGCAAATTGGTCTGAAAGACCAATAGTTGACACCAAAAAATATGATCTATCCATTGTAAGTCAAAATATAATACATGTAGGATAATTTAATGTGATTTTATAATATGTTTATTTGATAAAATTTATTGTATACTTCTGTTTTATGAGACAAACTTTCAGGCAGTGAGAAGGCCTAATGGTGAGTAAGCCTAATAACATGGTTCAAGAGGTGAATTGAACTTAAAAGTATTTTGGACTTATGAGAATGTAATAAAAGCTATATTTAATAAGTTTTTGAAGTTTTTAAATAATTTTTTTAGGTTAAATAATGTCCAAGAGATCAAAAGTGTAACATGTACTTAAGACATATCTAATTGCATTAGGTCTCTATTAGACCTAATGAAGGGTTTTTCCCTTAAGGGGTATGACTGATATATGGAGTGTTTTTATGACATGTGTAACATGTATTATTAAATATTAAATGTATAATCCAAGTGAAGTAATGTTATTGGCTAACCAAGATGGGTGAAATCATGTGTTTAGTATATAAGCAAGGCCAAATTGGCCTATTTGAGCTAGTTAGTTAGACTAGAATAGAAACAAAGATAAGAGATACTGTATGGTAAAAAGTAAGTAATTTAGGACCATAAGAATAGTAAATAAAAATGATGATTATCTAAAAAATCTTATTTATGTGGATGAAAAGGTCAATTGACCTAATGAGCCTAGAAGAGGCATATTGAGTGAGTGAACCTAGAAGACTTTTTGACAAGAGTAGAAGGCTAAAGAGATTTGAATGAGTATATTGATAATTTAGATACCATAAATATATTAATGATAATTATGTTATAGGTACATGATAGAGGATATAGGAGAGAGAAATCTAAAGAAGAGATCACATCAGTTGTTTGAGCAATAAGGAAACTTTAGGTGATCAAGCTTGTCTTGGTTGGGCTGGTGCATAGTCAAGAAGTGAGTTGGAGATGCCTTGAAGGTTAGAACTTAAAAAAGTATCCTTAAAGTTTTTGGGTTAGTACCAAGTCACCTAGTGGGTTTCATTCCCCTTATAAGTTAGTGATTGCTAAAGACTAGTTGAGTGGGTGCTTGACTAGCTAGGGGTTAGAGCTCCTTGTGGGGTTGGCACTTCACTAAATGTTGTTTCATTGATTATAGGAAAATATTTAAAATGGTGTGATAGTGGGTTTTATCCCGCATGAGTATTTCCAAAATATTTATTGTGTTCATGTTTTATTCTTTTGCTTCATACTTATTTGTGTGGTTGATTATACATTACTATATTTTTATGTTATCTTAAATGGTTAATCAATGATGTATGGAATTAAGTGAAAAGTTTGTACAATGATTCGCCCCCCCACATTTTAGTGATTTTTATTCCAATAATTTTTATCAAATAATGTCCTTTAGAGGTGTCTTGATAGTTTGAAGGTGATGCTAGAAGCACAAGATGGCTAAGTTTGTAAAGGTCATGATTGAGGTTCTCATAGAGGTTTGCATGATCATACTATCAGGATTGAAGAATAAGGATTATGTTGAAGACAAGTATTATATCAAGCCTAAGTTGATAAAAAAATGACATTGAATATTTTTTGAAGGAAAGGTATGTGTAGGTATCTTGGTGAAGCAAGTGAGTAGAGGTATGCAAACTAAAGGTGCTGAGTTGATGAAGCTGTCATAAATGAGTAAGAATATGTTGATGAGTCCTATTGGTGATATGAGTTCTATTTGATTCTTCATGAGATATAAAGGTATGAATGTATATTTGTATTTGTATGATGATTAAACATATATGCATTGAGGTCTTTAAAGAGGTTTGTAGGTCTACAAGAGTGCTTAGGGAACATGTGTGAGATGATCCAAGAGTTTTATGATTTTTTTTGTTGTTTCTAGATGCAAAAGAGTGCTTAAAAGTCACTAACATGATTGAGGATGTTATGAGGGTGTCCTAGATTTTTTGGTAATGTTCTAATGCTTCACATGATATTTTGGAGTTGTTACCCACTTTAGATGAATGATCAAAGTGATTAATTATGTAATTAGGATCTTTAAGCTCTTTTTGAATGCATGTAAATGATCAGTTTGATCTCAGTTGTGATGATTTATCTCAAAGACATATTGAATAAGAAGTATGATGGTTTCAAGACTTTTTATGTCTATTAAATCTAATGTGAATATACATGATGTAAATGGCTCTTATTTTGACCTATAAGAGTTCAACGAAATGGTAGATGGACTTGTTGAAATATTTACTACTAGATTTATCATACCTATTTCAGTATAACATGTTGACTAAGAAGCAAATACAATACTAGTAATATTAGAGTCAAAGATTGGTATACAAGAACAATTCTATTAAAGCTATAAACTATTTTCTCAAGTATTCCAAAGTCTTGTGGTGTTCTAAGAGTAAGATGACATGTTGGTTGTGTCTTTAAAATGCTCATAAAGTTTAGAAAATGATTTGAAGATGGAGTATTCCTCATGAGTGAGGACAATAGGGTATTGATAGATTTCTTTAGAAGTTGACATTACACATATTATGATTGAAATTTTCAATGTGATGAGCCTAGGAGGGTACATATGATTTTAGAGAGCATGTTTACATATGGATTACATTATGAAAAAGGCTAACAAAGGTCTGAAGATGTTCTTTGAACAAAGTAGACTTTATGCAGTATACAGTGAATAAGGGAAACTAGTGAAGGTGATCTCAGATTTGTTTGGTGAATCTAGCTGAGAAGAGCATGAAAATAAGAAGGGTTCCAAGATCATGAACATGACATAAGTGTCTTAAGGGAATAAGAAGATAATAAAAATGAAGATTCAGATCTGAGGAAGGATAAAGATTGGGTGTTTTCACATACCTAGTATAATTTTATGATAATTGAGAAGGTACCTTGTAGTTGTTTGAGCCATGATGACTTATGATTATTGAAGATAAGTTGTTTGATGATATGAGAAGTATATTAATTTTTTCATGCCTATCTAAGGTGGTTTTGTTGGCCTAAGAAGGTAATGTTAAGCAAAAAGCAGTGGATCTATTTAAATTAGGTATGTATGGGACCTATTGTTGGTATTAGGCCTAATGAAGCATTTAAGGTAAGATATTATTGTGAAATATATTGTGAACAATTGGTTTTTGATTGTATATCAAATGATCTAGGTGAAGTATGGAGTTAGGAGGATTTAACTCAGTTGGTTTGATAAGCTTGAAGAGAAGTATGCATGGAATAAGGTGGATCTTACTTATTCAATGAAATTATCATGTCTAAGGATCAATTTACTATGTGTATATGACCTTTGTCATTAATTTAAAATGGGGAGAAATAATTGATATGAGATCTAGCTTGAGGAAAAATGAGAATGGTATGCTATGTCATAGTGTTTGCCATCAATGATAAAGGGGGAAATTATTGTGGTATTTTCCTATTGTTTTACTTGAGACATTGATGTTTTCATTGATGTAAAGTTTAGTAAAATATAATTGATGTCTTAGAGGTGATCTTGTGAAGAGACATGGTAAGTATTCATGATGACTCAAGCATAGTGTAATAGATTTTTGATTTCTATATGAGGTTTTAGAACTATGTTGTGATTTAACAAGCCTATGAGAAGGTGGTTTGGCATGATAATGAGTCTTATAGTGTATCTATAGTATCAGGGAAGTCTCAAAGAGGTATGGTACTTAGTAAGTTTTTTTGATAGACTAGTCCTTAAGCATGTACATGGATTGCAAAGGCATGATGATGGTGATACAAAGATGTATGAGATTGAATATGTGTATTAAAGTGTCAAATCATAAAATGGATATGATGAGTCAATTACATGAATATCAAAGTGAGATAAGAGGTAATTCATTCATTGGAGATTTAGGCATAGATCTTGTCTTAAGACCTTAGAGATTATGATGAGACTTCATGATCAGGGTTGGTGGATTGTAAGCTTTTATGAATAAGGTTGATAGTGTTTGAGAATGTTATAAAGGTATATGACATGTTTATTATATTTTAAGAATAATTAAATAGGTTTATAATTGTTTTCAATATCCAAGCATGATTGGTAGTTTAAGGCTTATTATGCATAAAAGACCTAGTGTGGCCTAATGAAGGGTCAAGATGAGTTTTCAAGGGGATAGAGCATATTTGAGCATAGATTGAGGTGTAATAGGTTGTGTCAAGGATGTTTAAAAATAATAAGGTATTTATTTGAAGGTAAAATAAATAAAACATGTTTTTAGGTCTCCTGTGTATGCAAATAAAAGAATTACAAAACTGTGGATGTTTGTTGGCATGTGTGCCTATTGTATTGGAAACTAAGTCTTTTAGGATAGATGGGGAAGGTCATAGCTTACATATCCAAGAATTATTTTTTAATTTTAAGGGAAATACTATATGAATAATCACTTACACCATAACTAGTCTAAAACCCTCTCAAAACCCTTATAGTGATCCAATTGGAGAGATCTTGCTAGAAATAGCCTAGAATGGATTGGTAAGGCAAGTTTTATGTTTGGATCTTGTAGAGGAATCCATAAATCATCTCCAAGTGGTATTTGTTTTTTAGGGTAGTGAGTGAAAGGTACATTAATATTATTATTTCAAAAGGGTGAAAATGGTGTTCATAAAAAAGCTTATATAGAGAAGATGTGCCAGTGAAACCTATGATAGTGAGATTAGTGTTTAAGACAAATGTTGATGTTTAATACTATGATATGTTTATTATATTAAGTTATAATGGTATTATATGATCCTATTAATTCATTTAAATATATTGGTTTTGTCCCTACAAGTGTTCTAAGTCATGTTCACCATGACTAGTTCTCAAGACAGATTGATTGTCCCAGGTGTGCTAGGTGAAGGGAAGAGTGTGAGACTTGTTGACTAAATTTGTTACATCCAATTAATTTGAAATTATTTTTTTAAGACCTAAAATTAATTTTTCATGATTTTTTTAATGTGGATAGATAGGTTAATAATTTATAATGTGGAATCCAAAATGTCTTATTAGACTGTGTGAGTAGTGTGTAAGAGAGAGCTATCAAATTGGTATGAAAGATCAATAGATGACACCAGAATATATAATATATCCATTTTAGGTTGAAATAGAGGTAATGAAGGATATTTTAATGTTATTTTATCATTTTTTTTATAAATTTTTTTGATCCATTTTAGGTTGAAATAGAGGTAATGAAGGATATTTTAATGTTATTTTATCATTTTTTTTATAAATTTTTTTGTATACTTTTGTTTTGTGAGACAAACTTTGAGGCAGTGAGAAGGCTTAATGGTGAGTAGGCCTAATAACATGGTTCAAGTGGTGAGTTGGAATTATAGGTGGTGTGTACCTACATGAATTTTATAAGGGGTATATTTAGTAAGTTTTTTAATTTTTTAAATAATTTTTGGAGGATAAATAAGGTCCAAGAATTCAGAAGTGTAATGTGTGCTTAAGACAAACCTAATTGCATTAGGTCTCTATTAGGCCTAATGAATTTTTAGACCTGAGGGGGTATGACCGACCTATGGAGTGACTGTATCACATGTTTAACATGTATTATGACCTATTAAAAGTATTATATAAGTGTTTTAAGGTTCTTATCTGACCAAGATGGGTGAAATCAAGTGTTTGGTATATATGCAATGCTTAAATCACTTATTTGAGCTAGTTAGTTAGATTAGAATAAAAGTGAAGAAAAGAGATCTTAGAGAAGTGAATAAGGTCATTTAGGACCATCATAAGAGGAAATAAATAATTATTATTATCTAAAAAAAAATTTAGGTAGATGAAAAGGTCAATTTATTTAATGAGCCTAGAAGAGGCATATTAAATGAGTGAACCTAGAAGGCTGTTTGAGAGGAGTAGAAGGCTAAGGAGAGACAAATGAGTGGATTGTTGATTGAAATAACATATATTTCTTAATGATAAGTATGTTATAGGTATATTATAAAGGATAGAGGAGAGAGAGAGAGCCCTGAAGAAGAGATCACATGAGTTGTTTAAGTAGTAAAGAGACTTGAGGTGATCAAGCTTATCGTAATTAGGCTAGTGCTTAGTCAAGAAGGGAGTTAGATCTACCTTGCAGGTTGGATATTGAAAAAAATTAATTGAATTATCTAGGTTGGTTATAATTCACTTAGGGGTTTGTATCATCCTTTCAAGTTGGTGCTTGCTAAAGACTAGTTGAGTGGGTGCTTGACTAGGTAGGGATTGAAGCTCCTTGTGGGGTTGGTGCTTCATGAAATTATGTTTCATTACTTATAAGACATTATTCCAAGAAGTGTGAAAATTGGTTTTATCCCCCATGAGGTTTTACCATATAGATATTGTGTTCATGTGTTATGATTTTGATTCATACTTTTTTGCATGGTTGATTATACATTGTTATATCTCTATGTTAGTTTGAATGGTTAATAAATGATGTATGGAGTTAAGTGAAATTTTTTTATACTGATTCACCCAACCTCTTAGTGGTTGTGATTCCAACATTAATCTATTCAAGGTGTAAATTGGATTACCCATAGTTTCTCTTCAGTATCCATTAGACAATTTTGACTCATTAAACATGGTCCTTGCCATTTCTTGAACAATTATGTTCTTTATTTCAATGAACCCATTTTTTTGAGGTGTTATAGAAAATAATAACTATATTATTATTCCATTTTCATCACAAAAATCATCAAAATCATTTGACCAAAACTCTCCTCCTTTTTCTGACCTAGGACACTTGATCTTCACATTCATCTAATTTTCAACCAAAGCTTTAAATGTTTTGAACTTACCTAGAGCTTATGACTTCTCTTTCAAGAATTCTACCCAAGTCATTATTATGAAGTCATCTATAAAAACCATGAATTACTTTTCACCTTGAATGCTTTAAATCCTTTTAGGACCACATATATTAGTATGAATTAGTTTTAAATCTCTAGTAGTAGAGTATTATTTAGAATTGAATCTCCTCCTAGTCTGCTTACCATGTTGGCATGCCTTTCAAATAATATCTACAAGTTTGGAAATTTGGGTATGTTCTCCACAGATCCCTTAGATCTAATCTTGACTAGATTGTCAAAGTTAAAATGACCTAATCTCCTATGCCATATCCAACTTTCATCTACCTTGCTCATAAAGCACTTCTCTTTTGTGATCTCATTTAATACATATAGATTGTTCTCAGTTCTCTTGGATTTGGAAATCAACCTCCCTAATTTTTATCTTATTATTTCACATCACTTATCATGAAAAGTTAAGGTATGTCCTTGGGTGCACATTTGAATTACACTCAATAAGTTGTGTTTCAATCCATTTACATAAAACATATTTTTTTGTCTTGGTCTTCCCATTGTCAAAGCTCAAGACACCTTTGCCAACTATATTAACATATTTTTATCTCTAAAAATTACTGATCCTATGGAATTTTTCTTCAAAGTGATGAATTTGTGCTTATCCCCTATCATGTGACTTGAACATCCACTATCTATGTACCACTTCAAATCTTCATTCTAAGTATGAAAGGCAATTTGAGCTATCATAGATTCTTCTCCTCTAGATTCTTGCTTCTCCTTTATCTTACCTACAGGGTGTACTTTCTTGATACATTATTTAGTATCATGACTACATATCTTATTGATTTGAATGATCTTCCTCATAGGTCTTGTCTTACAATTTCTTTAAATATGTCCTCTTTAGTTGTAGTTATAACATAAGATTTTACTTCTCTATCTGTAGTCAATAGCTTTATGTCCAAATTAACCATAAGAGAAAAAATAACCATTGAAAAAATACACATACTTTGACTATCTAACCTGATTTGTCTTTTGATGATAATTGGATGATACACTACTACCTTTGATATCCTTTGATGGAATAAAACCCTTCTTGGACTATTGATGATTGACATCAAACTTGACTTCTACATATGTCTTTATTATAATATCATCATCACTCCTTGATAGATCATTGAATTTTGTAAACTAACTCTCCTTGAAATCCTTTTTGTCCTTTTTGAAGCCAAGACCTATTATATCATGATAGAATCTTTGAATATTCAACATATTGTTAAACTTTATAGTACTCTCCTCAAATTTTGGATATGTCTTCATCTTGATTGCATCTTGCTGTAATTGTCCCTCTAAAGACTTTAATTTCATTCTAATTTGGGTGTATTCTTCCATATGATTATTCTATTTTAAAAAACATTTACAATTTGTTTCAATTACTATGGATATATATTAATTGCAATCATAATAAACACTTTCATTATCATAATCCATAGATGTACTCCAAAGATCTCCCTTAGACTGTTAGGTCTACACAAATAACCTTGATTTCATATAAATTATTGGAAACACAATCACTAATATGGGGGATTGAATTAGAGTAAAAAAATTTTCTTTGAATTATACTTAACATTCATTAATTATTCAAACTAATATAGAGATATAGAAATTCATAATCAACCATTCATATGAACATGAAGTAGGAACATAACCTAAGAATACAATATCTAAATAGAAAACATTCATAGTTGATAAAACACATTGACACACATATCAGACTATAATCCTATAATCATTGAATTTATTGAGGCACCAACCCCAAAATGAGTACCAACCCTTCACTAGTTAAGCATAAACTAAACTATTCCTTTATCAAGCACCAACTTGCAAGGAGACACCAACCCCCTAAAGTAATTTAGAACTAACTTAGCTACTTGGAACCTATGATCATCTTTGGAAAAAAAATTCTCACTCAACTGATGATGATCACCTTCTTTTTCTCTTTATAGTCTTCCATCTCTCTCAAAAAAACTTATTAGGCCTCTCACTAGATCTAGCCCTCTTCTTGGAAAAATTAGGTCAAATGATATTACTCATCATCTATATAATTAATATTATAAATTCATGACATATTAAACATAAATATCTAATGTTATTAAATCCATATACATAGTTTCCAAACTTATATTTCATTCATTCACCACGTCAATATTCTAACTAGTCAAATTAGGCCTATTAGACCTTATTATACATGACTTTGATATCACATACCTCGGTCAGACACAAATATATCCATAATTGTATCACCCTTGGAATAGATCAAAATTTTTTTTTACAACTAAAACAACAGCTACATAGGTTGATCACCACTCATAAGAACCAAAACCACCATTAGGCCTAAAGGAGACCTAATGTAATTAGGCCTTCTCAAAGCATATGTTTCACTTTGACCAACCTAGAACATATTAAGACCCAAAAAATGGATCAAAAACTTCACACACACTTAAATTATACCCATTATAATCTTATATTAGTTAAAAAACACCATTTACATCATTTCACTGCTTGAACCACACCATTAGGTCTACTCTCAATTAGGCCTTCTCATTACCAGAAACTCTGCTTTGAATATTTGAAGTATAAACTCAACTTTTATAGATAACCATATCAATAAAAGATATTAATATAACCTACATGACCTATGGGTCATCACCATACTCATTATATTCCACCAAGGGGAAAAAGACCTCAAACTAACCATTTTCATATGTTTACTTAGAATTGCAAATAGGTCTCAACAACCAGTCAAGAACATTTGACTCTTCAAACCTTCATAGGAATTTATCATGATGAAAAACAAATTAAAATTAACCTATGATACCTATAAACCAAATTCATATTCATAATTCTTTAAATCTATGCATAATGATTCATGAATGCCAATCTTACTAAGACATAGAACACTATTTGAATGCTAAAAAACATAGTCATTGAAACGATGACTTAGAACACCTGTAGATTCAATTTAATGAAATTAAAATAAGTTTATATGATCATTTATAATACTTATAAAATATTTAAGCAAATAAATTACAATTTTCAATGGCATACTAGTTTTGTAGACCAATTTCATGTTTTCACCCTACACAGACCTCACTATGTTAGATAGGTCACTTTGAGAGCAACTTTCTACTTGTATATAACAATATCCAAATAATATGTTAAAATGTGATATGTGTTACATGTATTTAATAACAAACTCATGTAATTGGATCCATCCGTAATCTATCTTAACACATCCCTAATCTCATTCCCACTTCTACCTATTTTTCTCATTGTCTTCTTCACTAGGCCTTTTTAGCGATAGGCCAAATTCTATGACAATTTTAGCATATTTTAATTATATAAAATACTAAAAAAATTAAATGGAAACAAATTAAAATTCTCACGCATCATCCTTTGATCATTTTTATGCTTTAACCTGGTCAACCATGTCTTGTACATCAAAAATATGAGAAATAAGGGGTTTCCTATAGCTTCCACTCACTCTTATAATATACCAATGCCATGTGAAGGTACTTGGGAGAGTTTAATATAACCTCCAATAATCATAATAGGTCAACCAAAACATTCTAATGAACTTTGAATCACATTTTCTATACTGGGTCACTATTAGGGTTTTAGAGAATGTTTAGACCGCCTTCCATTCTTATCAACCATTCATAAATATTAGGTCCTAAACCAATAAAATCATGCCAATAAATTTGAGATATGACCCTTCCCAAACTACCATGGACTACTTGGATCCTAATTCAAAGTTTTCATTTGTCAATGAGCATAATAAAATCATTCTTAAGTCTGTAATACCTCATTATGTGCACATAAAAAACTTCAAAACCACATTTTATGCTTTCTCCTTAATACATTGACATAAAAATTGGTCAAAAAAATTGACACAACCTAGAAAACTTATAATAATGCTATCATGAGCTCTGACACCTTGGAAACTAAACTTAATCCCTCATTAGGCCACATTAGGTCTCTTTGCTTACTAGGCCTAAACCTCTAAGTTACACTTTAGATCTTGAACACACCTTGAAACATATTTCACTACTCTCAACACCTCATAATCATGTCATAAAACCTCATACCATGTCCACACACTAGTAATCTTCTTATTACAAGCCTCAAACTATTCACCTCAACATGCTACCAATCTTATGCCTTCTCAATAAGTCTCTCAAGTACATGGCTCATGAACTCAATCTCAAGAACAACAAAGACAAATCAGAATGACATCAATGACACTTTCATGACATCAATGATAACTCCATGCACACCATATAACACATTATCAAAACCATAACACATAGATCCTAGGATCACAAATTGGTACATGATAGTGTTATCATATCTCGTTCACTCCACCCACATTAATCTAATGGGATTAATTATGGAAATTCTTGGGAAAAAAATTTTACAATCAATTTTTTATGTCTTGCATGTATGTAAATCTATAGTAATTTTTTCATTTTGTTTTATTATCTCAAAATAAAAAAATATAGTTGGATTTGGAGTAGCCTTGAGGGTGATACGAAGACATTATATAAAATTAAAATGCGATCAATAAATAAGAATTCATATGATAATTGGAAACCAAGGTGAAAAATACTCAATGAAAATTAAATATTGTCTCAATTGTAATATCAGATATGTTAAGTTTATCTAGGGAATTTTAGAGGCTAAGTTGTAGGTTAGTAGAACAAAGGTTGCATATTAGCAAGGAGCAGTCCTTGTTACTAGATATGAAGAGGGAGTGTTATAAGTAAATAAAAACACATAATAATTCAACAGAGTGAACATAAAATGAAATGAAAATTAAATTGAATTAATATAGGATATGGAACATGGAGATGAAATTTTGTTTAGTTAAGTGTAGTAACATACAGGAAAATAATTAAAGAAAATGGTAATATAATAACTAAATTACTTTTTTTTATTAAACCATCATATAAATAGTATATAGCCAAATACATAGATAGTTGATATTGTCTTATAATGTTTTTGTTGATGTATCAAAAATTTTCAATAGATTATTATATCATCCAATACAATAATAAATTTAAAAATGAGTATGGACAATGTAATGTGTTTTTGATATATTTAAAAATGACTGGAAGATAGAATAAAGTATAGGAATTAGTTTGGTGTCAATTTTTCTTTTTTCTTTAATTAATATCAATAAAATAAAAGAGTTTGTTGGAGGTCAAAATTAATAAATTGATGTAACTTAATTTTATTTTTTAATTTTAGAATCTATAATGTGTTTTTGTTAGTTGAGTGCAAATGTTAATTCAACATAATATATTCATATCATGTAGATGGTTGAATATTTGTCATTTATGTAGTTTTCATAAGGTATTTTTGTTAATTAT
The DNA here is from genome assembly GCA_037957365.1 of Torreya grandis. Taxonomy (NCBI): domain Eukaryota; kingdom Viridiplantae; phylum Streptophyta; class Pinopsida; order Cupressales; family Taxaceae; genus Torreya; species Torreya grandis. The sequence continues at coordinate 1,802,112 of JARHVA010000652.1, read as the reverse complement.
AGTAGAAATATTTTAAAGATTGGACCTTGATGAAAGCATCAATGTTAGATATGTAAACACTTTCTATATTACAAGTGAGGTGATGTGTATAGATTTACAAACTTTCTTATTAACATGAGGGGAAATTTAGGTATTTTTTATATAGTAGGTGAAGTTTTTCAATGGCCACAATGCATTTGTGGTAAATGGGTTGAAAAGGCATGGAATAGACATGTTAAACTTAAGTCTTCCTTGTACTTTTGAGAATAAAAATATAAAATATTAGTATAGATAGACAATGCGTATTTGAAAATGAAATAAATATTAAAACCAATGAAAACTCATTATTTTTTCCCAATGTTATTGAAATGTAGGAATATTTATAAAACAAATATGTGCACTCTAAACATCTAGAATCATTATGTATAAAAATATCAAAATACCAAAACTTAAAGAATAGATGTTTACTACAATATCTATTGAGTTTCCTACTTACTATATTTATCTCTAATGTAGAGGAAACCACTTGACAATTCACACTTGACTTGTTTCTTATGCAAGCTCTATTAACAAAAGTCATAGGTTCATATGTTCATTTATGATTATAGAATTAATTTATGGTTTATTGGTCTTTATAATATTTATCATACTAATTATATTCCAATTGGATTAGTAACCAACTTACAAGACCTCACTTCATATCTCTCATATCATACACAACTTCTTTGCTCTTTAGTAGATAGTCTTGTAGCCTTTCTTAGGCTAAGGTCAAATGAGGTTAGATATTGGGAATCTAGTAACTTTTACAGACACCATATATATTTTTTTATGTCTTCACAAAATATCTTATCCAAACTCTACTCAAACACCACCCTTTTAACTCCTTTTAGGTCTTTGTTTAGGACTAATTAAGCATCCACTACACATGTCTATACTTAACCACCTAAAAATGTAATTCATCATACTATATCAGTCTAAAATCTTCATAATATATTATCATCCACTTACCCCTTTCAAACTACAAATTTTTAGGATTTTTTTCTGGTGGAAACGGATGGAAATCAAGTTTATTTCTCAAAACCCTAATTCAGGGTTCTAACTATCTATATGAGCCCAAGAGGAGGAAATTTGATTCATTAACCTTTCAATCCACTTTAAAGAAATTTTAATGATTTTATTAGGTTTTTTACACTCTCTTATAAATTTTCCATGTGCTAGGACTTGAAATTAATGCATATGTTCCACTTTAATCTCAAGTTCTTGCACTGACTATGTGTTTAGATATAGTATACCATAAGGTTTTATCACTTAACATAATAAATACATATTAAAAACAAACTATAAATTCTTAAGAGACTTTAATACATTCAAAACATGTCTTACCAACCATTCTTATGTTTCATTCAATATTTCATTCAATTTTTCTTAACACACAGATCAGAGGAGGTCCTAGAAGACAACCAAGAGATGTATTTTTGGAAGAGATGATAAATTTCTAATAATGTTTGGAGGCAATATAAATTTCTCAAAGAAGAGGTGTTATTATAAGTGATTTTTGGGTTCTTTTAGTTAGTTCTATATTAGTGTTGAAGCTTATTCCCAATAAGCTATCATGTTAGCCTTATCATGCAAGAGATGAGTCTCACGTGCTCACCCAAAATGTGTATTGAAAGACTAGTTCTTGAAGGATTTGAAGCATAATGTGTGTTTACAGATCTTTTATAATCACAAGTTTTAAAAGGTCATTTAACACCATAAATATACTACTATTATCCTTAATGTTATAGATTTGATTATCATAATAAATAAGATCACCATTAATAACTATGACAAAGGAAAAAGAGACCCATGGCTTGGAAGTAAAACACATTCATCATTCAATACTTAGAATATTTTATCATCCATAACATAATATGGAAAACACTAAATTCTTATTAATAACTTACTAAATTACAAGATACTTTTTTTGTCTCTATTCCCCAAAAAGACCATCATGCACATGTTTACAATAGGGGATTTATACTTGTTTTACCCGAACCAAGTGTCACAATTCTAACTATACTGAATGGATGGCACATAGACTCCCAATAGGCTAAGAGTTGTTTCTCTTAAAACTAGTTATCCTATAGACTCAGGACTTTGTGCCCATAAATTCTTGTTTTATGTTATATTCTCATATCCAAGTGTTTCATTCTTCATGGGCTGGTACAAAATGTTAAATTATTGGGTCGAACTATCCTACTTGAGTTTCTCTTCTAGATACTCCTACATCCCTTACACTTTACTTCCCATGCGTTCCCCTAGTCTTCTACTTTGGTTTTGAGTCTTCTATTATAGGGTACCTCATTACACATTTTCCCTTGACTAGGTCCTCTCACACTAGGTCTCTTGCACCATTATCCTTCTACTCCTAAAAAATTCTATGCCATCATACTCCTACACCTAGTAGCTACGTGCCATGGTCCTCCCACGCCTTATCAAAATTGCATCAAAATAGACAATGGTCCCTCCTTAATGTGCACCAAAAATGTAAAAATATTTATTCAAAATTTATGGGTCAACATCACCCCACACTAAGTCCTTAGTCCATCTCGGACTAAGCTACACTAGCATCCTCTAAAAATTATGGCCCCTTCTACTCAAGTTCTTTCTTCAACCCATCCAAGTGGGACAATACGCTGAGGACTTTGGTAGTTATTCATTCAATGGCCTCCTTTACTTCTTTCAACTCCTTGAGCTGAGTCAGAGTCTTAGTATTTTTCATATGTTCATCTAGGGCTGCATTGGCTTCCTTCTGGATGTCTTCTAACTTAGAGACCTCCTTGTCAACCTATCCTTAGAGTATGATAAAACTTGTGTTTATTTATTGATGATGGCTATTAATGGTATATTCCATCATTTCAATGTCCTCAAATGATTTTGTGCACTTGGCATGGTATTTTATTAAAAGAGTGACATCAGTTGCTTGTTGCCTTAACACCTCTTCATCGTAGAGTCAAGCCTCTACTATTTTAGTCGAACATGCTAGGTGTACAAATATGTCATCAAAAATTGGGATAAACTCCTTGAATCTCTCTAAGGTTCTCTTAAAAATATATTCCACTATGGTGAATTATTTAGTTATTTCCTTGGAATCATCTCTAGCCATAGGGCACTCCTTATTGTTTTTGAGCAATGGCTCAACCAATGTTTCCATCTTTCTGATGGCATCCTCATCTAATGGCACACCATCTACCAGGGTCAGTTTCTCATTCAAAATTATTTTACAAAGGTTCAAAACCCTTACCTTATACTTGGTGGCCTCTTGTATTTGTTTCTTCAAGGAGGCCACTTCATCGGCTAGCACTTGATTTTTTGCATACATTTTATTATACATATCTACAACTTGGCCATGTTTCCTTTATACCGTGCATGCATCTGAATCTAATAAAATGTTCTATCACATCATTTTCATGGTCATATTCAAAAATGAAACACTTGTCATTACTGGAGAGAGCCATTGTGGATCGATATTGATAAGGTCTAGTAGACCTGGAGCATCTCAGCCAAAAAAAATCAATCTAAAGGAATATCAAATTGGGACTCTTTATTATACATTTTAAAAAGTAAGGACACTTGATTCCTTGTTTTTAGGGTCACCTCCTTTGGGTGGAAATGCTTTCAAATATATAGGTCCTTTTACTATATGCCCAACTGGTAATATTCATGCATAGTGGATGTCCCTCTCTATTCTTGCTCCCCTTTAGTTGGCCCCTTCCCCCTTTTTGGATCTCACTCAAGTTCACCCTCTTGATGTATTTTTTAGGCCATCTCATATGCTCCCATTTCATCAATATCAATTTTATCACTAGATGGGGCCTCTTGGACTGGGGATGGAGTTTTCTTGGAGTTTGATGCCAAATTATGAATCTATTCCTCAAAGGGGTCCCTTTGGGGCACTTGACTTGGAGGTTGTTATGGTGTTGATCCTATGGTAGTATTTGGAGAAGGTGGAGGTAAAGGTGGCCATGGAAGTGAAGGTGGGGAAGTTGGATGAGGATATGAAGGGTTCAGGGTAGGAGAGTGGGAAGGATTGGAATGAGAAGGTGAAGATGAAGTAGATGGTGATGAAATGTGAGATGGAGATTGATGATCTAGTGAAAGTGAAGGATGAGGTGGAGAAAGTGAAGGGTGAGGTAGATGTGGATGTGCCATGGAAGAATGAGAAGTAGTGGGTTTGGAGGGATGTGCCTTTGTCATTCTCTAGCACTTTAGATGGGCCTATTGCCCACTTATACTGGCTCTTGGCTCTGGCTGCTTCCTTCATACTTATAGTGCCTAGGGTAGCCTCTCCTTAGGGTGTTTGTCTTAAGGGTATTGGAGGAGACTTAACATATAAAATAATTTATGGACTTGCTCCTTGACTAGGATATTCTTAACCTTCATGTTGATTAAGTTTGTTCCCCTCTCTCCAAAAAGGCATTTTTGCCTAGATACATAAACATTTTTTAGAAGGTGTGGTGTTCTACAGTGATCTATTCTACCTACAAATTGATTAGCTCTGCATCATAAATTTAGTTAAGGGAATCAATGAATTAGCATGCAAAAAAGGCATATGGTAGTTTTAGCCATGTTAAAATCTCTCCTAAAGGGTTCATATGAATGCGCACTAGGGAGTAGTGCTGATTTATAATAAATTATGCTTGATTTGTGGTCAGGGGAAAATATTTAGGAATGCACCATCCATTCTCAATGTCCAAATTAATCTTGTTTAACCATTACCCCATCTTCATATTGCAAGATGTGGTAATGTGTTGGGGGCAAGTGAAGGCTTTGAAGTGCTCAGCAGGGGAATTGTGAGTGGGGGATACACCCACTTCAATGAATATGAGCTATAGTTAAGTATCTTGATCTAATAAAAAACTAGAAATAAAAGGATTGATCCCCAAGAAAACCTATACTTAGGTGGTTTGGAATTGGTAATCATTCTATAGTTCCACTTCATTTCCCAGCTAATGGTGGTTATAGTAAAAAATGGTGGTAGTTGACACCTTGGAGACCCAGTTCTTCATGTGTAAGAATGAATCTGGGTATTGCATCTCCTCTATTAGTAAAGACAGGGGGAGATGTTGGGTCATTCTATGATTAAGAGGTTTATGCCTTATTTATTTTATTTACCATATTTGCTTCTTCTATGCTCTATCTTGCTTCTCCATCCATGCATTCTCCCACAACTCCCACGCACTGCACTTGTTCTAGTCTTTCTTCTTGGTTTCTTGAATCCTCTTATTTTATATGGAACCAAGATCTTCTACTCACCTCTTCCTCCTCTGTTATAGTTGAAATATTTTTAAGTCTTTTATCCTTTTTATTTGGCTGCATTACCATTCATGGTGCTCTAAGGTGAATTTGTGGCTATCCCACATTTCCAAATGAAAACATGGAGGTAGACAAACTTCTTTTGGCTCTTGAGATTCATGCTTGAACCATGAAAAAACTTACAACTTGCAACTTCAACAATCTCCACTCCTACACACTAGTTCAAAATTAGAAACCTCTCCTTTTCACTTGGAAATAACCTTTTTTACTTTTATAACTCTGTAAACACTCTACTTTATAAGAAATTTCATTTTATCAATCTCTAGTTCTCTGATTCACCGTTTACACTTAGCAATCAAATATTAAAGGCAGGTAAAGTTAAAAAATGACTTTGGCATGTTTATTTATAGGCCTTTCAAGGGAGTTAATCTCCATTAATTCCTTCCCTCCCATTGTCACCTCTATCCATAAATGCATATTTTTTTAACGGCCTTCATACCTTGAATCTTGTAGTGAGCATTTAGAGCCTTAACCAATTTGTCTCATCATTCCAATCACACACTTCTTACCATAACTAACCTTGTCACATTAATGGTCCATACCTTCTCACACCTTCTTAAAATAGGATGACAACTATGTCCCACCTTTTTGGTGAAGTGGAAGACAATTGTCACCTAAATGGTGGGAACTTTCCAAAGTGATTTCAAGGTGCATTAAATGACTTATGTTCCCTTCATCACTTACATGCAATAGATGAATTTCACAGCTTATAGTCCCCACACACTCACATATCTTATGTCTTGTATTCATATGCATGATGCCTTACCCAACATTAAAAGGGTTCGTGATCCTCCATAAAAATAATCTAAGTACAATTACTCATAATTACATAAAAGAGTCATGTGCCTCAAGGGTAGAAATTTTTATTGAAAGCATTAGATTCTAATTTAATGGCCTTAAAACTTATTGATTATAAAAAATGAAAGTTAACTGGAATCATAATATGATTGAATCTGAATCCCATTATAGTACCTTGGGAGGAAGTGACCATCCATTAATTTTAATCGACAAGATCTAATAGGTCAAATGCTATGTATAATGAATGGGCCATCCCAATGAATCTGAAGCTTCCCAAGGTAGTGCATGAACTTAGAGTCACATATATATTTTTTTCATGATTGGAGAAAGGACTTTGCTGTTTTGATGGTGATCATGCCATGCTTTATGTTTGCATTTCTAAACATCTTAAGTCTAGTGGGTGAGGAACCGATCCTCATCTAGTTTCATCAAATCACTAAGATGGGTTATTAAAGAGGCTTCATCATCTAGGTTTCCCACACACACTATCTAGAGAGATGAAACCAAGGACTCCACTAGCATGACCATTTCCTTTCCATATACTAGGTTAAATGGTGTACTTTTATTGAGGTGATTGTATGTAGTTTGGTATGCCCAAAGTACTATAAATACTCTATCATCCCAATTAGTATGACCAATATTGAATTCTTTTATCAAAGTGGTACCAAAGATATTATTAAATGCTTTAATTGTTCTATTGGCCTATGGGTAGTATGATGTGTAATCATGAACTCAACCAACAAGATGTGAATCATCTCATTCAATAAATGGGTGCCACAATCATTGGTAAAGCTTAAGGGGCATTTGAACTATGTTATAATATTCTCCCAGATGAATCATGTGGTAGTTGTTATAGTGCAGTCCTTTGTTGGCTCTACTTTAGCCCAATGCATGAGGTAATCAGTTGTTGCAATCATGTATCGGGAGATTGTTCATCATCCTACTAGAGTGATAATCCCCATAAATTCCATAGCCTATTTTTTTAATAATTATTGAGAAGGAATAGGGTAAAAAAACATAACATCTCTTTTATTAGGTTTCCTTATGTGCTAACAAACATCATATTATTGAATATACACCTTTACATCTTTGAATAAAGTCGGCCACCAGAGTCTGGTGAGAAATACCTTGCACATATTAGCCTCTCTAGCATAATGTACTCTGGTAATACCTTCATTGACTTATCGTAACACCTCAAGGTACTCAGTTGTATCACACAGTAGAAAAACACCTCATCACAATCCATTTTGTATAAATATCCTGTTATGAGTTGATAAGGTGTAACATGGACTGCAAGTTGATTTTTATCCTATAAAGTGAGGGAGTCAAATGCGTAACCATTATTGAGAAATAATACAATAACCTTTAGATCTTCAGGTACTTGAACGACTCAAAAGAGTTATATTTCAGGAAGATCATCTTCTATGGCATGTGGGGGTTCTCCATTATCAATTCAAGATAAATGATCAGGTCCATTTTTGGTGTTCTCAAACTTTACTACTACTAAAAACTAGAATTCCTGGGATACAAAAATCCAATGGCAAATCCTTTCATGTAGTACTAGCTTGTTGACAAGATACTTCAAGACCTCATGGTCTGTATAGAATATAAATGGAATTGCCATAAGGTACTACCTAAAATTTTATAGAGCAAAAACCATAGATAAAGATTCACGCTCAATTGTGGTGTAGTTCCTTTCATCCTCTATCAGTGTCCTACTCGCAAAATAGATTGGGTGATCCAAGTTACCTTCACCTAGTTATGCAAGTATCATATCGACTAAATTTGTTGATACATCTACATGGACATGAAAAGGCTTTGTCTAATTAAGGAATTACAAGATAACAATGGTAGCTAACCTTTCTTTAAGTGTTTTAAAGGTTGTTTTGCAATAATTCATCGATATAAACTATTCATTATGCTTTTGAAGCTCTTCTAGGGGTGTTGTAACCTTGGCATAACCATGAATTAACTTTTTGTAGTAGCCCATGTGTCTCAAAAAGGTGTGTACCTCATGCTAAGTCTTGGGCACTAGTAGATAGAGAATAATAAAGACCTTGGTTGGATCCACCAGGAGTCCTTCCTTCCAAATGATATGCCCAAGAAGTACACCAAATGATGTCATAAAGATGTACTTATTTAAATTTAAGGAAATTTTCAACACTCAACAACACTCAAACATGACTCTCAGATTGGCACAATTGTCCTTGACCATACCATATACCATCTAGTCATCTAAGTATACTTGGAAGAATTTACAAATGAAATATTTGAAAGCCTTAATTGTTATCTATGCAAACACTATTGGTGAATTCTTAAATCTAAAAGGCATGATGGTATAGGCAAAAGATCCCCATTCAATAGCAAAAGTAGTCTTGGATTGGTCTTCCTCAACTGTCTAGACTTGGTGGAACCCCAAGAACCCATTTATGAAAAAGTATATTTCACAACCAGTAATACCCTCTAAGATTTCCTCATAAAAGGTGTTGGGAAAGGATCTGTCACACAAGATCCATTTAAAACATGATAATCAACATAGATCCCAATACATCCATCCTTTTTTATGCTAATTACCATGGTACTAACCCATTCATATTCATTAATAGGATTAATTACTCCAGTATGGATCATGTTATCGATCTCCTCCTTCATGTGCACTTGAAGGTTAGGGTTCATCTTATTTGGATGTTGCTTCATAGGTTGAGCACCATTGATTAGATTTATGTGTAACTTCCTTAGAGAAGGGTGAACTCCTTTCATTTTTTTTAAATTCCTCAAAAATACATCCTCATACTCTTTTAGCAACTCAAAAATATATGAGATTTCTATCTCAATCCAATAATTTCCAATTATAGCCATCTAAGGTTCTTGCTTTGTACAAATGTTATGTTTAATAGTTTGAATGGGCTCATGATAAGGGTTACCCATTGGAAAACTTGTGTCTAGAATAGCTCGTGAACTAGTACTTATAGATCCATCTAGATGGTTATTCAAGGGGTTAAGTGAAGTAGATCCGTCACCTTCATCTACTTGGAAGATGAGTTTTTGCTTTCCTAGGTGGATCTCTTCATGGTGCTCTTCACTAGGGACTATCAATGGTGTAGGAATCGATTATGTGAGAGGCTTAATGAATAAATACATGGGTTCTTCAGGATCCTAATGAATATGGTGCATGTGATCTTCAGTGGGACTTGGGTCTCCAATGATTGCTTCACACATGGATTGAAGGGTGAGGTGCAAGTCCATCCTTGGTAAAGACTAAGAATGTGCCAACGTCATGTTTTCCTTTAGTAACAACCAAAATCTAGTACCCATGTGCCTCTCTTAATGAATGTACCAAAACCATGCCTAGTTATATAAAGTCCCATAAAATGCATGGACCTAGAGGTAATCAAGTAAGAATATTTCCTTAACTCACCATAGTGTTTCACAAGCCTCAATGTGAGGTTCAAGTGCTTTCATGCTACTATAACTTAGTGTCCCCTTGACCTTATTATCATGATGAAATCTATGATGGAGAGCAACTCATACTTGATCCCAATACAAAAGGTACTTTTTATGAGTACACCACCATCTGGTAATGGTACCATAAAAAATGTGATCTAATGACCTCATCTAGTATTTCTTAGTATCTTATAACTCTTTGAGGCATTAGACAAAGTGTCATACCTCTAGTTGTCCTTATAACTACAAAGCTTCATCAAGTCTCTCCAGGGGTGGTCATACCACTGGTCCTCTCATTGCTAAACCCATGAGGCACATTAACTTGTGACATTTAAGAAGCTAGTGCAGGATGCTTTCTCCTCTATTTATGGTAATACACAACCTTCCAATGAGATTGTAGTCACCATGGGCCCAACAATTATAAGCATTGATTATAGTATCTAAGATAGACTGGTTGTCCATCCGCTAGAAAATACCATTTGGTATTGGATCATGTTGTTCATCATTTTGAGCAGTCACATTATACAAGTTGTTGATGTATTCATCAATGCTTATTTGATCGATATAGGGAAGTCCTTGTGCTTTGTATAAAGATATTACTATGTGTTTGTTGGTATTTTCAAAACTTATGTATCGATTCTTAAGGCTCAGGTTTGTATGGTTAGTAGTGGCATTCTGGAGGACTCTAATGGGATACGCTTGAGTCTTATTTACCATGAAGAAGACATGATCAGAGGGCTGTAGGGCTAGACTAGACATTTTTTTCCAAGAATATTTAGTAAGAACATTAAATTCCATGCTAATATCTACTAGAATATCTCAAATTACCCATCCATTGATAGCAATATTAACCAATATCTCTCCATATTTTGGGGAAGAGGAACTAGGACTTTCGTGATGTCAAACATGATTCAAATAATGATATTCATTTTTCCAACTGAGGTAAGGGTGGAATTCTTTTGGTAAGTAGGCTTGACCTTTAATTCAAGGGCTAAGCTAGGAAATAATGTCCTCATACAACATGTGTTTTCATAGTTCCTAAAAATTATCCCACATTATTAGCTGAGGTTCGACTTGTCTTTATACTATAATGCACTATGTCACATCCTTATCCTTGAGATATTGAATCTCACCTTTGATATCTCTTACCATTGTCATTGTATCCTAAACAACATCCTTTTGTTATGTATTAGGGTACTTCCTTGATCATCATTCTTCTCGATGTACCTTCTCAATTGAGTTGGATGTGGATTGAGCCTGTCCCCCACTACGAGTGGTGAGGTTCACTTGTTACACTATCGAGATAGGTGGTCATGCATGTAATAATGGTTTTTCTATCTGAATCATGTCAACAACTTTTTCATTTCAGTCCTTAGTGATGGCTGATAAGGGTACTCTTCTAATAGATGGAACTTTTTATAAAATGCATAGGTTGGGTACTCTGGACAATCCCTTTGATAGTGGTTTGGTGAACCATATTTGTAGCAAGTTCTTGGTGTAAATTGACCACCACCTCATCTTCATCCTCTCCCTCATCCATTATAGCCACCATTATCTTGGGTATTGATGATTTAGGTTTGACACATGCCACACATTTGAGCTTCAAGAATATCACTAATCAATCAATAATCACTGGTGTCATGGGTGTAGGAATCACAAATCTTATAATACTTATATACCTTAGTGTTTTTATCCTATTACAAAAGTAAAAAAAAATGGACATCATGTTCTTCATGATAAATCTCACAAGTTTGTTTTAATATTGCATAATTATTCTTGCATGGGCAATTGTTCTTTGTGTGCCCATTAGTTTCACATTAGGTACACTAGATACCTTTGCATGTCTCATGTGCATTGTTTATCATCACATTTTAAAGGTGTGATGCCATGGACACTATATATGCCTCCATAAAGGGATTAATCCTAGTATCCATGCTTCCAACTACTTTAGCATGGAGGTAGCTTCTAGTTCCTCACAAACACTATGAAGGTTATTAGTGATAGAGTTTGACGGAAAGGTAATAATAAGCCTCTCACAAACCATTATGCATTCGAGCAGGATTTATTTCAAATGATAATTTAGAAAGTAAGGTTTTGAATCATGCATCGTAATCACATACAATCTCTGTAAGTCCTTATTTTATATCCTTCAACATCATTATACTTTGCTTCTCAAACTCAAGAATATCAAATTCCTATAAGAAGGCTATTTTGCATTGGTCATAGTTGACCGCTACTTGATAAGGTTCAAACTTATGATACCATTTGTACATGCACTCTAAAAATGTGGTTGTAAATTGCATATCCTTTTGCTCAAAAAATGTGATGCCAAACGCTTACCAAATCAATTTATACTTGTATACATGCTCAACTGCATTATCTAACCCTTTGTATTTTTTAAAATTCAATGTCATCTCATAATAGATTGTAGTGGTTTATGGTTGGGTGGGTGGTTACTGGAAAGATCTGGCTCCTATCCCATGAGGTCCATTTCCACCTGTGCCTCCCCCTAATCCTCCTCTAGTGCCTCCAGTAGTAGTGACCATGGGAAGAGGCATGGTAGAGGGTTGATTTCATGAATTTAGGACTGTATTCTGGTCTTGAGGGCTAGATCCACTAGGCATCCCAAGCTATGCCATAGAATTCCCTTAAAGAGGGAAGGACAATGTATATTCTTAATTATCACCTAATGGCCTAGTTTTAGTCTCTTGTACCTGTTTAGTTTCTGATTCTATATTATCTATATCCCAATTTGGTATATGTATTCTATTTAACTCAAAAGCATGAGCACACATTACGGTGGAGGAGCCTGGTTGATTCATACTTGGTTATTTATCTCCTTCAGTCTAGATAATTTCTCATTCTAAGGATAAAAGTGGCAAATAACATGGCTCAAAAGTGATGGGTTCTTTGCATGCATCCACCTCCCTAAAAATTTTCATATCACTCCTCAATGTTTTTCAATCTCATCCAACACAAATGACTCTCATAATCCTCTATTGAGCTTCATCATAATTTCATTTTTGTAATGATCACTGGCTTGCTACCATGTTGAACCCATAATATTCAGTCAACCGCTGGTCTCCCCTTCCAAATGTCTGACTCATGTATAAGATATTTTATCCCTCCATGGGTAGAGTCTCTAATCTAAGATCAATAATTAGCTTCTTAATTTTAAAATCAAATAATGAGAGATAGTGTCTCCTCAGTTCTCATAGAAATTAGAACTTTTCCTCCTTAGGACATGAATAGGTAGTCACCACATACTCTAAAATGTAGCTATTCTGAATGCCTTTCCACCAAAAAATAATTGATCATGTCCAGGGAACTCCATGTCATGTTAAACTCCTCTATCATTCAAGTGTCCAAGGCTAGCTTCTTTCAAGATTTCTAGATCATCCTTGAGAATATGCTAGAATCCAAGAATGCAAGAGAGTTGGGACCTCAGAAAAGAAAGTCTCATATAACGAGATCTAGAGATTCTACTCGACCCACTATCATGTAGAAACTCTTGGTTCAAGATATGGAACTATAAAGTTATCTTTGATGCTGGTAACCCATTCTTCAATATTCTCTAATGTAACGCACTCAAACATTTCCCATGATTATAATTCAATTAATTTAGGTCTTAATAATGGAGCCAAAATGTTGTGTTCTTTTAGTTAGTTTTATGTCAATGTTGAACCTTCTTCTCAATAGGCTAGCATGTTGACCCTATCATGTGAGATATGAGTCTCACATGTTCACCCAAAGTGCATAGTGAAAGACCAATTCTTGAAGGCTTTAAATCACAATGTGTGTTTACTCATCTTTCATAATCACAAGTTTTAAATGGTCATTTAACACCATAAATATAATACTATTATCCTTAATATTCTAGATTTGATTATCAAAATAACTAAGAACATTAATAACTAGTGATAAAATAAAAAGAGACCCATGTCTTGGAAGTAAAACACATTCATCATTCAATACATAGAATATTTTATCATTTATAACACAATATGACAATCACTAAATTCTCATTAATATCTTATTGAATTATAAGATAGTTTTTATCTTTATTCCCCAAAAAGACCATCATGCACATGTTTACAACAAGATTTTTATACTTGCTTTACCTTGACCATGTGTCGCAACTCTAATTATACTAAATAGATGACACATGAAGTCCTAATAGGCTGAGAGTCATGGCTCTTCCAACTAGTTATTTCTATAGACTCAAACCTCTACACCCCTATATACTTTCTCTATGTTATATTCTAGTTTCCAAATGTTTCATTCCTCATGGGCTGGTATAAAACCTTTGATCGATGGGGTCAAAGTGTCTTATATGAGTTACTCTTCTATCTTCTCCTATGTACCTTGCACTCTTCTTCCCATGCACTCCCTTAGTCTTCTGCTTTGGTTTCAAGTTCTTTATTTTTTGGTCCCTCATGATACACTTTCCCCTGATTGGGTCCCCTTATGCTAGGTTTCATGTGCAATTGTCCTTCTTCTCCTAAAAATTTTCATGCCATGATACTCTTGCACCTAGTAGCTATGCACCATGGTCCTCACGTGCCATGTTGGATTTTCATAAAAATAGATAATGGTCCCTCCATGTCACACACTAAAAATGGAAAAATACTTATTCAAAATCTAGGGGTCAACAATGATTTAAGTGATAAGGAGGAAAAACCACAAGAAGAGGTTGTAGAATAATAATAAGAAGAAAGAATGAAAGAAAAAATATTTAAAGAAATCATGGGAGCATGTTCCAAGCCCAAATTTTAGGTTCTAATATATGGAGGTATTATAAATGTTGAATAACTTATGGATTGGATAATTTCAATCGATTTTTTTTTAATTATGAAAGAATAGCTGAAAACAAGATGATCCAGTTTGGTTATATTAGGTTGAAGGGACATACATCTCTTTGATGAGATAGTATGGAAGATAAAAAAGGGAAAATATTTAAAGAGAAAATCAAGTTGTGGGACAACATTATAGCTAAACACAATTCAAAATTAATGTCTTTAGACTATTATATGAACTTGTTTAAGAAACTCTAAAACTTGAAGTAGAAATACATCACTGTAAAAGACTATACTGAAGAATTTTATAATCTTACAATCAGAGTTGGTCATGTAGAAGAGGATTTTGAGTGTAACATCTCAACTGAGATTGACTTAGAATAATTTAATTTTTTTAATTTAATCAATAAATTATTTCATTAAATTTCACTAGGCGAAATCTAATTAATTATCTAAATAAAATATTCTATGTATGTTACCTGTAAAATAAGTATGTGACATCTATCTATCACTGATCACTTTCATTACATGAAACATAACATAACTAAATATAGAAAGTAATTACAAATATATAACCATGGTTTGTACAAACATACATCCATTTATATTAGTGTATAAGGAGTAAATAATTACATATCATCAGGGATAAGGTTTTAATAGTAATAAATACAATACAAGATACAAGATATAAGGCTCTATAAAATATGAGTTCTCGAACTCTAATATCTATAACAATATCAACTGTAGTCCTCAAATAAATACTGCTATGAAGAAGGAGAGAATCATCTAAGTTTTTTTCCATACCAACCATGGACCATCAAATTAAGGAATGACCTTCAATTCATGAATGAGTAGATAATCACATTGTAAGAATTCAGAAAGACAAGCTAGTACCTATGTGTTGTATGATTTATAAAAATATAAAGTGTACCATAAAAACATATATTTTAACATAATATCACATAAATATGTATATCATACATATGAAATGACAATGTCTAACTAAAAATTACTTTGATCAAAGTTTTTAATAGTTTTTTTCTTTAGGATTAGTCAAATTCATACACACCACTTGATCAGATTACTTTTCTCTAGCATTAGTGATGCTAGCAATCTAGTGAAGTTTATTTCACTACTTACTTAGTACCATCAATATAAAATTTATTTAATATAAATATAACCAAAAAAATTATATAGATTACTTTCTACTAGCAGGGATAAAACATGCTAAATGCAATAATATTCAAAATGCATATATTTAGTCTGTCAAACCTTTGAGTGAATCTCCACTATATTATTTGTCTTATAAATAATAAGCATAACAAGTAAAGTTCCTACCAATTGGGTATAATCCATATTTTGATTTCATATTCTAATTTTTGTAAGTAAATTCAAATATAGTACATTCTATGATAAGCTCTAAAATTATAATCCATAATTTTTATGTACACACTACTCAATTTAAAATAGTCAATCATAATAAAAAAATTCATAATTCTCATGACAATATGATCATTCCTTTAAACAACTTGTTATATTTTTAAGAGACTGTATCCATATATAAATAATGTTCTATACTTCAAGAGTCTATGTTTTATTTTTTAATAGGGAATAAACTATAAATATAAACACACTTCTCAATGTATTAATATATACAATGTATATATATAAACTTATACATATTAATATACTCATAGCATTCACCACACATAAACATTCAATTAATATGTAAATATTGTATATAAATGCCAAAAATGATCTATAATACTAAATAAATATTTCTTATGATTTCAACAATTATTATAATCATCTTATTCAAAAAATATATTGATGATTTATTATAAGATATTAATATTCCTAAAATATTATAAATATATTATTATAGTGAATAGACTATCTATATTGATATCAAATCATCATGTAATTATTACATTCAAACACACACACAATTTCTTATAATAGTCTATGCATATTACTTTATATATTTTTTTACATATTCGACTCCATTGACTTGTTTTACATAAAATTCTTTTATTTTAAAATATGTTACTAGTCTTTACAAAGAGTTAATTAATTCACCCCAATAAAAATCCATGGTTGTATTATCATTGAAGAATTAATTGGATCTATGTTACATGGCTAAATGATAATAAATTAGTAATCACCTTGCCTTGATAATAATACGAAACCATGATATAGGGTAATCTATGCTTACAATAATATTTTATATCACCAACTCATATAACAATTCATATTAAATCCGTCATTATACTTAGTATCATCTGACAGCTATTGTGAGCTCTATGTTTTGGATCACTCTGATATTTCTAGTGACCAATACATTAAATACATAATTAAGCTATTTATATGTTTTAAATCCATCATAAGATGATATTCTATACACTCTGATAACTTGGTAAGCATGAAATACTCAGTTCTATGCTTACAATAATATAATGATATACCTGTTAACCAATAGATATTATAGACAAGCTCTGATTCCTGGTGATCTATGCACCATGTAGTAGATAACAATATAAGTTTTTAGTACAGATTACTATCTTGATAACATTAAACACTCAGCCTATTCTCATATAACCAGTGGGTTACATCGTTTGCTATGTTCCTCAAACTCGATTAATATTTATCTTATTCCTCAAGCACTAATAATGTAGGTCACTGACTAATATAGATCGTTGATTAATATATATCATAATATCACTATATATGTAAGTCATTATTTTTATTACGTTGAAAGTATAGCTTAGATATATAAAGTATATCTTAAAAGTAGATAGGAAAATAAACTTGGACCACACAAACAACAAATACACCCTAATGCTATAAGAATGCAAAGAAGTGGCAAGTGGCAGGCTGGATATGAATATTCAGTTAGTACATTTTATGCACTTATAAACCTATATGCCAAAGTGGATGCCAACTCATCTACCAAGGGTGAAGTGATAAAACTAAAGCTCATAAAATTATTAAATAAATCCAAGTTGTACGTATTTCATGGCACTTAATATAAAATGACCAAATCCATTATATGTGTGGTTAAATAATTAAACAATACAAACCTCTAATCCACGATGGTGTGGATAAATAATAAGTGCAATAATTTCCTAAAATTGAATTAATAAATGGAAATTTGTTGATAGGATAACAAATGAGGTTTAATACCTAGAATTAAAACCGAAGTAAGTTCGGAGGAATCTTATAAGTTTTTGGAGGATTGAGATCTATTGGAAAGTTTTATTTTTAACCTTTTGGCAACTTGGATGATTATTGTTTTGTGGGTCCATAATCTATAGATCCCAAGATCATAACTTGACATGTACTAGTGTTATCATATCTTGTTTGCTCTACACATATTAATCTGATGGGATTAATTATCTAAGTTCTTAAAAAAATTGTATAATCATATTTTTATGTTTTGCATGTATGTAATTCTACAACACTTTTTTCATCTTATTTTATTGTCTCAAAAAGAAATTATAGTTGGTTTTGGAGTAGCCTTGAAGGTGCTACAACATTATATAAAATGAAAATGTGATCAATAAATAACAATCCATATGCTAATTGGAAATGAAGGTGAACAATACTCAACATGAATTAAATATTTTGTCAATTGTAATATTAGATATGTTGAGTTTATCTAGGGCATTTTGGAGGCTAAGAGTATAACAAAGGTTGCATATTAGCAAGGAGTAGTCCTTGTTACTAGATATGGAAAGGAAGTGTTATAGGTAAACAACAACATATAATAATTTGATAGAGTGAACATAAATGGGAATGAAAATTAAATTAAATTTATATATAATATATGAAACATAGAGATGCAATTTTTTTTAGTGAAGTGTAGTAACATATAGGAAAATAATTAAATAAAATAGTAATATAATATTTAAATTATTTTTTCTTAAAACATCATATAAATAGTATATAACCAAATGTATAAATAGTTGATATTATCTTATAATGTTTTTACTCATATATCAAATTTTTTCAATAGATTATTATATCTGCCAATATAGCAATTGATTTAAAAACAAGTGTGGAAAGTGCAGTATGTTGTTGATGCATTTAAAAATTATTGTAAGATAGAAAAAAGTATAAGAATTAGTATTGTGTCAATTTTTGTTTTTTGTTTAATTAATATCAATAAAATAAAAGAGTCTATTGGAGATGTTAAATTAATGAATTGATGTAACTTTATTTTGGTTTGTTATTATGGAAAATATAATGTGTTTGTGTTGCTTGTGTACAAATGTTGTTTCAACATAAAACATTGAAATCATGTAGATGGTGGAATATTTGTCATTTATGTAGTCTTCATAATATATTTTTTATTAATGTTAGTAGCAATGTTTTCAAGAGGAGATCTTGAATAAAGAATTGATGGTAGCTATTTTAAATATTTTTTATGTTACAAGTTAGGTAATGTTTATAGGTGTACGAACTTTCTTATTAATAGGAGGGGAAATGTAGGGTTTTGTTATATGGTAGTTGAAGTGTTTCAATGAGCACACTATATTTGCTGTAAATAGATTGAAAAAGTATGGAATATATATTTTCAAGTTACAGTGTTCCTTGTACTTATGAGAATACAAATATAAAATATTAGTATAAATAAATAATGTGGATTTGAGAATGAAATAAAAATCAAAACCAATGAATACTCATCATTTTATCCCATTGTTATTGTAATGTAAGCTCATCATTTTCTCCCATTGTTACTGTAATGTAAGAAGATTTTCCAAAATAATTCCATGCATTCTAAACATCTAGGATCCTTATGTATTTAAATATCAAAATACCTAAACTTAAAGAGTAGATGTTTACTACAATATATATTGAGTTTCTTAGTAACTATATTTATCTCCATATGTAGAGATGAAAGCAAATACTCAATAAATTAAGGATGGTCCTAAAATTAGATAAAATACTAAATATAACAATACAAAAATTCAATTTAAGTGTGGTCTCAACTTGCATTAAAAACTTTGTCGTGTAATGTTTGTATCAATTTGAGGATTGTGGATGTTGTTGTGATTTAAATAATATCTTATTAATGATTTATAGCAACTTATTGGGGTAAAAATGCATGCTATTATGAATCGTTCCTTATATTGTGATCTTATGAGGGGTAGATTGCAAAGCTTGAGAGAATATAATATTATATAAGGAAGTATGAAATATTTTGTGTTGCTTCCCTCTCTTTTATTTTCACTTCCACGTTGAAATTTAGCTTTGTGTTGATGATATGAAATATTTTGTGTTGCTTCCCTCTCTTTTATTTTCACTTCCACGTTGAGATTTAGCTTTGTATTGATGATAATGCCAACTAGAAAGTGAAATATTTATATAATTATTTATTTATTATTGATGATAAATGCTCAAGCAATGGTCTATATATAGTTATTTATTATTTATTTGTTTATTTAGTTTTTCATAATATATGAATGATCTAATCAATATGACCATAGTTTACACTATGAATGTCTAAGAATAAGCTTGTTAATTTTTCTTGTAAAACTTCAACTTGCCCTATTTAAGAAATTATGATGAAATATGTAATTTTAGGTTTTATATTGACTTATTTATCATTTATACAACTGAACACCAATACCATTATATATGTGGGTTTAAAAATTGGGATATTAGATAATTTGCTTGCTTATTAAAGTGAGATTGAGGCAGTATAATGGGAATCTTGCATTTGAGTAAAAACTCATGCATGTAGATATATAAGATTAGGACATTATAGAATTTTTTTTAGATAAGTCATAATAAGTTTGAGAATCAGTGGTTGAACATGTTTGAACAAAATATTTATAAAACTTTCACTACCAATGTTTAGGTGATTCTATATGTTAAACATTTTAAGAGAAAATGGAAAAAGTTTTATTTTGTTGGGGCCAGTTAATGGTATGTTGGTTGAGTGAAGATGTGTAAAGGTACAAGATAGGGTAATTGAAGGAATGTGTTTCAAAACAATTCATGAATCATCTCTCTCTCACACACACTCATTTTCTTATGGTTGTATCAATGAATATGATTAGGTATCAAGTGACTGTAGCCTGATGTTGGTCGCAACATAACTATCATGAGTATCTGTAAAGACACCCTCGAATTTTTGAGGATTATTTAATGATATGTTAAACATTTAGCATCATTGGTTGTTGGTAGGGTGTCAAACTTGAAAGCATGGTAAAACTACCACTTTTGTATAAAATCTAGTGGAATAGGTTGTTTATTAATTTAATTGGTAGAATTAAGCATGCACACCAGTTCGAAGGGGTTGTAGGATAATATCGAGGTGTGTAACTATTCTCATGGTCCTTAGTATCTTTATTGTATTCACATTTTCTTACTGTTATGTGACAATTTCCACACACGTCACATCAAAATGCAATATAATAAATGCTCAATTCATTCAATTTCATGTTGAATTAAACATAACTAGGAGCATTTTTTTTTCACCATCAAATGTTGCATCACCATTGTACTCTGAAAAATTCGCATAAATATAGAAATTGGTTATTCTTATAAGTTCATAATGTGCACTTTAAGCAAAACATCCTAAAATTTTTATTTACATCAGAGGGAGATTTTGTACATACTTTTAGTGAGAACAAGCAGATGAATTTTTATGTTTATAGTCCATAAATTTGGGCAAGTTAAAGAAGGCTTTAAAAAAGACACCTTAATGACAATTAAATTTATTGGAAACTAAAGAGGATCTAGTTCCAAAGCTCCAATCCTTGAATGTTTTTAATAAAATTTATGCGAACTTACCGAATGTTAGATCATCAATTTATTTCATGTGGATTGCCAATATTTTTCATCATAGCAAAACATAACAGATTTCCATATTTTTTTAATTGACATTCTTTGATTTTATTCATCTTCTAACATGTTACAGTAACTAATTACTGCTAACATTTTAACTTCATTTAAAACTTGACGAATGAATGTAACCATGCACAAACTGATAATCAATCTTTCGTTCGGTCATTGACCCTTACAAATTACTGTTAACATTCCAACTTCATTTAAAACTTAACTGGTTACTGGTGAGTTCCACTTTCCGCGAATCACAAATCATAATTACATAAATTATATTTAAAAAAAATTAAATATAAAAATACGTATCACTGATTGATTACTGAATAAAATACAATTGTTAGCTGTCAAAAACTCACGAATTGTTGTAAACAATCAGATTCTTTATGGACAAAATGATTTCCATCTAAATACTTCGGCCTGTAGCCTAATCATAAGTATCTCCAAAACAAGAATGCAAAAACGAATTTACAGCTAAACTCTGTTCGTTTGCATTCATTTTCTGTAATTTTAATAGCTGTGTATAAAAGTTAAGATAGCGTATCAAAATTCAAAAAAACAAAAAAATAGAACAAGCACTGTAAAGGCAATATTCGCGGCTGCAAATTTGAAACAATTTCTTCACCGCTGCTCATTTCTCATTAGAGGGAGCTAAATAATTATTTTATCATTCTTCAGATTAACAGACAATGTTCTTTATGAAATCAGCGGCGGCGGCTGCGCTTCATGGGATCAGGGCCAACTGTACGTCTCGCACACACGTGTGGCGACTCCCATTGTGTTGGGAGCGAGGATATGCTTCTGGTTAAAAACAGAGCATGCCTTATCTACATAATAAAAATAAAGCAGGGTGGAGTTTCGCTGCTTTCGGCGCAGGCGGGACGTTTCACACAAGCAAGAGCTGGAAAAGGACACACGCCGTACAATAGTGAAATACCTCTTATCGTAAACTGTACAACTATGGACGTCGTAATCGGGCGTGGGTTGCCATGGGCATCGGATATGGCGATTTTTCCAAACAACCCAGCCAAAAATTTCCTAGGTTTGGTGCTGCTACTGATCTGGGCTTGTGTCTTATGATATGATGAGCATAAGAATAACTAATTTAAGCTCACTCTTGTTTGAAGAAACAGGGGCCTAAGAACACCATCCATCTAGTGTTAAAGGTGAAGGAGAGTTAATAATATAGTGGAATTCTTTCACTGTTTGAACTATATGTCGACCGTCACCAACCACAATAGTTATGTAAGAGGAATGGGATCCACAAGAGTCTTAGGGGTGGGGTAGATAATTGGGATTTTTGGTTAATTCTGCTTTGGCTAAGCTCATTAAGAACAAATAGACTAGGTACTTGTTGGTATCATAGGATTTAGTCACTACAATCTTAAAGAGAAATGTATAGTTGTGTTTTTTTTTTTAAAAATTGGGTCTTAGTATTGTCATTGTACCTATTAACATGGTTTAAAAGGACAATCCTTAATCAAATGCCTTCTTTTTGTGTAATCAAATCAAACAAGAAAGCTATTTAATTGCAAAACCTTAACCTTGGGTCCAACAAGTTTAATGACTTTAAAAAGGGTTAACTTTGCCAAGTTGATTGGATATCTCCTATATGAAAAGCTTGAAGGTCAGGTTGAGAAATGGGAAATATATTCACATAATGTATATAATTTAAGTATTGTATTTTTTTAGTGGTTGAACTTTTTTTTAAATAAAAATATAAAATAAATATACCCTTTCCAAGACCTTTAATAGAATTAATTAATCAATCTTTAATTTTTCAAATTCAACTTTTCAAGTTTGCTTGCAAAAGTGGAATTTATGTTAGAATATATTTTTTCAACTTCTCCTAATTAAAAATATCATTTTATTAAATTATTTAAATGATTCCTTTCAATAACTATTAAAATTCATTTCTTAAAAAAAGACAAATAAATAAATATTTTTTTATAATAATTCTTTAAAAATTTGAAAATCTCTTGAAAAAACTATTATATACATATACATATACATATATATTAAATTTAAATATTCTTATATAATCATTGGATGCTTTCAACATCATTCCTTTCATTAACACAATTAATTATTACCACAATTAATTATTAGGAATTTATATTCAAAAATTTAATATATATATATATTTTTACAATAATTCATTTAAAAAAATTGAAAACCTCTAGAAAAATTATTATATATATAATATATATATATATATATATAATATATATATATATATATATATATATCATCGTATGTCTTCAACATCATTCCTTTAATTAACACAATTAATTATTACGTTTCTAAGTCAAATTTGAAAAAAGGATAAACAAAATCTAAAATTAATATTTTAATAATAAAAAATAAAATAAAATATAAAAATATATTAATAATTATAAAATACATACAATTAAAATTTGATTAAAAGTAACATTTTTTCAAATGAAAACAAGTTGAACACTTTAAAGAATCAAGCCAAACAAACACCTAATTTGATGCTTCAATTTTCATAATAATAAGTATATGCTATTTTTTATTTTAATTTTGTGAATTCCTTAAATGATTAATGATAGAATTTAAACTAACTATCAATTCACAAGTTAAGAAGTTAAGTAGTAAATAAACATTTATATTTTTTATTTTTTATAGAAAATTAATTATTAATAAATTTAGTTAGGTTTAATATTTAAAAAAAATTTACATATAAATATAATTATGAATAAAATTATTTATGTTAATTGAAAATAAATTATTATATATATTTTAGGTAAATATATGTAAACGATATTAAAAAATATATTTTTAAAATACATATTTCATTTATATTACAAATCTAATATAATATAAATCAATCAAGAATAATATATCTCAATATATTTTATATAAAATTATTTAAAATTCTATACTAAATATAATGGTAAAATATAATGATTTAAAGAATTATATATTTATTGATTAATTTGATATTTTTGTATTACTACATATATTGGTTAATAGAATACTCACATTCCTCATTCACATTCTACAGCCCATAATATTAAAAGATGACTTGAAAAAAAAGAAATAGTTGATTACAAATAACTTTTAAGTATGAAAATTGATCCATTGATCCAGTTTTATAAGTGCTAGAAAATTCAGGCTACAACGTACATTTAAAATATATTTTAGACTTTTAGATGAGTATAATTGATTTCTTGGGTATTGAAATTTAAATTTAAATAAAATTAATTTTATGGTATAAACGTAAAAACAAATTTTTTAATCTAAAATTAACATTTCATGAATAAAATTTGAATGGAATTTAGTAATAGTGTAACTTATAAGTTTTAAAACTTAACATATTAAAAAAATAAAAATTAATGGATGATAATGAAGGATGGGTTGAAATTAAAAAATATGTGTTTTATTTTATTAATTTGTAATAATTTTAATTAATAAGATATAGATTGAGTTGGTAAAGTGGCTTGGTTGTTTCAAGTTTCATTATTACTAACACTTTATTAATAACATTCTACTATACTCTTTTCCTAATTAATATCAACAACAAATTAGAAACAATATAATAACTCTATTAATCAGTATAATTCTTTTTAACTTTTTATTTTTTTAATTACGCTAACAGGCATTATACAATAGGAAAGGGGGATTCAGAGAACCTAATGTCTTGTGTTAAAAAATGGCCAATATCTTCATTTAATGTTTTTGTATTTTAAAAAATACTATAATTTTTTTTGACATAATATAATAAATATGAGATATTACTATATATACAAACAATAAAATAAAAATAAGAATATAAATAAATAAATAAATCAATGTATAGCAAAGAAGTAGCAATCTGAAAGAAACATAAATCAAAGTGCAACAAAAATTCTCCCTTGTGTAATTCTCCCTTACATGTGGGAAAGTGTCTACACAAAGGTGAAATATATTATATGAAAATACATTTAGTGATCTAGCTTGTAATTTAGAAAATATCGCTCATGGGTTGCTATTAGAATACTTTAGACTTGTAATATAATTTTTTCATGATTGATATAAAAATATGGATGAATAATGTAGAATGGAGTGCTTGTGCAATGAACTAAATTAGATTTAGTAGGCATCTTCTTGGTATTTATGAAACAATGAATGAGAAGGATTAAACTTGTATTTGTACCACACATTTTAAAAATATCTCATAGTGGGGTTCAATAAGATAATTACATTGACCCATAGGTTTTGATCAGTTTTAAATTTATATGACCTTTAGATACTAGACATGAAATAAATTTTTGGGAACTACCATCAGCGATAGTGTCTTCTATGGCCTATAGTATTCATAGGTCTAGAAAATAACTATTGATTTGAAACTGACAGTATAGGATGTTTGTTAGATTTTAAGTTTTTTGTGTAGTACAAGGGACTTGGGTCATCAAAATAATATGAAATAGACTAAGAGATAAGTATTTACGCATTTTAAGATGACAAATATGAGATTTTTGGTATCAGGTAGGTATATAATTGAATGGTAGAGCCCTAATTGATATTTTTTAAATGTACAAGATTGAGATGTTATAAATATTCAATTTTAGTATTAAAAATTTCCCCTTAATATTGTAATGCATAAGGAATAAAATTACTATGTTAAATGAAATAAATATATACTTGGATGTGTATAAAAAATCTTGCCTTTACTTGAGCTCAATTAGAGTGATTTTTTTTCATATGACTTGTAACTAAAAGCATGTTAAAGTATAAAATAGTGCATATAATCTAAAATTTCAAATAATTAATTTTTTTGAAAATAAAGAGAGCAAAGGAGTACACATATGCGTCAATTCAACCATGTTTCCTCTTGATGCTTTGACTTGGTAAGGATGGTTCCTTACGAAGCATTAGATATAGAGAAGGTTCAAACTTGAATCTTAGAGATTTAAAGAGGGAGATTGGAAGGCATAATGTACCATAACTATTGTAAGGATGAATTATGACACATCCATTGAGGTCATTATATCTCAATTGCATAACGAAGGTGTGAATATACATAATCTAATGAGGGTGTGTGATTTAATATACTCATCCTATAAATATATGGATATTAGATGACTTGATCACTTTAATATATAAATATGGTGAGATAGAATGATTTAATCATTTCAACCAATGAAATGAACCAACTACTATAGTATAAAAAGATCGATAATAGTATATCTTAGTGTAATCAATGTATCCTAGTGAGTAGTATAATTGATAAATTTTGAAATTTTTGGAGTAATAGCATGGCATATGCATCTATTATATGTTTGAGCTAGTGTATTTGTCATAAATCCTAAATAATATGTTTTTAATCTATGTAATGTATATAATTATGATCAAAGTATATATTCAAATCATGAAATTGAACTAGAAATTTGTATAAGTGTGGAAATTATTTTATTATGAAATGCCTCCACTAAAACATGGATATACTAATTTTTAGTATAGAGTTCATGTCTTCATAACATACCCTCACTAAAATATAGATACTATAACAATGTGGAGGGCATGCTTCTATGACATGCCCCCATTGATATTCCTCCTTTTGAGATGAGGGAAATAGAATTTGGTAGGTACCTTACCTCAAAATTATAAGGTAGTTGTATAATTTGTGTATAAATCATGCAACATATAGGGATAAAATTTTGAAGTAGATATATCAGTTAGGCTCATAGTATGTGATGTCATAAAGTCTTAAGATGCATGATATAGATCATGGTAATGTCTAGAATGTAACAATAAAAGCTCAAAAAATAATCAAGCACACATACAATAGCACTCAATTAATTCAAAGGAATGGTCTAAGGATACATCATATAAGGTGAATTCTCAAATTCCAAAAAATTAAAATGGATGACATATTTAAATGTCCAAACAATAAAAAATAACACAGTGGCCAACATGAAAAGAATATATTCAAATGTTCCACAAAAAATTCAATATCAAGAAGTGTAATACACTCAAGGAAGTAAAAAATAGAGGAAACAAATCAACTACTATAAACATATTATACTAGTCCCTGCATATATGTGTTTGCAAAAATGTTATGTACTATGGCATATCAAGTGCATAGTGAAAGATATGAGCATGGATATAAAAATAAGTTATCAATATTAAATCAAACATGATCATGCATAAATTATCATGGAGGATATGTAACCTATATCAATCATGATCAAAGAATCAAATGTAAACCATGTACTATATGACTTGAGTAGAGGAGAGGTCCAACATCTGGGAGTGAATAAATCATGTGACTAAATATACATGTATCATAATCAAGGATGCATGAAATATATGTGTATATAGGAATGAAATGATATGTTATTAAGTAACATAGATCAAACAACATAGATGCCAAGGAGATCATTAAAACTAGGAATGCTACATATTTTTGTATTTTTTTGAATTATTTGAATATTTTTGGAATATTTGAATATTTTCAATTTTTTAAAAATATGTCTATAACCTTAGGTTGAATCATTTACATTATTTCGATCATGTTTTTATATGTGAAAATGGTCCATGGCATGTTCATCTCCATGATTTACATGTGAAGTGGAATAATAATGTCATCATCATGTGTTATAAGGAACACTTTTCCATCATGGGAAAAGGTGATGCCTTGATGATTTTGGTCAATTTTGGCTTCCATCTAGTACAACCAAATAGTTCTTAGTGTAAATTTATATTTTGGTATGTGTGGCATAACCCAAAACATTGTTTTAATCACTTTGGGACCATAATAAATTGGTATTATGATGTTTCATAAGGATTCTTTACAACCTCCTTTATTTTCTAAGTCCTTTAGATCAAATCCAAGATGTTAAGAATACCTTACATTGTAAGTGTTTTTATTTGTGTAGGATCAACATGGTTATGCAAAAAATAATCACTACACATGAATATCATTATTGATAAATAGTGGTGGTGTGAATGATTTTAGTTTATTCAATGATATTATAGGATGTCATAAAAAATATTTTAGTTGGAAGCTATAGTCTAAATGCATGTTATGCCTGATTGGTATAAACTATAATTGATATATCTAAAAACCATTCATATATTTGATGGACTAAATGTATGCATGCTAGTTATTACTAAGAATAGGATGTTTCATGATAGTTAGTAGGATATTAATTACGTATGCATAAAAAACCCTGAAAGTATAACAAATGATAGATTGGAGTGTTCTATGTTTTATGTGTACTAAGGCTTGTTTGGTTACATCTATATTTTTAATAAAAATCTATGTTTTTATGTATTTATGTCTACTTTATTATACTGATTTTAGTACTTAGTAGTTATGCTTAAAAACACTAGACTATGGTAATATAAGTTATCATATGGTGTAATATGTTTGAAAACATATTTTAGTAATTGAAATTTGTAGTTAGTTGTGTATTTTACCCATGTGGTATGAAATGTAGTCATTAGTTTTAGTATGAGATAGATAATAATGTGACATTTATTCATATATTTAATGAAATAAATATATGTTTCTTATTACTCCTATACTTAGCATATTATGTGATATAATTATTGATAGGATGTAAATTATATGAATATCTTGGTTATATTATATTAATCAATCTCACATTGTTGATACTAAGTAAGGAGAGAGACGTAATTCATTGGCTTACTATCATCACAATGTCAAATGAAGGTAATCCAATCAAGTAGTGTGTATAAATTTTGACTGATATATGGATCACTATTATTTATTATTTTTGAAAACATTGGTCAAAGTATGTTTGATGAGATATTATCATTTTATGAGTATGATTTACATATTTGTGTGATATATTTCAATAAAATGGGGTTTTTATGATACATAGCATGTTTAGTTTTAGAAATCATACATCATATGGGTACTAACTTGTCTATCCAGATTTCTATGCCATCATTATCTACTCAAACATGAAGGGAAGGTCATTCCCTGATGGAATTAGTGCATGGGATCATTGGTTTATGGTTGGTGCAAAAAATAATTCAAATAATGCTCTCTATCCCCATAATAGTGTTACTTTTAAGATGACACTTGAGATTTACACAGGTACTAGAGAGTAGAAAAAACTCATGATCTGAGGAGGTATATATCTTATTCATGTACATTATATTATATTATATTTATTATTGGAAACATTATCATGAAGAGGTGTAATTACATATTTATTATGGATTGATAATAGTGACTGTATATCATACCAGTAATGGCTGACAATTTTTAATTACTTTATATATGTGCTATGATGTGTTTCTTGTGATGATAATGATCAATGATGTATGATGTAGTATAATTCATTTATAGTTATCTCACTTAGAGTATTATATATAATCTCTTTTTAGATTCTCATTGTGTAATCTATTTATATTCCATGTGTTTAATTAAAAAAATCTTGTATTTCTAGGTAAAACCCAATAGGGTTGTTACAATTACCTAGGGTATTTTAGAGTCAAATTTCTAGGTTACTAGAACAAAGCATGCATATTAACAAGGAGTAGTCTTTGTTACTATATATGGAGAGGGAGTGTTATAGGTAAACAAAAACACATAGTAATTTAATAGAGTGAATGTAAATGGGATTGAAAATTTAATTTAATTCATATAGTAGATAGAACATAGAGATATAGTTTTGTTTAGTGAAGTGTAGTAACATACATGAAAATAATTAAAGAAAATGGCAATATAATAACTATTTATTTTAATAAATTCATCATATAAATAGTATATAACCAGATATATAGATAGTTGATATTATCTTATAATGTTTTTAGTGATCTATCAATTTTTATTATATCAACCAATATGGTAATTGATTTAAAAACAAGTATAGAAAATGTAGTATGTTGTTGATGCATTTCAAAATGACTACAAGATATAATAAATTATAGGAATTAGTTTGGTGTTCTTTTTTATTTTTTGTATTATTAATATCAATAAAATAAAAGAGTTTGTTGCTGCTGAAAATTAATGAATTGATATAACTTGATTTTAGTTTGTTATTTTAGCATCTATAATTTGTTTTTTTTGATCAAGTATAGATGTTGATTCAACATAAAATACTCAATTCATGTCTATGGTGGAATATTTTTCATTTAGTTAGTCTTCATAAGATATTTTTGTTAATGATAGTAGTAATTTTTTAAAGTGGACCTTGAAGAAAACATTGATGGTAATTATTTTGATTACTTTTATATTACAAGTGAGGTGATGTGTATAGGTGTACAAATTTATTATTAATAGGAGGGGAAGTGTAGTGTTTTCTTGTATAGTAGTTGATGTGTTTCAATGGGTACACTACATTTGTTGTAAATGGGTTGAAAAGGCATGGAATATATATTTTCAACTTACAACACATTCCTTCTACTTGTGAGAATGCAAATGTAAAATATTAATAGACATATACAATGTGGATTTGAAAATGAAATAAAAATTAAAACAAATAAAAGCTCATTATTTATTCCCAATATTTCTAATGAAGGAAGATTTATGAAAAAAAATCCAAACACTCTAAACATCTAGAATTCTTATATATTAAAAAATCAAAATACCAAAACTTGAGAGTAGATGTTTACTACATTATATATTGAGTTTCCTAGTAACTATATTTATCTCAATATGTAGAGATGAAAGCAACTACTCAATAAAGTAAGGATGGTCCTCAAATTAGAAAAAATAATAAATATAACAATACAAAAAATCAATTTAAGTATAATCCCAACTTTCATTGAAAAGTTTATGGTTTAATTCTTGTATCAATTTGGGGATTGTGGATGTTATTATAATTTAAATAATATATTAATAATGCTTTGTATCAACCTATTGGGTAGAAACACATGCTATCATGAATTATAGAGGGTAGAATGTAAATATTTAGAGAATATAATATCATATGAAGTATGTTGTGTTGCTTCCCTCTTTTTTATTTTCACTTCCATGTTGAGATTCAAAATTGTATTGATGAGAATGCCAACTTATAAAGTGAAATATTTATATAGTTATTTATTTTTTTACTATTGATGAAATGTGCTCAAGAAATTGTCTCTGCATGTAAGTGGTTTGCCTAGTTTTTTTATAATATATAAATTATCTAATTAATATGACAACAATTTACGCTAGGAGAGTCTAATAATAAGTTTGTTAATTTTTCTTGTAAAACTTCAAATTGCCCTATCTAGGAAATAATGATGAAATATGTAATTTTAAGTTTTTATATTGATATATTTATCATTTATACAAATGAACACCAATACAATTATATATGTGGATTTAAAAATTAGGATATTCGATAATTTTCTTACTTATTAAGTTGAGATTGTGGCAGTATAATAAGAACCTTGCATTTGAGTAAAAATCATGCATGTAGGAAAATAAGTGTAGGACAACATAGAATACTTTTGGTAACCCATATAATAAGTTTGAGACATCATCATTGGTTGAGTGTGCTTGAAGAAAAATTTTATAAAATTTCACTATCAATGTGTAGGTGACTCTATATGTTAAATATTTTAAGAGAAAATGGAAAAATTCTTGTTCTATTGAGGCTAGTTTATAGTATGTTGATTGTGTGAAAATGTGTAAAGTTAATAGATAGGGTAATTGAAGGAAGGTGTTTCAAAACAATTCATGAACCATTTAGTATTCTCTCTCTCTCTCTCTCTCTCTCTCTCTCTCTCTCTCTCTCTCTCTCTCTCTCTCTCTCTCTCTCTCTCTCTCTCTCTCTCTCTCTCTCTCATTTTCTTATGGTTGTATCAATGGATATGATTAGGTGTGAAGTCATTATAACCTAATGTTGGTCACAACATAACTGTCATAACTAGTTGAAGAAACACACCTAAATTTTTGAGGATTATTTAATGATATGTTAAACATTTAGCATCATTGGTTGTTTGTAGGGTGTCAAACCTAAAAGCATGGTAAAACTACCACCTTTTGTACAAAATATAGTGGAATTGATTGTTTATCAATTTGATTGACATAATTAAGCATGTACAATAGTTTGAAGGGGTTGTAGGATAATGTCAAGGTGTGAAACCATTCTCATGGTCCTTATTATTTTTTTTGTATTCACATTTTCTTACTGCTATGAACTAGATCCTCTTTGGTTTCCAATAAATTTAATCCACATTAAGGTGACTTTTTTTAATCCTTATTTAATTTGATTTAGTTTATGGACTATAAATATAAAAATTCCTCTACTTATTTTAACAAAAAGTATGTAAAAAATCATTCTCTGATGTATATAATTTGTTTTATGATTGTTTTCTTAAAGTGCACATTATGAACTTATTAAGAATGACCAAGTTATGTGTTTATGTGAATTTTTCAAAGTGCAATGGTGATGAAAAATTTAGTAATGATAAAAAAAAGCTCCTAATTAGGTCTAATTGAATATGAAATTGAATGAATTGAACATTTATTGAACAATATTTTGATGTAAAATGAGTGGAAATTATCACATAGCAGTAAGAAAATGTGAATACAAAAAAAATAATAAGGACCATGAGAATGGTTTCACACCTTGACATTATCCTACAACCCCTTCAAACTATTGCACATGCTTAATTATGTCAATCAAATTGATAAACAATCAATTCCACTATATTTTGTACAAAAGGTGGTAGTTTTACCATGCTTTCAGGTTTGACACCCTACAAACAACCAATGATGCTAAATGTTTAACATATCATTAAATAATCCTCAAAAATTTAGGGGTGTTTCTTCAACTAGTTATGACAGTTATGTTGTGACCAACATTAGGTTATAATGACTTCACACCTAATCATATCCATTGATACAACCATAAGAAAATGAGAGAGAGAGAGAGAGAGAGAGAGAGAGAGAGAGAGAGAGAGAGAGAGAGAGTTGAAATAAATGTAAAATATTAAAAAAATTAATTTAATCATAAATAAAAGAAATATAATATTCTATAATAACATTTCAAAGAACATTCTTATATTTTTACATGTTAAAAATTTCAATTATTAAACAATAAAATGTCAATTCAATGAGATTTTTGAAAAATATTGTGTGAAAAAAATTTAATCAATATTTCAAATCAATGCTCTATGAACCATCATAACAATAAAAAAATGAAATAACTAAAATTTCAAAATAAAACATCAAATACATTAACCAAATCAATAAGTTAGTTATTATTAAACCATTATAGAGATAGTTATGCTTTAAAAAGCTTTTGGAAGATAAAATTAATTAATTTAATAAATATCACCTTAGAATTAGAATAAAAAATAAATAAAACAAGAAATAAGATAAATAAAATCAAATTGGAAACTACAATATGGGAAATTGAACAAATCAAAAGGAATAAAACTAATAAAAAACCAAAAAACAAAAGAAAGCAAAAATAATCAAAATAAAGGCACTAGTTTTTAAGAGGGAGATATTCGTGCAAAACGGAGGACGACGGTGACAAGAAAGTAAAAGAAAGAGGAGAGGAAAGAAACGGAGTAAATAGAACAATGGAAGTCGTAGATATTCTGATAATGTCGAACGCTACGACCAGGTAAGTGTTGTTTTTAATTTCAGAAAATATATGTAAGATTTGGTGATTTAAATTTGACAAAATATGTAAATCACTTTAGCAATATATAAATCATTATAAAAAAACTAGAGATACATATGTAGTGATATATTATAGTAATGTATTGTAATTAGATTTCGGCAAAACAGGTTCAATTTTTACGGCAACCTGTAGTTATTATGAACAAGACACAAAGAGTCATTACACCTCAATGTGGCACCTACATACAAATGACCTGCTATTGGGCAATGATTATTTTTACACTTAATTTTTAGTAAAGACCATCCAATCTAGATACTCGAAGCGAAATGATGGCGATGTTTAAATTTTAGTAAACTAAATGAAATCACCAATTTCTCATTATCATTAAAACTGAAAACAAAACAAAATCTCTAGATTCTCATAGTAGACAGCGATATGTGTTTTAGGCTGCACCAAACCCTGGGTTTGACTCATACAGGAGAGTTGGACTATATGTTAACACCCTCAGGTAGCAATATATGTAGTGTTTTGATAAATTTTTACGGTAATCTAATGGACCTGCTTAGATAATTTTACACATGTCATAGAACAACCCCAGAGGTATCAACATTGGTTATATATATATATATATGTATGTTCATATTACCAAAGCTAATATCCATATATATAATTCAATCTATGTTGTGTTTGTGATTACATAACGTTAATATTAGGCAGTATTTTGTAAACAGTATTAGGGGTTTTTAGACCATTATCCTTTATATATTTAATCTGAGACATGTTGATCTGAACAAACACAAAGTATGAATTAACATTATGCAATTATTCGTATCCTTAAGAGTATTAAAAGGGTTGCGTTACAAAATGTTTATATTGATGTTATGTAATTAGTCGACCTTCTTATCACTGCGCATAAGGTTTTTCCATCCTGGCTCTAATAAGAATACCTAATCAGTGTAGTGACTATTACTATTCCAATATTTAGACGCAGTCCTGCCTGGTCACTCTGACGTAGCCCTGCATGAGGGTCGATCTGAATATAACTAAGTCATTAAAGATTCTAGGCAGAGTTAGAGATATAGATATTATAGTTTAACTGTGACCTTCCATATTATAGATAGTCTCATATCGGGTTGACCACTGGGGTCTGTAGCAATCTATTCATCAACTCCAGGGAATATTATCATTAAAGATATAGATAGGAATAACAACTATACAACATGCGTGGGATATATTATAATTCTTGCGTAATTCCATGGCGATCCTAGCATAATGAGCGAACTGTTATTATGATTTAATTACTATCATGCTATTTCAAAAATATAATTTAACTCATTTCATGCATGGGTTATAGTAAAGTTTAATGATTTCGTGTGATATAACATGCGTGGGATGCATGGTTTGATGATTAGCTATATCTATGATTATATGTTATAGTTTTTTCTTTGATTGTGATGTCTAAGGCATTCCTATCACAGAATATATTGCAAGTGCAAATATACTAAAGGTAGTTGTATGTGACTAGATATAAGGGTTGGCCTAGCCGCATTCTGAATGGATGCCTGCCTTGGAATTCAGGAATTTAATTACTTTTGTCAATTAGAGATAAAATGGGTATTCGTATTTACATTGTAAAAGTGTGAATAAAAATAGTTAAAATATACCCATCCTACAAGGAGTTGAACCCATGTTTACAATATATATTAAAGTCAAATGAGGATTAGCTATATAAATAGCATAACTAGGTGGTACAGGTCAGATGATTTAACATAAGTATCAGTTATAAAGATTGTTGATTTAAAGTTATAATGGTTGTTAAAATCATAATAAGTCATTGACTACAATGCAAGATGACTGTTACATTATTTATGTATTTTAGGTTGCTTGTTAGTGATAAATACCCTGAATACAATGAAAATGAGTGTGTGTGTGTGAGAGAGAGAGAAATATATTTTCTTATGGATTAAAGTGAGCTTATAAATATATATCATATATGGGTGTGATGGGTAATATGATTATAAATATAGCTAATAGATTGTTAACGTAAGCCATAGGATTCCAACAGATAGGAAACCATATCTATTTGAATACAACTCTTAGGATGTAAAAGGATTATATATATATATATATATATATATATATATATATATATATATATATATATATATATATACATATACATATACATATACATATACATATACATATACATATATAGAACATATGTGCAGTACATATTATGAATAAATTAAAATGTACAAGTGTTCAAACATATATAACATACACTAGTGCATTGTGATGTGTGTATATAAATTATAGTTTATTTTTTTACTAGTAAGGACTATGTTATATATTATGTAAGGACTATGTTATATATATATATATATATATATATATATATATATAATATACATATAGAACATATGTGCAGTACATATTATGAATAAATTAAAATGTACAAGTGTTCAAACATATATAACATACACTAGTGCATTGTGATGTGTGTATATAAATTATAGTTTATTTTTTTACTAGTAAGGACTATGTTATATATTATTGAAGAATGGGGAACTATTTACTTGCATACAACCTCCTAAAATATAACAAATTATTGAAATGAAGGACTATGGTTTTATGAAGATTATGACTATTTTTATTATGACTAGTTGTTTAAATGGAGTGCAATATCTTTAGAAATTAATGAACTATGAAATATTGTTTGTCATATAATATATTATGTATTTAATTACTTTTACAGAGATTAGATTTTATAAACTAAACATATGATATACCCGATTGGTATAATATGTACATGCCTTTTATTTAGGATTAAGAGGCATTTAATTCTTAAATTGAAAAGTTGGTTATTTGTATTTGAGTAGTTGTGCTCATATACAATGATATATGATATTATGGGATGTCATAAAGAATATTTTAGTTGGAAGCTATAGTCTAAATGTATAATTTATCATGGTGGTACGAACTATAACTGATATATTTAGAACTCATTTCATATGTTTAACAGACTAAATGTATGCATGTTGGTTATTACTAAGAATAACATGTTTCATGACAATTAGTAGGAAATTAATTATGTGTGCATATAAAACCCTGAGAGTATAGAAAATGCTAGATTGGAATATTCTATGTTTTATGTGTACTAAGACTTGTTTGGTTATATCTAGCTATTTGTATAGAAGTCTATGTTTCCATGTATTTATGATATTGAATGCAGTACTTAGTAATTATACTTAAAAATACTAAACTATGGTAATATGGATTATCATATGGTGTAATATATTTGAAAATAAATTATGATAATTAGATTTTGCAGTTAATTATGTATTTTACTCAGGTGGTATAAATTGTAGTCATTATTTCCAGTATGGGATAGATAATAATGTAAGATTCATTCATATGTTTGATGAAATTAATGTATATTTTTATTACTCTTATGCTTAGCATGTTATGTGATATATTTTTTATAGGATGAAAATTATATGAATCTCTTGGTTATATTATATTAACCAATCTCACATTATTGATACTAAGTAAGGAGTGAGATAGGTTTTACGGGTTTACTATCATCACAATGTTAGATAAAGGTAATCCGATCAAGTGACATGTATGAATTTTGACTAATCTATAGATCACTGTTATTTATTATTCTTGTAAATATTGATTAAAGTACGTTTGGTGAGACATTGTCATTTCATGAGTATGATTTACATATTTATGTGATATCTTCAAATAAAATAGATTTTCTATGATATATATCATGTTTAGTTTTAAAAATCATACAACACATGGGTACTATCTTGTCTCTCTAGATTCTCATGCCATCAGTATCTACTCATCCATGAAGGGAGGGCTATCCCCTAATAGAATTAGTACAAGAGATCGTTAGTCTGTGGTTAGTATAAAAAATTACTTAGATGATGCTCTCTCTCTCCCCATAGCAATACTAATTTTGAGATGACACTTGAGATTGTAATAGGTACTAGAGAGATTAGAGAACTCATGCTTCAGAGATCCATGTATCTTATTCATATACATTATATAATATTATATATATTATTAGAAACATTATCTTGAAGAGTTGTAATTACCTATTTATTATGAATTGACATTAGTGGTTGTATATTATACTAGTAGTGGTTGGCTATTTATAATTACTTTATATATCTATGCTATGATGTGTTTATTATGATGATAGTGATGAGTGATGTGTGATTTACTATAATTCATTAACAGTAATCTCACTTTGAGTATTCTACATGATCTCTATTTGTATTCTCATGGTGTAATCTATTTATAGTCCATGTGTTTAAAAAAAAAAAAAAATCTTGTATTTCTAGGTAAAACTCAACGGGCTTGTTACATTTACCTAAGGCATTTTAGAGGCTAATTTGTAGGTTACTAGAACAAAGGTTTCATACTAACAAGGAGTAATCCTTGTTACTAGATATAGAGAGGGATTGCTATAGGTAAATAAAAACACATAATAATTTAATAGAGTGGATGTCAAAAGGAATGAAAATTAAATTGAATTTATATAGTAGATGGAACATAGAGATGTAGTTTTGTTTAGTGAAGTGTAGTAACATACATGAAAATAATTAAAGAAAACGGTAATATAATAAATATATTATTATTTTATTAAAACATCATATAAATAGTATATGGCCATATATATATAGATAGTTGATATTGTTTTATAATGTTTTTAGTGATGTATTATTATTTTTAAATAGATTATTATATCAAAAAATACAATAATTGATTTAAAAACAAGTATAGAAATGCAGTATGTTGTTGATGTATTTTAAAATGACTGTAAGATAGAATAAAGTATAGGAATTAGTTTGGTGTCAATTTCTCTTGTTTTTTTATTAATACCAATAAAATAAAAGAGTTTTTTAGAGTTGAAAGAATTAATGTAACTTGATTTTAGTTTTTTATTTTAGCATGTATACTTTTTTTGATGGTCGAGTACAGATATTGGTTCAACATAAAATACTCAAATCATGTTGATGGTGGAATATTTGTCATTCATTTTGTCTCCATAAGATATTTTTGTTAATGCTAGTAGTAATTTTTTAAAGTGGACCTTGAATAAAACATTGATGTTAGTTATTTTAAACACTATTATATTGCAAGTAAGGTGATGTGTATAAGTGTAGAATATTTATTATTAATAGGAGATGAAATGTAGGGCATTATTGTATGGTACTTGATGTGTTTCAATAGGCATACTGGATTTATTGTAAATGGGTTGAAAAGTCATAGAATGTATATTTTCAACTTACAGCATGTTCCTTATACTCGAGAGAATGCAAATGTAAAATATTAGTATAGATAAACAATGTGGATTTGAAAATGAAATAAAAATTAAAACAAATGAAAACTCATTATTTTTTCACAATGTTTGAAATGAAGGAAGATTTGTTAAATAAAAATCCAAACACTTTAAACATGTAGAATCCTTATACATTAAAATATCAAAATACCAAAACATGAGGAGTAAATGTTTACTATAATATATATTGAGTTTTCTAGTAACTATATTTATCTCAATATGTAGGGATGAAAGTAACGACTCAATAAATTTAGGATGGTCCTACAACTAGATAAAATTCTAAATATAATAATACAAAAAATCAATTTAAGTACAATCCCAACTTGGATTGAAAACTTTTGGTGTAATGTTTGTATTGATTTGGGGATTGTGGGTGTTATTTTAATTTAAATAATATCTTAATAATGCTTTGTATCAACCTATTGGGTAGAAAAACATGCTATCATGAATAGTTCCTCATATTGTGATCTTATGAGGGGTATATTATAAAGATTTAGGAATATAATATCATATGAGGAAGTAAAAAGCATGTTGTGTTGTTTCCCTCTCTTCTATTTTCACTTCCATGTTGAGATTCAACATTGTATTGATGAGAATGCCAACTTGGAAAGTGAAATATTTATATAGTTATTTATTTATTTTATTATTGATGATATGTGCTCAAGCAAATGTCTCTACATGTAAGCAGTTGGCCTAATTTTTTATAATATATAAATCATCTAATCAATATGACAATAACTTACACTAGGAGAGTCTAAGAATAAGTTTATTAATTTTTCTTGTAAAAATTTAAATTGCCCTATTTAAGAAATTATGATGATTAATGTAATATTACATTTTTATATTGACTTATTTATCATTTATAAAAATGAACACTAATACCATTATATATGTGGATTTAAAAATTAGGATACTTGATAATTTTCTTACTTTTTAAGGTGAGATTGTGGAAGTATAATGGGAACCTTGCATTTGAGTAAAACTCATGCGTGTAGAAAAATAAGAGTAGGACATTATATAAAATTTTTGGTAAACCATATAATAATTTTGAAATGTCATCAGTGGTTGAGTGTGCTTGAACAAAAGATTTATAAAACTTTCACTATCAATGTGTAGGTGACTCTATATGTTAACCATTTAAGAGAAAATGGAAAAATTATTATTCTATCAAGGCCAGTTTATGGTATGTTGGTTGAGTGAAAATGTGTAAAGGTAATAGATAGGGTAA
Organism: Torreya grandis; assembly: GCA_037957365.1. NCBI lineage: Eukaryota > Viridiplantae > Streptophyta > Pinopsida > Cupressales > Taxaceae > Torreya > Torreya grandis. Next base: position 1,761,753 of record JARHVA010000652.1, on the reverse strand, counting down.
TTGAAAGAAGGTACTAGACAAGGTAATTGAAGGAAGGTGTTTCAAAACAATTCATGAATCATATAGTATGATCTCTCTCACACACACTCTCTCTCACACACACATTTTCTTATGGTTGTAACAATGGATATGATTAGGCATGAAGTTATTATAGCTTGATGTTGGTCTCAACATAACTATCATGAGTGGCTAAAAAGACACCCCTGAATTTATGAGGATTATTTAATCATATGTTAAACATTGATAGTGCGGCCCTATATAATCATGACAATAGCAGTTACATAGCTATCATAACAGATCAACATGGATGAATCCTGATCCCTCTAGACAACACTTGCCATGCTCAAATAACAATGTATAATATATTTCAATATTTTTAGAAATAAGGAAAATATTCTAGACTAGTTACCACTCAGCAAGCTTGCTAGGATAGCCTAGTTCGATGCTTCCATAAATATCCACATATATGTATAAATTAGCATGCATACTATCCTATTTGTATCAGTGAAAAAAATTCTTGATTTACTAATAATTTAGTATCAGAGCTTACAATAGTGAATTGAAGAAGGACGTAGCAGTCTTGGGTAGCAGTTTGACTTGGAAAGCGCAGAATTGTGTCATAGTCAGGCTTGTAGAAGCAAGCCATCTAAACAAAAATCCATAAGAAATAACTACCATGCAATAGTCTGGTGTGAGAAGGTGTACAATAGTTTGGCGAAGGAAAATCCAAATCACTAGAGAGGAAGCCAAGCATCAAGATCCATTTTCATAGAGATCAATTTTTTTGAGAGTTATTCCATTTGTTTTTAGTACCTACATTTGCCATTTTGTGTCTTTGAGGTTGAGAGTTTTAAGATTTAGTGTTGTGGATCGAGTCTCCTAATGTCCAGTCCAAAAACCATGTTTGGTTAGTTTTTCTTTTATTTTTTCCTTACCTATCAATCATAGCCAGCTTACATGTCAATTGTTTTAATATTAAGTTTTAGTTGATTATAATGTCAAAGTGTAAGTTTAATATACTTTTTAAGTCAATAGTCAAGATATAAATCATTTAATATTAGGTCAAAGTTATTTAAAAAGATTATAGTCAAGGTCACAATTTCGTAGATTTTGTAATATAATATTATTTGTCAATAGTTTATAATAATCAATAGTGTAACTTTGGTTTATAGTTTATTGTTGTCAAAGTTTATTAATGTCAAAATTTAAAATGAGTAAAAAAATCCTCAATTGTTAAATATGTCCAATACTAAAAATGTTGAAAGTGAACAAGGAGATTCACAGACTATAGAAAACTATAAAAAGATCACCAGTTTATATTTTTCCCTACTAAAAGCCCTTCAAGATTGCAGAAATCTCCAATTTGATGAAATAATCCACAAAGGTCTTCTAGAATAATTCTTGTACGACGTATGGTACCAAGCCAAAAAAATTTGAGTAGAACTTGAAGCTAGATACGATGCTAATACTAAAGATGAGGTTAAACATACTAGGAAACATCATCATCTTTCAACATGTTAATATTTTGATCATCTACAAACTTGATTCTCTCATAAATAAGACTTGTAACTCTTTTTTATAATAATAAAATAAGAATTTGCTTTTCTTTTCAATGTCTGCTCCAAAGTTACTCCCATCAGATGCCCAACTTCTTAAAGGGCTAAATTATGATGCATGAAAAATGAAGATACACACAATCCTTTAATTCAAAGGACTATAGGGAATCATGATATGAGATGAACAAGGTCCCACTGATCCTAATGCATGTGTAAAATATGATAAGGCTATTTTCAAAGCCTTGATGCTAATCATGTTAAGAATCACTGACAATGTCCAACCACATATCAAGGAGATTGACAATCCAAAGATAGCATGGGGCAAGTTAGCAACCATATATGATGCAAATAATAAGACAAAGATCCTCCATCTGTAATCGAGACTTCACACAATCAGCATGGAGTTTGATGAATTCTTATGTCGAGTGTGTGAAATATGGACATAGTTACTAGCACTCAATGAGAAGGTAGAAGATGATCTCTTGGTCTAGATTACCTTAAAAACACTACCTTCCAAATTCAGAGTGTTCATCATGACACTAAATGTTACCAAATAATCAATATCATTTTAAGATCTCATAAACCTATTGCAGTAAGAAGAATCTATCAACTCAGTCCAAGATGAGTTTGAAAATAAAGCTCTTATCTCAAAGAGGCAACAAGGTCAGAAGTCTCATAAAGGGCCTTTAGAGAAGTAGCCATAGAAATAGTATTAGAAACAATAGTCTTAACATAAAAAATCTTAGAAGATGAAGAAATGGTGTCATATATGTCGAACCAATACTCATGACATAGACAACTATTGGTATAATGCCTAAAAATAAGGGTCTACTAGCACATGAGGGTGACAAAATTCTCAAAAATAAAAAAAATGTCCTTGTCAATGGAAATAGAAGGGACATCTTGCTGCTCAACAAGATGATATATCTGAAGAAGAGATAACTGTTGAAGGACAAAATGCCAAAAGAGGTATGGAGTGGTAGAAAGCCTTTGATTTCTCATTTTCATGTGTTTGTTTTCACAACTTATATGCATATACCAATGAAGAAGAGGAAGAAACTTGAGTCAAAGACACTCTTTTGCATCTTATTAGGATACATCACTACCTCGAAGGCATATCATCTCAAGGATTTAGAAATGAGAAAAATCTATGAGACCAAAGACGTGGTGTTTGTAGGGAAAATTTTAGTGGTGAATACTCGTTAATTCATGAATATTCACTTTTTAATAAATTGTATTTGGAATTTTTTTGGGAGTAGTACATAGGACTCATTTGTCTAAATTTTTGGGACACAAATTTTTTTAGGGGTCGACTCGCCAATCATTTATAATAATTAAGGGAGCATTCATATAATTAACCTTATATATAGTAAATATATATTTGAATTCACTTCAAAGAAATATGAAATTTATAAAAAAATCATCTCAATCTAAATCCATATACAAAAGTTATAGCCTTGGTGTTGTCATCTGATAGCATCATGATGTTGTCCCTCGACAGCATGTTGTTGCTCAACAACATAGTATTGCTTGACAACATGTTGTTGTTTAGTAGCATGCTATCACTTGATAGCATATTATTGCTCAAAAAAATACTATCATGTGACATAGTTCCATTTTATGACATATTTTCATTACATAAAATATTGTTGTCATGCGACATGTACAATCATTTATCTACACATTTAAAACATATAGGTTATGACATAAATTAAAAAAAAAAAAAAAACTTTTATAAACTTTAATATTATTGAATATTTGGATTCTTCTAGAAGATATATACAATTTCAAAAAATAATAATCTAAAACTGAGTCTGTATTCAAAAGTTATGGCCTTTGGAAGTTTGTACTCCATTACAGTGCATTATGTTGTCACATGACGGCAATATGTCATACAAAAACATAATGTCACATGACGGCATAATTTTTTTTATATTTATCTTTAAAGTTTTTACAATTTAAAAAAATAAATTGTCTCAAATCATTTTTGTAAGCAAAATTTATGGCCTCCAGTAGTTGGTATAATGCACTGCAACTCAACACAAACTTCCAGAGGCCATAACTTTTGCATATGGAAATAATTTGAAACATTTTTTTTTAAATTGTATTAATTTTAAAGAGGAATATAAAATTTTCATTCCTTCATGTGACATTATGCCATTGTGTGACATATTTCCATTGTGAGACATAATTCCATCGCACGACAACATAATGCGCTGCAACAGAGCACCAACTTTCGGAGGCCATAACTTTTGCATAGAGACTCAATTTTTGATAAATTTTTTTGAAATTGTATATATCTTAGAGAGAAATCAAATGTGCAATAATATTAAATTCTAGAAATTTTTTTATATTCTTTTTTTATTTTTCCCATAACCTATATGTTTTAACTATTTAGACGGATGACTATACAAGACACTTAAGAAGGATTTTTTTTTTAATTTTTTAATATTCACCAAGGATAGGAATTAGATTTTCCTAAATAAAACTAAGGGAGGTTCTGATATAGTCTTAAAATAAACCCTAGGTGTTTGATGAGTCATCTTTTGACTTAATGGTGCAGAATGATGGATCAACACCAATCACCTCTCACAAATTACTTCCTTAGTTAGATAATAAGGAAACTCCAGAGCTGCAAGGAGAGATTTATGTTGATCTTGGAGAATTAGATCTTCAAGGAGAGCTGTATGTTGATCTTGGAATATTAGATCCTTCATCAAAAAAATCTACACATTAGTAAAGAGGTTATTCACATTAGTAGAAGAGTTCTCATCCAAAGTGGCTTCAAAGCACCATTCATAAATCTCATATGCCAACTCCATGGAGTAATTCATTTGGAGTTAGAATGAGGAGTCAGAGTAGGAATGAGATAAATTTTGCACTTATGAGTACAATAGTTGATAGCTTTGAACCTGACAATGTTCATGATGCTTTAACTCAACTTCATTATAAGAAAGCGATGGATGATGAGTATGACTCACTCATGAAGAATCAAACTTGGTAACTTGTCGACCTACCAAAATAAAAAAAACCCATAGGTTACAAATGGGATTTCAAAACAAAATACAAGGTAGATGGGTCTATTGATAAACATAAAGCATGGCTAGTAGCAAAGGGATATGCTCAGAAAGAGGACATTGACTACGAAAAAACCTTTACACCCATTGCAAAGATCAAGACTATTAGAGTTGTTTATGCACTCATAGCACATAATGGATGGTGACTTTAGAAAATAGATGTCAAAAGTGATTTTATTAATGGAAATATAAAAGAAGAGGTATATATGACCCAACCAAAAGGATTTATTGATGATAGGTATCCAAATAAGTTATGTCATCTCATCAAATCATTATATGGGCTAAAACAAGCCCCTGGGGCATGGTACATCAAAATAGATGATCACCTTTTGTATCATGGTTTCACTCATATCCCCTCATATTTTAACTTATATATAGAGAAGGTTAGAACAAAAATCATCATTCTTGTTCTATATGTAGATGATCTTCTGATTACAAGAAGTTTAGAATATCATGTTGATATTGTGAAGAATGACCTCAAAAAATCCTTTGACATGACTGATTTGGGGCTACTACACTATTATCTTGGCTTATAAATATGGTAACAATACATCACATTTTTATTTCCTAGATCAAATATGCTAAGACACTCCTAAAAAGTACAGAATGTCAAATTTTAATCCACTTTCAACACCAATGGAGAAAGGCTAACAACTTTCTTGATTCTAGGACTCACCTCAAGTAGATGCAACTCTATATAGATAGCTCATCAGGAGTCTCATCTACTTGACTTAAACTAGACCAGATATATGTTTTGCTATAAGTTATCTCTCTAAATTTATGCAAGAATCAAAGAAATGGCACTGGATAGTAGTAAAGTATGTTTTATGATATGTCTGAGATACACTTGAGTATGGTCTAGAGTATAACAAGAATACTCAATTTTTTTTTATAGGGATATATAGAATCATACTATGCTAGATATATTGATGACATAAAGTCAACATTAGGATATATATTTCATCTTGGATTAGGACCAATATCATGGATTAGTAAGAAGATAATAGTTATTGCTCTTTCATCCACTGAAGCAGAATATCATGCAACACGTGGAGCTGTGTGCAAAGCAATTTGGTTATGTCACATACTAGCAAATATGGGATATAAAGAAAAAAATCCACCCATCATTCACTGCGATAATCAAGGTTTGTTAAAACATGTTAAGAATCTTGTTTATCATGAAAGGATAAAACACATAGAAATATAATTTAACTACATTTGAGAACAAGTTTTAAACTATCATATCTAGTTCCAGTACTTCCCTATAGATGCACCAATAGCAGATATAATTACCAAATCTCTTGGGAAATTTAAATTTAAACTATTTAGGGGGTACATTTGTAAAAATAATGTAATAAGGGGGAATGACAGTGTAGCCCTCTAGAATCATCATGATAACACTTACACAACTATCATAACAGATCAACATGGATGAATCCTAAGCCCTCTAGATAACACTTGTCATGCTAGAATATAAGTGCATAAGATAGTTCATTATTTTTAAAAGTAAGGAAAATATTCTAGACTAGTCACCAACTCATAAGGCTTGCTACAATAGCCTAGTTTGATGGTTCAAGAAATCTCCATAGCTATGTATAAATTATCATGTATATTTTATTGTTTGTATCAATGAAAAGCATTCTTAGTTTTATAATAAACATTTAGCATCATTGGTTGTTTTTAGGGTGTCAAACCTACAAGCACAGTAAAACTACCATCTTTTTTTAAAAATATAGTGAAATCGGTTGTTTATCAATTTGATTGGCAAAATTAAGCATGTACAATAGTTTTAATGGGTTGTAGGATAATATAAATGTGTGCAACCATTATCATGGTCCTTATTATTTTTATTTTATTCACATTTTCTTACTTCTATGTGATAATTTCTACTCATATTGCATCAAAATGCAATTTAAATAAATGTTCAATTCATTCAATTTCATATTCAATTAGATCTAATTAGGAGCTTTTTTTTATCATTATTAAATGTTTTGTCACCATTTCACTTATAAATATTCACATAAACACATAACTTGGTGATTCTTGATAAGTTCATTATTAGTGTAGGTTTTTATTTTTCCCTATTATTTAATTAGGGAAATTATATATTTGTGCATACATGGAGTTTTCCTACATTCGTGGGATAGGCTAGTTTATGTGGAGATGTGTGTCATAGATGTGTCATAAGAATGTCATAAGTAACTCCTGTGACCAGCTATTTCGGGTATGGGAGTTACTTCTCTATTCTTAGCACCTTGTCACCACCTTTCATGGAGGAGTTATAGTCTATTCTTGGGGTGCTTTGACCACCTTTTATGGAGGAGTTACAGTCTATTCTTAGGGTGATTTGACCACCATTTGTGGAGTTACTTATTAGCTCTCCTATATGTATTCTTCATTATGGCCTTCTCATGTTAATGGAATATTGGCTTTTCTCCAAATTGTCTATGCAATTGTCTCTTGTTTGATTTCATTTACTTTAGCATTTTGTGCTATTCACTTGCTTGGTCCCATGCAACCACGACTCGTGCATCCTCTTTATTCAGACCTTGGTGAATCCTTTGATATGGTATCAGAGCCACCTCAGTAACTGGTTGTCTATTTTGCTATTGCTTTCATTCAAATCTAGAGCTTTGTTAAGGCATTTTTTTTCTAAAATTTGAAAATTTTCAGGGGATATTGCTAGTTCTCTATGCTATTATTCCTTCCATGGCTTGTTTGGTCTCTCCATATACATGTAGGCCTGTGATCATGATCCTCTTAGCATGGTGCTGAAAGTCTCACGATGTTCAAGATCTGCATAAGAGTTTGCCTCAAACCTGAGTGTAGAAGTGTGGAGTTACAACCATGGCATTTCAAATCTAAGGCGTAGCTGTTGGAGAAGTGGTGCCATTTTTTGACAGCTCTGCACTTGGCATTAGTTTATGCTACTATGGCATGTCTGGCAAAGGGAGGCACTAATTTTTCTACTGCTCTCTTTCATTGAGATTTGTTCAATTGTACTTCGCATCCTTTTCCATCCACCTGGCATTTTCTCTAGTAGCTTGGCACATCCTTCAGCAGCAAAACATCCTTTCCTTCCAGGTTGGCGTCACATTTTTGCTCCTTACATCAAATCTGCTCATTCTGAGCAACTTGAGGACTCTTTAACCCACCTTAGCATCATCTTTTTTGCAGGAAAAGTGTGTTTTTACTGGACTACAGTTGGAAATTTGGCATTGACATCCCCTTTTTTTTTTAACTTTTTCCTTGGTGGGACCATGCCCAGCGTCCATCTCCATTGGTATTTGCCTTTTTATATATTTTTAGTTATTAATGACATCATCAAATTTCTACAGCATCATTTAATATGCTGAAAATCAAAGTCATTTGAAATATTTTTAAAAAAGAGCAATATTTGAGTTTTTTTAAAGCTTGTTGTATATTCGATTGTTGAAGACGAAGGGTGAGGCCCAGGTTGGCAAGAGGCCAATTCCCCCTCACAAAGACCTCCTTTGGGTTCCTCACTCTGTGTCGAGTCTAACGAGTGGTTGGAAGGCCACTTTATCTCTCAAAATAGGCATTTTTAAAATGTTTTAGTGATGTTTTTTTGTAAAAACACTAGTTTATGGGAAATTGAATCTTTAATATCTTGCAAATAGTAGCTCAGATTTGGGTGCCATTTTTTGCAAAAGTGTTTGTATTTCAATTCTCCACAGTGTAAGCTTATTATTTGTTAAAAAACACTAGTTTATAAGTGCCTAAAATTTGGGTCTCTTGAGACCATTTTCGGCTGAGTCCGATGTCCTGTTTGCTTAACGTCTTACACTGATTGATCTAAGATGCATTCTTAGCTGATCCTAACATATTTTGAGTGTGCACTTACATATTTAGGGGGGGCTCAACATTTTGAGGGGGGTGTGATTTCTTTTTATCACTTGCAATCTTTGCTTTCATTATCCTTTCTACTCAATTTGACAACTTGAAATCAACACAACTTCACCTAAATTTAGCTTAAAATAGATTATTTTCAACTTAAAATCCTAACACCCTTCAACTATCATGAATGGAAGGTTAAAATTTCAATCATTCTTAGAAGTAAAGGGTTGTATAGGATCACCATGGGTACTAAAGTAGATACCAGCACTAATGCTGAAAAGGTCAAGTGGTACAACTGTAGTGATGAAGCCTATGGATTACTGAGCTTGTCCATGTCTCCAAAAATTCTCTTCCATTTAGAAACCTCCAAGAATCCCAAAGACATATGGGACACCCTATAAACCTTATTTTGGAAGCTTGATGAGATGAGAGCTCATGAGCTCGAAAATGAACTCATAAGTCTAAGTCCTAGCAACTTTGACACCCTATAGGACTTTTTCACTAAATTTAAGGCCCTTAGATTGCAATTGAAAGAATGTGGGATAGAGAAGAAAGATGACCAACTCATCCTTTCTATTCTCGCAAAGTTAGGTCCAAGCTATTCAGTCTTTGTCTCCACTTTCCATGGCATAAAAAGTGCCCTTGGCGCTACTTGGAAAATGCCTTCTTTGGATTCATTCATTACCGACTTGACTAGGGAGCAAGATAAACTAATCCAAATGAACACAATGAAGTCTACTCAACCCAAAGCTTTGATAGCTGGAAATGGTAAGGATAAGACTTCAACAAAGGAGAAGAAGAAAAAGAACAAGGACCAAGAGAAGAAGAAAGAAAACAACAATCCTGCCAAAAACAACACTGAGTCTTCCTCCTCCAATTCTAAACCTAAGAAGGAGAAGGTTAAGTGTGCCTATTATAAGAAGATAGGGCATGATGAACACAAATGCATGAAGAAACAAATAGATCACCTAACTCATCTTCTAGAGAAGCACAACATAGGTGTTCCTGAGTCCATCAAGCAAAATTCATCTACCCAAGATTCTACTAAGGCAAAAGGCAAGGGTAAGGAGAAAGAAAAGGGAAAGGCCCTTGCAGTAACTACAACTTCTACATCATCATGGGTCATTTATTCAGGTGCTTCTCACCACATGGGCTCTTCACTAGTTGAGTTTTCATTTTTAGAGCCTTGTAGCATGACTTCAATTAGTTTGGGTGATGACACATTAGTTTCTGTTGTAGAGAGAGGGTCAGTTGAAATGAAAGGAGGAACATTCAATAATGTTCTAAGTGTTCCTTCTCTTTCAACTAATCTCCTATCACTGTACCAAATCACTCACATTGGTCGGGGCATGAGAGTTGAGTTTTCACCAGATTCAATGGCTATCAGGGAGTTGCATAGTGATACTACAGTGGAAGTGGGTAGGGTAGATCGCCAAGCAAGGTTATACACCTTCTCACATTTTGCACCTGATTCTTCTCCAACAGCATTTTTGACTCATTCAGATGAAGTTAGAAAATTATGGCATGAGCGGTTTGGCCACCTTAACTACCACTACCTTGAGCAACTTTGCAAACATGACATGGTCATTGGCTTGCCTCGTGTCTAATTCTCAAAATTACTTTGTGAGGGGTGCTCCCTTAGGAAGCATTCCAAAGCAAAATTTGACAAAGGCAAAGCTTGGAGGGCTTCACAACCTTTGGAGTTCATCCACAGTGATGTATCAGGACCCTTTCCCAAACCATCTTTCACAAGGGCCAAGTACATTCTCAATTTCATTGATGATTTCTCTAGGTACACTTGGATATATTTTCTCAAACAAAAGTCTAAAGTGTTTGAAAATTTTCTAGACTTCAAGGCTCTTATTGAGAAACAAAGTGAGAAATCCATCAAGGTTCTTTAAACTGATAATGGAGGGGAGTATGTCAGCATCAGGTTTGAGTAGTTTTGTACCACAGAGGGGATTGATTTACAGCACACAGTCACTTACAGTACTTCACAAAATGGGGTTACAGAATGCAAAAATAGGTTCTTGAAAGAGATGGATAGCTATATGATTCACTCCAAATCCTTAGCACCACAGTACTAGGCTGAAGCCATAAATTGTGCTTGCTACATTCAAAACAAGGTTCCTCACAAAGCTTTAAAAGGGATAACACCCTTTAAAGCTTGGCATAAAAGGAAACCTGATGTTGAGCACCTTAGGGTTTTTAGATCCCCAGCCATGGATCGCATACCAAAGAAGAAACATAAAGCTATAGAACATTAGTCCAAGCCTTGCATCTTTGTAGGATAGATGGATGGTATTAAGGGGTATCACCTTCTATATCCAACCACTCATGAGTTGTTCATTGAGAGAAGTGTCCAATTTTAGGAGAGTTCTAGTGACTCAACACTTGGCACTTCTTCTCCCTCATCAAATATACTTCTTCATGATGATTCCTTAGATTCAGATCATCCACAGCAGGTTCCTGACCTAGAAACATCTTCTTCTTCCACTTCAAGTTCAGACAATGAGGACAGTGATATAGAGTCATCCACCTCTAGTCAGTCAGAGGATGAGGAGTTAGCACCTGACTCGCCCACTTTTGGGCCACTTTGGGCCAGACGAACACTTGAGAGTGCTGGCACTTGGGCAAAAGATTTTGTAGATGACATATGCACTAGGGGGATTATCAGAGAGATCCACATGCCTTCTTTGCTTCAGTTTTAGATCCACAGACTTTTCAAGAGGCATCAGGGGTACCTGAGTGGGATAGTGCTATGGAGGAAGAATATTCTTCCTTAATCAAAAACCACACTTGGGATTTGACTTCACTTCCTAAGGGAAGGAAGATGGTTCGATGTAGTTGGATATATCAGACCAAGTTTATAGTAGATGGGTCGGTTGATAAATACAAGGTACGATTAGTTTCCAAGGGTTTCTCATAGGTGGCAGGCATTGACTACTCAAAGAACTTTACACCCGTTGCAAAGATGACTTCTATCCGACTCACCTTAGCTATTGACATAGTGCATGGTTGGGATGTGCACCAGATGGATGTGAAGAGTGCCTTTCTTCATGGAGACCTAGAGGAGGAGATCTACATGGAGCAACTACCAAGATTTGTTCAAGATTCTTCCTTAGTATGCAGACTTAAGAAATCTATCTATGGCCTCAAACAGGCCCCTCGAGCATGCTACACCAAGATGGATTCTTTTCTTCTCACAATAGGTTTCACTAGGTGCCATTCTGATCCTAATGTCTATTTTTTGTGGTAGGATGACTCGCTCTTGATTCTGGTTCTTTATGTTGATGACCTTTTGATCACCGAGAGTTCTTCTATTGCATTGATGAATGCATCTCTCCAGGATAGATTTGACATGACAGACTTGGGTTTGTTGCACTACTTCCTTAGCATCAAGATCTCACATTCAAATTTAGGGATTTCTCTTGCACAACCTAAGTATGCTCTTGACTTATTGGCTAAGTTTCACATGGTTGATTGCAAGCCATCTTTGACTCCCTTTCTATCAGGAGTCAAGCTTGAGGCTGACTGTTCTTCACCATTGGTTAATGCCACTCAGTATCGATAACTTGTTGGCAGTCTCATCTACTTGACTCACACCAGGCCTGACATATCATATGCAGTGGGACTTGTCTCTAGATTTATGCAGGAACTCATGAGTTGCATTGGAAAGCAGCTAAGAGGATCTTGCATTACATACAGGGTTCACATAGATATGAGATTCATTATAAATTTGGCATAGAGGTTGCTTTGGTTGTATATATAGATTCATACTAGGTTGGCGATTCTCAGACTCGCAAGTCCACTTTTGGCTACAATTTCTCTCTAAGTTTTGGTCTTATCACTTGGTCTAGCAAGAAGCAAAATGCTATTGCTATATCATCCATAGAGGTAGAGTATAGGGGAGCTGTTAATGCAGCTACTGAGGCTATTTGGCTTTAGGGGATACTTTCTAAGTTTGGCATTCCTATCAGGCAACCCACCATCATTTATTGTGATAACTATAGTACCATTTAGATTTGCACGAATCTAGTTCAGCACCAGCAGACCAAACACATAAAGATTCACATGCATTTCATTTGGGGGCTTATTCATAGTCAGGTCATTGACTTGATATTTTTCTAGTCTTCAGAGCAGGTTGCAGACATCATCACCAAACCTTTCACCAAGAGCAAGTTCATTCATCTACAAGCTCTTCTTGGGGTGCAGTCCACATTTGCAGCATCATCATCTTCGGGGGGGACCCTCTAACCTCTTAATTTTTTTATGTCTCTCTTTTGGGGGGAATTTTTTTCCTACGAGTTTTCTCTTTTTATCTATCCTATGGGAGATTACATTTGTACATGGGTACCTCATCAGGCCTAGTTGCTGGGACCTATTTTATATTTCCACACTGCCCACCTAAGCTGCGCTTATAGGGGTGATAGTGTAGGTTTTTATTTTTCCCTATTATTTAATTAGAGAAATTATATATTTGTGCATACATGGAGTTTCCCTACATTCATGGGATAGGTTAGCTTATGTGGAGATGTGTGTCATAGATGTGTCATAAGAATGTCATAAGTAACTCTTTTGAGTGGCTATTCTGGGTATGGGTGTTACTTCTCTATTCTTAGCACCTTGTCACCACTATTCATGGAGGAGTTACAGTCTATTCTTGGGGTGATTTGACCACCTTTTGTGGAGGAGTTACAGTCTATTCTTGGGGTGATTTGACCACCATTTGTGGAGGAGTTACTTATTATCTCTCTTATATGTAATCTTCATTATGGCCTTCTCATGTTAATGGAATATTGGCTTTTCTCCAAATTGTCTATGCAATTGTCTCTTGTTTGATTTCATTTACTTTAGCATTTTGTGGTATTCACTTGCTTCATCCCGTGCAACCATGACTTATGCATCCTCGTTATCCAGACCTTGGAGAATCCTCTGATATTCATAAGATGTGCTTTAAGAAAACAATCATTACAAAAATTATATAAATTAGAGAGATATTTTTTACAAACTTTTAGTCAAAACAAGTAGAGGACTTTTTATGCTTATAGTCCATAAATTCAATCAAATTAAATAAGGCTTAAAAAATAAGACACCTTAATATCAATTACATTTATTGGGGATTAAAGAGGATCTAGTTCCAAATCTTTAATCCTTGTTTCTAATAAGATTTATGCAAACTTACCACATGTTAGATCATCAATTTATTTCATGTGGATTGGAGTAATATTCAATTCTCTATAAATATCTATTCTATATATGATATTATATGTCTTAATGATATTTGAACATGGGTGAGACTTGAAATAATTGAACTACTTTTTCAACTCATCCACTTCTCATATATATATATATATATATATATATATATATATATATATATATATATATATATATATATATATATATATATATATATATAAAACCTAACTTCACATATATGTTGAAATAAATGTAAAATATTAAAAAAGAATTCAATTATAAACAAAAAATATAATATTTGATAATAGCATTTTAAAGAAAATTCTTACATTTTTATGTATTAAACTTTTCAATTGTTAAACAATAATATGTTAATTCAATTATCAATTAAAGCTTAATAATATAATAAAAAATTTACAATAAATTAAATGCAAAATATCTATTTTATATGTAAATGATATTTTTGAAAAATATTGTATTGAAAAAATTCCATCAATATTTCTAACCAATGCTCTATGAACCATCATGACAATATAAAAATAAAATAAGTAAAATTTCAAAATTAAGTTCTCCATTTTAAAAATGTTAAAATTTAAATGCTTTGATGTGTGATAATTGATACCCAAAAAATTAAAAAGATAAAACTATTAAGTAGATGGGGCTAAAAATTGATTACATTTTGTATAAAGTCTTTGACCATCATCAGGTTTTCATTTATATTTCTCTTTTCTAACAATATTTAGATTCAATTATGACAAAATAAGAAATTACTAATAGCATTCCAACTTCATTTAAAACTAAATTACTAGTGAGTTCCACTCTGCACAAATCAAAAATCATGATTAGATAAATTATATTAAAAAAAATTAAATACAAAAATATGACATTGATTGATTACAGAATAGAATGTAATTGTTATCTGGCAAAACTATCATGAATTGTTGTAAATAATTAAATTCTTTATAGACAAAATTATTTCCATATAAATACTTTGGCCTTGTTGATAAGTGATGCATACTATCCTCACCTGTGCATGCTTTCCTCACCGCATGCAATCCTCACCTCTCATCTGCAATCCTCATTGGTGCATGAGATTATTTAATTTATAGTTTTCTTTTGTAATTCAGTTGATAAACTTTTTTTTAACCAAACTGCAGTCTTCTACCACAACCAATAATGCATCTTCAGTGATATAGTTTCTTAGTCTATTTTTATGCACAGTGATATATCATTTTATTGTAATTCCTTTTTTATATATAGGCATGAATAAAGAATAGTCTTATAGTCTGAAAATATAGAAAACACTCTATTCTACTCTATTTTGTTAGTTAATAATTGTCATAAATTTATTCAATTATTTTTTTATATATCTCTATTGTCGTTAAGGAATTTTTTTAGAATCTACATTTGGTATCAGAGTAGGTATTTTATTTTGGGTTAAGGATTTAGTACTTAAAATTTTGCCAAAGGTTTATCATGTCAAATTATAAATCCTTACCCATTCTAGAATTAGATGGAAATGAGTATGATTATTTGTGCATCAAAATGATGACTTTTTTGATAGGAAAATATTTATGGGAGATTATTGAATCAGGTTATGAAGAGCCAGTTGATGTCAGGATCTAGGAAGCACAACTGATTACCATATACAAACAAATAACATGCAGAATTAAACCAGAATCACAAGTAACTAGAATTCAGAAATAACACAGAATATGAGAGACAATACCCAATTGTATTAATACTCTTCCAGAAGAAAATTATAATAAAGAAGTGCCACAGTCTTCTTACACCTCCAAGGCTTCCCACACCTCTAGGACTCTCAGTAATCTTTTCTCAAATCTCTTTCTCAATTACGGTCCCAACACACAACTCAAACACAGAGTTGGTGTTCACCTCCAATCAGTTAGTATCACTACTGCCAATACATCGAGTATACACACATACTCAACCGAGTACACAATGCACTCCAAGTAGATCTCCCATGAACTTGCAACAACCTACAACTCAAATTATCTTAGTTTGGAAGGATCTACCTTGCCTTCCTCTATGCTCTATAACTGAGTACACACTGTACTCAAAGTAGATCTCTCCTGATCTTGCTACCTATTGTGTTGCTGTCACCTTGATCCTGCTACCACCTGCAGATCAACTTGGTTTTGCACACCTGCAAACCTAGATCTTGCACACACACACACACACACACACACACACACACACACACACACACACACACACCTGCAAATCAATGATCTTACTTACCATGTAGATCTCCAAACGTGGCCTTGCACACCTGCTGACCAAGATCCTACATACATGAAGAATCATTTTGATTCTCCAAACCAGCACCACACTTGGCACTGTGGCACTAGGAGGAACACACCTTGCTCTCTTCACTCTGAAGGAGCTAATTTTTGCTCTCTTACTCTCTAGCACAAATTACAATACAATTCATGAGTCTATTATATAGATCTCATGAAAATAATAATTAGACATCTAATTAAAATAATTAGATCCACAACTTCAAGTCTATAATTGGCCTTCTACATGCAAACAACTGGTTCATTAACTAACTATTTGTGTAACTGACAGTTTCAGAACTGCACAAGTGACTGACGTTGGTCAATCTCTGACCACCGTCGGCAGCTTCCTGTCTCCACCTGATCGACGTTAGTTGGCCTGACCAATGCTGGTGACTGTGACACTCAGCAACCTCCTCCCTTGTTTGCATCAGTGAAGCTTTTAGCTCCACAACCTAACAATCTCCCATTTGGAGATAAATAGCTACACTGTACTTGTACCTGTACCTCATTTAATCTATTTCCTAGCTTGTATCCCTCTTGAAGCTCAACCTTGAAGACCGACCACCACAAATCTTGTGGTGCAACCCTTTTCATCCAAGTAACCTTCCACATCCACATCTACAAACCCATGTAGAAAAAGAACTTGACCCTGCATAGCATGTCGACCTGCTGCTGGTCCCTCTCAGATACCTGAGAATCCACTAAACTGCCCTCTAATGATTCTTTCCCAGATTGACTACAAACTTTTTGATAGCACCCACTGCTGGGGCAAACTCAGGGAGTACACATGTACTCAACCTCATCATGTGATTGGCGACCTTGTTCTGTGAACTTTCCATCCATAGGTGTGCTACCCTATTCTGCATCCTATGACAACATCAAATTGTGACCTCCCTATCTCTAAGATTACTCATGCCAAAGAATTTGGCTACTTCCAAATCCTTCATGGCAAACCACTAAACTAACCTTACCTTTAGCTCAGTAAAACCCTGTATATACGAACCTGCTAGCTAGCATACCATCCACATATAGTAATAGGATAATGTTGCAATCATTATCCACCCTGGTAAGACAAACACAATGGTTACACTGACATTGACTAAAGCCCTGCTTTGTCATCCACCTGTCAAAACTGTACCACTGTCCTGCAGCTTTCTCAAGACCATATGACCTGGCCTTCGATCTCACGTGTCCATTCTCTCTATTCTTTAACCAAGGAATCCATTCATCTCTCAGTGCTTTCCTCTGGCTGGCAACCCTACCAAATCTCTCATTTGTATTTGCATCCTAATCATGCCATGCTCCCACTATTTCCTGGATCCTTCCTGCTCTGCAGTGAGTAATGAGTATAAAGAAGAGGAACAATGAATTTGAGGCTTACTTACCCTTTCAGTCCTTCATATGGGCATTTGAGACTCCTTGACAGCTTGCTATTTGCATAAAATCTGTTACAGTGACTGACCTCGGTCACCACATAATCTGCATTTGACCGATGTCAGTTCCCATGTGACTATCCTTTCTACCGATGTCAGTGCTCTGACCGACGTCAGTCTTACCTGGTCACCAATGTTGGTTTCATTACCAATGCTGGTGCCTAACACCACTGGCTCTAGTCTGTACATGACCGACATCGGCATCTGTCTATTTGATGCTGATTCCCCTTGATCGATGCCGATAACTATGTTCACCTGTGAGTGATGACTTTTTACCCATGAGCTTTCTTTGAATCATACCCATGTCCAAAATGCCCTACTCAGAAGTATCCAGCCCCATCCACTGATCTCTGTCCATCATCTCCTCCATAAACACCAAGGCTTTCCAGTTCTTAAGTCTGTCAAAAACATCTGACTTCCTCTTAAGAACATGCATCCTCTTCTTACTCATGTGACCAAGCCTACAAAACCACGTCTTCACAACAGAAGAAGAATCAGTAATACAAGCAAGTAGATAAAGAGTACCTACTTTCTTACCACACGCTAATTCAAGTGCATCCACTATGAGAGTTTCTGTGCATCTCTCATCACCCAAATTTCTTGAAGAAATTAGCCACATCTTCAAGACTAGGACCTGCATGACCTCCTTCAACACCCATGTGTTGGCTGCCTACAATTTTAGCTTCACTTCCCCTTTGCCAATACTTTGACAAGGCATACCAGCCCCTAAATAAATCTTTTCAAAGTCTCCAAGGACCTTAACATGGAAAAATACTCTATTTCGAGCTACATAGAAAGAGGCAACAGAATATATAAAACAAGATTCTACTTTATCCAAGGAACATCTCAGAGCATCATGTGTAACAACACCTGCATCATCTACTTTTTTAGTTCCTTCATGCTAATCTTCTACCAACCAACAATCTTTCTTTACCTGCTCTTTCTTTCCATCACACTGTAATTGACCATTCATGCTTTTCAATTCCTCCATTCTTAGCTTACTTTCTTCTACCATTGCTTTACTCCCACTCAATCAAAAACCCCTGAGAGTGACCTATAATCAAACACAAACTTGCTCCCTGCAACCTTAGCTCTGATACCACTTGTTAGGATCTAGGAAGCACAACTAATTACCATATACAAATAACTAACATGGAAAATTAAACCAGAATCACAAGTAACTAGAATTCAAAAATAACACAAAATATGAGAGACAATACCCAATTGTATTAATACTCTTTTAGAAGAAAATTACAATAAAGAAGTGCCACAGTCTTCTTACACCTCCAAGGCTTCCCACACCTCTAGGACTCTCAGTAATCTTTCCTCAAAGATCTCTCTCAATTACGGTCCCAACACACAACTCAAACACAGAGTTGGTGTTCACCTCCAACCAATCAGTATCACTACTGCCAATACACTGAGTATACACACATACTTAACTGAGTACACAATGCACTCCAAGTAGATCTCTCATGAACTTGCAACAACCTGCAACTCAAATGATCTTACTTTGGAAGGATCTACCTTGCCTTCCTCTATGCTCTATAACCAAGTACACACTATACTCCAAGTAGATCTCTCCTGATCTTGCTACCTATTGTGTTGCTGTCACCTTGATCCTGCTGCTACATGCAGATCAACTTGGTTCTGCACACTTACGAACCTAGACCTTACACACACACACACACACCTGCAAATCAATGATCTTACTTACCATGTAGATCTCCAAACGTGGCCTTGCACACCTGCTGATCAAGATCCTACATACATGAAGAATCTTTTTGATGCTCTAAACTAGCACCCACACTTGGCACTGTGGCACTAAGAGGAACACACCTTGCTCTCTTCACTCTGAAGGAGCTAATTTTTGCTCTTTTACTCTATATCACAAATTACAATACAGCCCATGAGTCTATTATATAGATCTCATGCAAACAATAATTAGACATCTAATTACAATAATTAGGTCCACAGCTTCAAGTCTATAATTGGCCTTCTACATGCAAACAACTAGTTCGTTAACTAACTATTTGTGCAATCGACAGTTCTAGAACCGCATAGGTGACTGACGTTGGTCCCTGTCTGCTTGGGGGTGACCAATGTCGGCTGATCCTTGACCGCCATCGATAGCTTCTTGTCTCCACCTGATCGACGTCAGTTGGTCTGACCGACGCCGGTGACTGTGACACTCATAAACCTCCTCCCCTATTTGCATTAGTGAAGCTTTTAGCTCCACAACCTAATAGTTGATTGGAATGCCCTCATAGCTAATGATATAATAACTAAGGAGGCTAAGAATAAAAATGCTCAAGCCTTATTTCATATTCAAATAACTCTAGATAAGATCCTATTTCTAAGAATTATAGGAGCAAAGACATTCGAGGATGCTTGGAAGACTCTAAAATAAGCTTACCAAGGTAGTGATCAAGTCAAAGCTATCAAGTTACAGACATTGAAGAGAAAATTCAAGAATTTGAAGATGCAAGAAGCTAAATGTGTGAAGACCTATTATGTCAAAGTAAAAGATGTGGTCAATAAGATGGCTACACTCGGTGAAATTGTGAACAATGAGGTTGTGATAAAAAAGGTGTTGAGGACTCTCATACCAAGGTGGAACCATGTTGCCATAATCATAGAAGAAAGCAAGAATTTGTCTACCCTTCAATTTGATCATCTAGTTGGATATTTGATGGCTCATGAAGAAAGATTGTGAGATTCATTTGGAGACAGTGATGAGAAAGCCATTTCCTTCAAGTTACAAATCACAAAGAATGAAGATGAAAATAGTAGAATAAAAATCATTCAAGGCCAAGGTAATGGTCAAAATTATAATTACTCAAGAGGAAATAGAGGTAGAGGTGGTTGATGAGGAAGAGGTAGAGGCTGATTTGATAAAAGGAATGTCAAGTGTTATCATTGTAACACATATGGCCATTTTGAAAATGTGTGTAGATTAAAAGAAGGTAATAATGATAAAAGCATTAATTATGCTCAAGAAGGTGATGAAAATCCTCTAGATAATTTATTTCTATCTAATGACAAAGCTGAAAATGTTTCTAAAGATGTTTGGTATTTAGATTCGGGATGCTCTAACCACATGTCAGGGAATGAAAAGCTTTTTTCTATAATGGATGAATGTTTTAAATCCAAGATCAAGCTTATGATGACAAATCATTGGAGGTTACTGCAAAAGGAGAGATGGAAGTCCAGACAAAAGAATGTATGAATAGTGTTAAGTCCATTTATTACACTCCACAATTAAAGCATAATCTATTAAGTGTTGGGCAATTATGTTATAAGAATTATAAAGTTGTATTTGAAAATCAACAATGTATAATTTATGATAAGAATCAAGGTAATAAGGTGGTTACAGTTGTGCCTATGACAAAGAATAAAATGTTCCCATTGAAGTTTGGTAAACATTGTAGCAGCCTTGCCAATATGGCATATTAAGACAAAAGTTGGTTGTGGCATCTCAGGTATGGGCATTTAAATTTTCATAGTTTGAAGATTCTAACATTGAATGAATTAGTTTCTAGTTTGTCTAAGGTTGAAGAGCACAAGGAAATTTGTGAAGGTTGTGCTAAATAAAATCATGCAAGAGAGAAATTTACAAAGGGCAATACATGGAGGGGCCATCATCCACTTCAGTTAGTTCATTCAAACATTTATGGTCCTATGCAAATAAAGAGTTTGGGTAAGTCATCATATTTTATCACTTTTATTGATGATTATGCACAAAAATGTTAGGTTTATTTTTTAAAGACCAAGGGTGAAGCCCTTGATACATTCAAGAGGTTTAGAGCCCTTGTAGAAAATGAGAAAGGGTGAAAAATCAAATGTTTAAGAACTAATCGTGGAGGAGAATTTTTTTCAAAAGATTTTTAAGGTTACTGTGATAGGCATGGCATTAAAAGACAACTCACCACTGCCTACACACCTCAAAAAAATGGTGTAGCTAAAAGGAAGAATCATATAGTGGTGGAGATGGCATGGAATATGCTACAAACAAAGGGATTAAGCAATTATTTTTAGGGAGATGCAGTTGCTATAGTAGTATATATTTTCAATTGAAGTCCCACTAGTACACTTGACAGGATCACTTCGTATGAATCTTGGTATGAGAAAAATTCAAATGTTAATTATTTCAAAGTTTTTGGTTGTTTAACCTATGTTCATGTTCCTGATCAAAAGAGATAAAAGTTAGATCCCAAAATTGAGTCATATATTTTTATTGGATATAGTGAGGAAAGTAAGGCTTATAGGTTATATAATCCTCTCACTAAAAGGCTTATTGTGTCAAGAGATGTGATTTTTGATGAAGGGAGAGTTTATGGTCATCAAAAAGGCCATATGGAGAAGTCAAAATCTATTTTAAATGATCTTATTATGGATGATATTGATCATGGGCAGCCCACTAACATTTTTGTTCTAAGTGCTACAAATCCACCTAGTAGCCCCTCATCTTGTTATTCAATTCCAAGTGTATTTCTAGATTCAAGTCCTAGTTCTACAAGGAAGGTAAGAAGATTGAGTGACATCTATCAAAGGAGTTCAAATCAAGCACATAAAGAAAATTCAAGAGGTGAGATAGTGAATTTTACTTTACTTACCAAGGTTGATTTTGAACCATCATGTTTTGAAGAAGCAAGTACTAAGGAGTTTTGGGTGCAAGCAATGCAAGAAGAGATAGACTCCATTCACAAGAACGATTCTTGGGAGATTACAAAGCTTCCACATGATAAAAAAAAGATTGGCACCAAATGGGTCTACAAGACCAAGTTTAATAGTGATGGGAGTGTTGAAAGACATAAGGCAAGATTAGTTGTCAAAGGCTTCACACAGAGGTATGGGCTTGACTATGAAGAGACATTTGCAATAGTTGCAAGATAAGATACCATCAGAATGCTGATTTCATTAACATCTTAAAAGAAATGGAGCATACATCATATGAACATGAAAAGTGCCTTCGTGAATGGGTACTTAGAAGAGGAAGTATATGTGGAACAACCACAAGGTTTTGAAGTGCAAGGAAAAGAAAATCATGTCTACAAGTCAAATAAGCTTTTGTATGGCCTCAAGCAAGCACCAAGAGCATGGTATGCTAGAATTGATGGATATTTTAAGGAGAATGGCTTTCCAAGAAGTAAGAGTGAACCTACCCTTTACTATAAATAAGAAGGAAATGATATTATTATTGTAAGTTTGTCTGTTGATGACTTGTTGTATATGGGTAGCAGTTCTAAGATGAAGGATGAATTCAAAGTTGTTATGATGAATGAATTTGAGTTGAAAGATTTAGGTCTCATGAAATATTTTCTAGGAATGGAGGTTTATCAAAGTGAGAATGAAATTTTCATTTGTCAAACAAAGTATGCCAAAGATATTTTGAAGAAATTTGATATGGTTGATTGTAAACTAGTCTCCACTCCAGTTGCTCATGGAGTTGTGTTGTGTAGAGATGATGGTGCTGAAATAGTTAATGAGATAGCTTATAGGAGAATTTTTGGAAGCTTGATGTTTTTAACTCACACAAGACCTAATATTGCTTATTCAGTTTCACTTGTTTCAAGGTACATGACAGTGCCATCAGAAATACATATGAAGGCAGCCAAGAGAATTTTGAGGAATGTGAGAGTCACTCTAGATTTTGGTATTCATTAGTACTCTTTTAGAAGGTTCAATCTTGTTGGTTTTAGTGATTCTGATTGGGGAGGCAGTTTGGATGACCGAAAGTCTACATCTGGTAACTGGTTTTCTTTTGATTTTGGTTTGATTACGTGGAGCTCAAAGAAACAAAGTATAGTTGCCCTTTCTTTCACAAAAGCAGAGTATGTTGCGGTTACTTCAGCAGATACATAAGCATTATGGCTTAGAAAACTTCTTGAAGAAATTGAAGAGATTCAAGTTCAGCGCACAGTGATTTTTTGTGATAACATTAGTGCTATTAAATTGGCCAAGAATCCAGTTTATCACAGCAAGACAAAACATTTTTATTTAAAGCATCATTTTATCCAAGATTTAGTGCAAAAGAAGGTAGTAGAATTGAAATACATCAACACAAAAGAGAAGTTAGTAGATATATTCACGAAGGCAGTTGCAATGGATCAATTTTTGACACTCAGAGATTAGATTGTGAGCACTCTCAGCATCAAGGGGGAGTATGTTGATAAGTGATGCATGTTGTCCTCACCAATGCATGCTTTCCTTACTGCATGCAATCCTCACCTCTCGTTTGTAGTCGTCATAGGCGCATGAGATTCATTAATTTATAGTTTATCTTTTTAATTCAGTTGATAAACTTTGTTTTAACCGAACTGCAGTCTTCTAGCGCAGCCAATAATGCTTTAAATGCATGTTTAGTGATATAGTTTTTAAGTCTATTTTTATGCACAGCGATAGATCGCTTTATTGTAACTCTTTTTTTATATATAGGCCTGAATAAATAACAGTCTTACAGTCTGCAAAATACAGAAAGCGCTCTGTTCTGCTCTATTTTCTGAGTTAATAACTGTCATAATTTTCTGCTGTTATTTTTTTATATATCTCTGCTGTGGTTTAGGAATTCTTTTAGAATGTACAGGCCTGTAGCCTAATCATAAGTATCCTCAAAACAAGAATGCAAAAATGAATTTACAGCTAAACTTTATTCGTTTGCACCCATTTTCAGTCATTTTAAAAGCTGTGTAAAATTTAAGATTTCGTATGAAATTAAAAAAAAAAAAAAAAACCTAAAATAGAACAAGCACCGTAAAAAGAATATTCGCTGCTGTAAATTTACAACAATTTCTTCACCGCTGCTCATTTCTCTTTACAGGGAGCTAAATAATCATTTTATCATTCTTCAGATTAGCAGACAATGTTCTTTATGAATTTCTTTCATATTCTAACATCCAGCAGTACAGCATTCCAAACATTCAAAACGAACATTTGAAAAATATAGTTACTAAACTCTCGTTTAAAATGGGAACATTGAACAGATTCCACAGGTCTCCTCTGTAAGATCTGTTAATGGATCTCTGCGAGTTAGTTACAGCATATTCCGAGCTTACAAAAAATATCAAAATTTCATCCTTATGAAAGCTCCCGCTTCAAAACTAAAGGACATAACTTGGAATTTCCAATGTTTCCTTGCAAAATTTATACGTGTAAGTATTAGTCGTCATGAAAATCGGAGAAATCAGCGGAAAAGGAAAGCATTTCCTTTTGCTCCATGGTGCCGATGACTTTCTCCGCACTGAAAAGCTTTCTATGAATTCTGGACGAAGCGAGAAGAAGGTGAAGAATTTGCTGACGAGATAGCGTGTTAAATAAGCACGTCGACCTCTGTCGTGTCAAAGCATTTGTAGGCAAAACGTTCCATCTGCTGCGGCTACTAGCATTTGATGTCAAAGATAAATGTGCATTGTCCTTGGCACCATCAGGGTTTGGTTTGAGTTCTGTCTTCGAATCCGCCATAGGCATACATTCCAGAACCTTCACTTGCGCTTGCAAAAATTTGATGTACTTGGCAGCCTCTTCCAGCTTTCTGGAGATGTCGAGTTTCGAATCCTGGGGGATTAGTTTCTCCAGAGAGCTAATCTTTTCGCCGATAATGATTCTCCTCTGACGGGCAGCGATGCTTTGCGGCTCGACGGACACATATGACGGCTTATGGTAACTCTGCAACCGCGATTTGTCTTTAGAATGCTGCGTTGGAGACGACGCCGCCGAGATTGAACCCGCAAGGGAAAACGGCGAGAGCGACGAAAAGCTCACCTCTGACGCAAACTGCGGCGACGAAGGGGGGATGCTGATCGGCGACGGAGAAACGCTGATGTTGTCGTGGCTCATTCTGACGGCAGTGCGCAGGCCGAACTCAGAAGCACCGGGCGGAAGATTTTTGAATATGTCATCAAGCGCATAGAAGGAGCCGTTCCTCGGCCGCTTAACGGGAGATTCCCAGCAGCGCAACTCTGTGAGACCCCGCTGGCTCTGCCATACAGGCAGGCTGTGCTGCACATCATCTTCATATTCATCCACGCTATATAAAACCCCGTGTGCAGGCATGTCAATGATCTTATAATTACTACTCTCGGGCACTTGCTCCGAGAGAGACTGAAACCCAAACCCACATTGCTGCCACCATCCGTCTCTAATGTTGCAGCCACCGAGGTTAACCCCGTCACGACCCGAGCTTGAAACCGGTGCACAGCAGTTAGTATCGGCGTGATGCTGCTCATGCTGTAAAAGCGGGACATCATATGGGGGAAAACCACGGTTAATGTCATGGACGCAGCTTTCAGGCCCCCAGTTGAAGCCCCCGAGAACCTGGGCAAAGAGGGCAGCTTGCCCCTCTGCAAAAGAGTTCATTTCTCTTGTCGCCGCTGGTGTGGCTGAAGCCAACAGTCTACGTAAAATTTTAAAAAGGCAAATACGTAAGCTATTTAATGGTTGTTAATAATTATCTCTTAAAAATGGTAATGATTTTCTGATCATTATTCGGCACGGCTTTCACCTTAAAGATCAACATTTTAATCCTTCACCTTAACTAATAGAACGACCGCGGCGAGTATCTGTGCACAAAACACGCGCCCGGGCCATGGTCCCTAACGGAAACGGCTGCACGCGGTGGTGAGGATCATGAAATCGGCTGCGGCGGCTGCGCTCCATGGGATCAGGGCCAACTGTGTGTTTCGCCCACGCGTGTGGCGGCTTCCATGGTACTCCAAAGCCATGCGGGCCTTGGTGGATATGTGCGAGGCCGTGTTTGGGCGCTGAAAGGAGTGCAGTTTGAGGCCGAGGAAGTTGCCCAGTCGGCGCTCTTTCTGTGCGGCGAAGATGCCCGTTACATCAGCGGTCATAATTAAGTGATAGACGACTTCCAAGAGTTTTCCGACTGCAAATTCCATTGATTTTCTTCCTCTCAAGAATTTCTTTCAAAATTTTGCTCAACGAGCTAACAGTGAAACGGCTAGTGCTACACCCGATCATTCTTAGCACCGGTAGCTTCTACCTAGCAGGTGTTGGGAGCGTTGATATGCTTCTGCTTAAGTTTTGTATTTGAAAATCTGACTTCTTGATTTTAACTAAAGTATCCATCGTCCACCAATCCCGTTATTTTCGTCACAACCATCCATTTGGTCACATTAATATCAAAATTAATTAAATTAAATATGAGGTAACTATGGACCGCAGACAATATTTAATTTGTTCATTTTAGAAACAAAGCCGGGTATCCGGAGGTTGAAGTTTTGCTGCATTCGGCGCAGGCTGGGCGTTTCACACAAGCAATAGCTGGAAAAGGACACACGCCATACAATAGTGAAATACCTCTATGGACGTCGTAATCGGGCATGTTTTGACAATGACCACTACTGAGGACACTCAGCCAGTAGATGCCCCACAGCTGGTAATCCCAGTGGGCTGTAGACCTGGAAGCCCAAACTTCCCGAAGACCCAATTCGAAAATAAATGAGCTCCCCACTATGAGCTCCATTTTTGACAAATCAAAGACAATCATTCAGAGCTTCAAGAAGAGGAAGATAGAAAGACGACTCTGGTAGAGGTTTGGTCTTGGAGGAAATGCAAGATGTGTGAGACTTGGGTAGTCTCCATATAATGAGGACTTCAAAGCATATCTATAGGCAAATATAGAGTCCTTGTTATAACTTCACGAGGGCATAGATCAAGTCAGGCAAGAGTTACAATAGGAACTGGCGCACATATGACAGTAGAAACAAATAGTGCAAGTATGAGAGCAACAAAAAAAAGTGTAACTAACTTGAGCCATTGAAAGCGATATACCAAACGTAACTCTTAGACTACAGAATATTTTGGAAACTATTGGTTCAATGAGGGTTGAATTGTCTCCTCGCATTGTTGAAATTATCAAATTATTTAATTCTTTAAAAGAAGATGAGAAGAAATTGAAATTTATTGTACTATACACTGCCAATAACGCTTTTGGCCATTTGGATTTGATGACACCATTAAAAGCAACCAATGCTCTCAATCTAGTAGTCATCACTTCATCAAAAATTAGAGTGTGGATATCAAGCATGTAAGTTTTAATTGATAAGCAAACCCAGTTTTAACCAGCCACTCCAGTAGGCATTAGCCAATTATACGCAAAGTCTCTAGGGACGAACACCAGAAAAAATCGAACGACAAATGGGGTTTGTTAGGAAGGAGGTCACTGAGGTAGAGATCTTTCAAGTGGAATTTAGAACCGTCAATATGGAGCATGCACGCTTACTAGCACATGCCACCAGGGTACATGGGCCCTCTCTTTTAAATATGGACACAATAAGGTTGCAACAGAGTGTTGGATACCGGCACTACCAAGAATTGGAAGAGAAGAATCAAGCTACTGTACAAATATGGACGGCATAATCGGGCATGGGGTGGCATGGGCATCGGTTACTGTGATTTTTCCAAACAACCTAGCCAAAATTTTCCTAGGTTTGGTGCCATTTCCTAAGTTTGGTGCCAAGTTTGGGATTTACCTCCGGTGTTTGTGTAATAATACAACATCTGCATCAAATGTACTACCACCAAATTTATTCTTGCTTCCCGAAAGCATCGTCTAATTACTTTGACTGTGCACTAACTACAAATTGAATTGCGAGTTTAGGTGGCGACCAACACGGCATGCAACTAATCATTTTGATATTTTTTTAAAACTATAGTTTTTTTTAATTAGATTATCACCGTACCATTTTTAAAGCTAGATTATCACTATATTTTTTAAAAACTATTAATGCCCTTTATTAGGGCCAAAATCTGCATTGGTGGCTAGTGATCTGGGCTTATATTTTATGATATGATCAGCATAAGAATAACTAATTTAAGCTCATTGGATTTTGAAGAAACAGGGTGTAGGAACACCATCCATCTAGTGTTAAAGGTGAAGGAGGAGACTTGATAATATAGTTGAGTTCTTTCAGTTTTTGAATTATATGTCAACCATCACCAAACACAATATATTTTTGAAGGAGGAATTGCATCTAGAAGAGTCTTAGGTTCTTGA
Organism: Torreya grandis; assembly: GCA_037957365.1. Lineage (NCBI taxonomy): Eukaryota > Viridiplantae > Streptophyta > Pinopsida > Cupressales > Taxaceae > Torreya > Torreya grandis. The sequence continues at coordinate 1,733,310 of JARHVA010000652.1, read as the reverse complement.
GGTAGAAAATTGGCATTGCTAGTTAATTGTGGTTTCGTTAAGATCATTAAGAGGAATATATTGGGTACTCATTAGCATAGGATTCGGTTAAGTAATATTTTGAGGAGATCATTGGAGTTCATTTAAAATTAAGTATGGATTTATTTTTCTAAGTGTGTTTTTTTTTTTTAAGTGTTTTTAAAAAAAAAAAAAAATTATTTAAAGCAATTAAGAATGAGTAGTTCATATAGTTTTTTAAAGTCTTAATATTGTTATTGTGCCCACTAACGTGGTTTTAAAGGACAATCCCTAATCAAATGTCCTCTTTTTGTACAATAAAAACTAACATTCAGTCGGTTAAGAAAGCCATCTAATTGTAAAACCTTAAACCAGAATTCAACAAGTTTAATGACTTTAAGAAGGATTAACTCTATTAAATTGATTGGATATATCCTTTACAAAAAGTTTAAAGGTTAAATTGAAAAATGGGAAATATGCTCACATAGAATAATTAGATATAAAAGGTCCCTTCGAATAAAGTTCAAAACTCAAATTACATATAACATATTTGAACACAGATAATCTAAGTGTTGTATTATTTAATGTTTGAACATTTTCTATAATAAAAAATATAAAATAAATATTCCCTTACCAAAACCTTAATAGAATTTATGAACCAATCTCTATTTTCCAAATTCAACTTTTTTTAAGGTTGAGTTTGATGTTTGACATTTTTCTTAACTTCTCATAAAAGGAGAGATCAATGGAATTCATTTCTTAAAAGGAAAAATAAGTAAATATTTTTTTAAAAAAAAAAAAAAAAACTCTAAAAAAAAGTCATTTTATATTATATAATTTAAATTTATTTTTATTTTTGTAATCATCAAATTTAACCCTACTTAAAAATATATAATTACCCTCATTTTTATTAATATACTATACACTTATTAGAGGATGCCTCTAACACCATTACCTTCAATAATTTTTAATTGTTACTTGTTCTTCATTTATTATTACAAATTAGGTTTCCGAGTCAAATTTTAAAAGAGATGAGCAAAATCTAAAATGTTAATTTTAGTATTGAAATGAAAATAAATAAAGTAAAAAAAATAATAAAATTGAAAAATACATATAAATATATATTAATGATTATAAAATATATGAGATTAAATATAATGGTAAAAATATATTAATGATTATAAAATATATAAGATTAAATATAATGGTAAAATGTAAAGGTTTAGAGGATTATATATTGATTGATTAATCTTATATTTTAATATTATTACCTCTATTGATTGATGAGACTCTTAATATCCATCAATCACGTTTTGTAAGTCAGAATTCTAGTATCTTTTAAAAAATTAAAGAAATATTTTGATTGTAAATAACTTTTAAACATAAAAATCGATCTGTTTTTTTTTAAAATATATGTTCAAAAGGCACTACATAGAATTACTGAATCATATGAAATTTGACGACTCTAACCATTTTTTTTTAGTATTTATTTTCTAATTTTTAATGAGTTTAATTTTTCTCTTTAATTTATTTAAATTTTCTATAGATATAATAAATAAATAATATTTTGAATATTATTAGTTATGGTATGTAATTATAAAAATTATTTAAAATAATTAATTTTAATCATAATTTTTTAAACAAAATATAATTTTTTTATATAATATTAAAATTTCTCAAATTTTTATTTAATTTACATAATTTTTAAACTAAGAAAAACCTTATAACAATTTGTTTACCATCTTATTTGCTCACAAGATAATATTTAATGTTTTCCTAATATAAAATTGTTCTAATTTTTAAAACAATTTTTTTTTAAATGACATATGTGAAAGCAATTCAATCATCAAATATAATTTATTTTATTTAAATTTAATAATAATATATTTACAATTCTATTAATTATTAGCATTATATAAGTTAGTTTTGGTTCTATGTATAAATTATCAAATAATTTATTTAAAATAAGAAATTTAATGATAATGTGTACATTAACATTAATTACTAGTATTAAATAAGTTATTTTTAAATCCGTACATGGATATGGAGAATGGTTGAACTCCTAAAAAATCATCAATATAATTATTACCAAAATGTTAATTATAAATAGATATTTTATACTTGGTGAGAGTCCTACTGGTGAAGATAATAGGCCATCCTTCTTACATTAGTATATAACAAAATCATGTGCCACAATGATCAATTTAAATAAAAAATTATATGAAGTAATTAGGGATGGCCAATATTGGTGTAGTACACATTATATTAAGGAAATCAAAGTCTTTTTAGATGTTATCCACCATACAAAGGATTCTTTCTTGAGCATAGTTTTCAATGGGGAAAACAAATTTAAGTAATCTTTGAAAAAAAATTAGTTGTACCCCATCAGGTTAAGAAATATTAGGCTCAACATCCCCACATCACATCACATGCTCCCTTTGAATCCATATTTTTTCAACCCTTATCCATTTAATTCATACCATTTCATCTTAGACTTATTCAAAGATTAAATCAACCACAATTTATAAATACAAACCCTTAATATCTCTCCCTTTTTACCACCTTTTTCAATTGTCTTTGTTTGACATTAATAAGTTGAGTGCATAGGGATTACATATTTTTTTGTTCATATATAAGATCCTAACACAATGAAAATCCCTCCCATATGAATGGAAAACATAGGGCTAATAAACATGTGGTTTGATTTGATAAGTTTAATAGTATGAAATTTTATCAAATAAGTGATTGTAACCTCAATTGCAATCATGACCCAAAATCATAAATTTGGGTACACAAAATAATTCTAATGTGTATCCAACATTGAACTTGATTTAGGTGTTTTGAACCTTTTATCATCTCCTAATGCTTGTTTTTGTCATGATCTTTCGTGTATGGATCAAAGAAAATGTTAGGGCATATTAAATAGTTCTTAAGTTTTAACTCATGACTGACTCTTCCAAACTCAATCAAGGTTAAGACTTAGGTTGAGTTTACAATTTTGGAATTTTAAAATGAAGAAGGGAGGATGAGGATAGATAGAAGTGCATGGAAGAGATAATAAAAACAAGAAAATAATACTAATAAACTCCAAGAATTGAATAAAATTAGAAATAGTTTTAGAGTAAGGTTTTTTTATATAGTGTTGTAACACATTTTGTACTAAAAAATAATGGAAGGAATGACTTATTGAAATTCATACTAAAATTTCAATCTAGTATTACATGTAAGTAGGTGCTATTATTACTTTGAAATCATATTTGTCATTTTTTAATAGTATTAATTCATATTACAGGATTCAAGAGGCAACATAAGTTTGTTATAGTTAAAAAATAGGGTTTTAATAGTCAAGGAATGTTGTCTTTTATCTCTTGTTAAGATTGATTTGATGTAAAATTAAAATGATAGAGAAATATATATGTGGGGAGATCCCTTTACAATAAAAAATATTCCAAAATAGGTCTTACAATTTTAATTCCTATTGAAATTAAGATCTCTCCCTGTGCATAGTCAAAAAACCCTAAAATAAGAATTTGAAGCATTAAAATCCTTCTAATTCAAAATCAAACTAGACAAAACTAATGAATTCTTTTGGACAGGTATGTTAATTTATTTTGTAAGTTTTGAAGTGGTATATTTTTTTTTTCCATTTTGGAATAAATATATTCATGTTTTCAGTCTACATGCATAATTATCAGGCCTACAAATCCATTTTTCTTATTTTCTTGCATTTTAAAGTTGAATCAAAGGTATAACTCGACATGGTAGGTTGATAAAACATATAATAATATCTTGAGGCATAAATATTACTTGTTTATCTAAATATTTCTCTCATGAAATTTGTAAGCCTAGTCTTCCTTAACCCTTATACCATTATTTTTGGTATTATAAGAGGGTTTGGTTGTACTTAAAAAATTACCTAAACATAAAGATACTTCATTGATAAGAGTGAATATAATTTTGTGAAACAAAAATTATAGGAAGTGTAAAATGTTACTTAGAGGAGTAGCCAGAGGTGGTTATAGAGGAGGTTCAAGAAGATAGCCAAGAGATGTTATGATAGGTGATGTAATTGATAGGGATGAAAGCCCATATAAAGAGGTTGTAGAAGAACAATAAGAAGAAAGAATATTAAAATTAATTATAGGTGCATGTTCCAAACCCAAATTTGACATTACAATATATGAAGGTAGAATAAATAGTGAATAACTTATGGATTGGATAATTCTCAAGGAATTTCAATGTAAAAATACTTTCATTATGAAGGAATAACTAAAAATAAGACAATCAAGTTTCCTTGTACTAGGTTGAAGGAACATGCATCTCTTTGGTACGATAGTGTCTAAGATGAGTATGTTGATATGGTGGTTGATGAGTTACCTAATGAATTACCACCAATGAAGAGCATAAACCATCATATGTATCTCATTATATGATCTAATTTACCAAAGAAAACAACCTATAGAATGATACCCAAGGAGAAATAAGAGATAAAAAGGCAAGTATAGAAACTATTAGATAAAGGTTTGATTAGATATAGTATAATTCCATGTATTTTACTAGTAGTCTTAACTACTAAAATAGATGGAGAATGGATAATGTGTACGTATTCTAGATCCATAAATAAGATAAATATTAAGTATTATTTAAATTTCTAAGAATGGATGATCCAATGTATTATTTGAGTGGAGCATAATATTTCTCAAAGATAGATTTGAAGATTAGTTACCATCAAATCAAAATTAGAAAGGGTGATGAGTGTAGAATAGTCTTAAAGACTAATGATGGATTGTATATGTGGATTCTTATGCTATTTAACTTGATCAATGATCCTATTACCTTTATGAGTATAATTAATGAGGTGTTAATTCCATTTACAAGTAATTTTTTTATTGTTTACTTTTATGACATTTTAATTTTCATCTAATCAAAAGAGAAACACATCAAATATCTTAGGATGATATTCAATAAGCTACATGAAGAGAAATATTTCATTAAAATCAAGAAGTTCACCTTCATTCAAGCTAAGTTAATTTATTTTGTATTTTCCATTTCAAAGGAAGTTTTTAAAATGGACCAAGAAAAGGCAAGAGAAATAGTAGAGTGGCTTACTCCAAGAAGTGTTTTTGAGGTAATAAGTTTTCATGGATTAGCTAGTTTCTATAGAAAATTCATTAGAAACTTTAGTGGTATTTATGCACATATTATTGAAACTATAAAAATGTGATTAACCGAGAAATTTTAGATTTTAAATAAAAATATAACTGAGCAGATAAATTTGGCCTTACCTAAAGTTTCAACAATCTTTTTTGAGTTGAATGTGATGATAGTGGATTAACTATTGGATTTATTTTGAGTCAAGAAGGAAGGCCTATTGATTAATTAATTTAAAATATAAATTAAGATAATAATAATTATTTATCATATGTTCTATAATTTTATGCCATAATCTAAGCCTTGAAAAAGTAGAGGCACTACTTACTACCTAAGGAGTTTGTGATATATAAAGATAATCATGCTTTGTAATTTATCAATAGTAAAATTATTTTAAGTCAAATACATGTGAAATTAATAGAGTCATTACAAAAAAATAGTTTATTCTCAAATATAAGCATGGGAAGTCTAATAAGGTAGTTGATGCATTGAGTAAGATACGTATGATCATTCAGAAATCTCAAGCGAGTACTTTGGGATTGAATCATTGAAGGAGTTGTAGGAGGAAGATATAGATTTAAAATAATAATATGAGGATTTTATGAATTAAAAATACATGGATAAGATTTCATGGATCGACTAGGTAAACAACTATATATACCTAGGCAGTCCATGAGAGATAAATTATTGAAAGAAAAGCATAGTGGTTGTTTAACAGGACATTTTGGACAAACAAAAAAAAAATGATTAATTGAATGCATATTATTATTTGAAAAAAATGTAAATTTATGTTAATAAATTTATTAAAAGGTCCAGGATTTATTAACATGCTAAAAGAAAGAGTCAAAATGCATGTCTATATCAACCACTACCTATTCCAAGCAGGCCATGGGATGCAATAAGCATGGATTTTGTTTTGGGTTTACCAAGACCATAACAAGGTAATGATTATATTTTTATTATTGGTGATATATTTTTTTAAACTGTACAATTCATAGCATGTAAAAAGATAAGTGATACTACCAAAAATTTTAATTTATTATTTAAATAAGTGGTAAGGTTACATGGAATTCCTAGAATCATTGTTTCTAATAGGGATACAGAGTTTGTTAGAAATTTATGGAAAACACTTCAGAAGAATTTGGGAATGACATTAAGTTTCAATTCATCCTACCATCCTTAAACTGATGGTCAGACTAAAGTCATCAATATAAGCTTAGGGAATATATTAAGATGTTTGTTAAGTAAGATTCTAAAGTAATGGGATTAGGTATTAGCCTAAGATAAATTTAGATAAAATGATTTACCTAATATAAGTATAGGTTTCAGTCCATTTTAGATTGTCTAGAGTTAAATCTAAGAGGTTTATGAGCTTAAAGATTTAGGCAAGCAAGAGAAGAGGACTGTTTAAGGTGAAGATTTTACTACAGCCATGCAAGATATAAATGAAAAAGTCAAGAAGTAGTTAGAGTTGAGTGACAGTAAGTACAAAAGAGATGCTGATAAAATAATGAAGGAGTTGAAAATTCAGGTAAGATATTTGGTTTTATCACACCTTAGTAAGGAGACGTTTTCTAAAGGTGAATATAACAAATAAAAATTGAATAAGATAGGACCTTTTATGGTTTTAACAAAGTTTTATGTTAATGCATATGAACTAAAACTCCGATATGATATTAGGATCTCATATATTTTAAATGTAGATGACCTCTATCCTTATATATTAGTAGAAGACATAGCAAAAACATTTGAAGATGATGATAAATTGATCATTGATTGGGAACAATAGTTACCCAAGGCACAATAAAATGAATTATAATATATTTTGCATAAATATGTTATAAAAAGAATTAAAGGTAAGTATTAATTCAAAAATGTAGTCACGTTTAATAATCATCCTCTTGAAGATGCTTCTTGGTTAACTCCATCAAAAATAGTTTATTATAGAACCACCATTGAAGACCTCATGAGTAGTAACTCATGAATACTTTTGTACTTAGGGAGCTTGATGCAGGAGCACTAATTTTGGTATTTATTAGGTTTATAATTTTTTATGTTTTATATATGAATATTTTTCATGTTTCACCTTATTTGTTTTGGTCATTTTGGCTTGTTTTCAAGTTTCCTACCAAAACTAGAAATTTGAATTTTTGAACTTGACTTAGGCATTTTTAGAGATTTTCTCATCTACTAAAGATTTTTTAGGACATGATATATTATGTATGGGTCAATAAATATTTTATGACATATCTTAAATAATTATAATGTTTTGACACATGACTGACTATTCCAAACTCAATCAAGGTTAATATTTGGGTTGAGTTTAGGAATTAGTTAGACTGTGTAGGAGTTTGGAACAAAATAGGGAGAATTAATAGGAATAGGAGTGCATGAAAGAGAGAATAAAAATAATAAAATAAGACTAATAAGCTTAAATAATAAAGAAAATGAGAAATAAATTCAGAACATGGCTTTTTTAAATTGTGTTGTAGTATGTTTTACACTCAAAAATAATGGAAAGAAAGTCTTATTGAGATCCATACTACAATTTAAATTTTATATTTCATGTCATTAGTTGTTATTATTAATTTTAAATCATTTTAATCATTTTAGAATAGTAGTCATTCATATTACAAGCTTCAATACATAGTATAAGTTTGTTATAGTCAAGAAAGAAGGTTCTCAATGTCAAGAAAAGTTATATTTGTAACTTTTTAAATTTGATTTGAAAAAAAATTAAAATAAAAGAGTAATATATATGTGGGTAGATACTTTTCCAATTAAAAAAATCCAAAATAGGTCTTAAAATTTTAATTCCTATTAAAATTAAGGTCTCATCCTGTGCACAGTTAGGAAACCCTAAAATAGGGTTTTGAAGCACTCAAATTCTTTTAATTTAAAAATGAAACAACCAAAACTCATGATTTTTTTTGGAGAAGTGTGTTAGGATTTTTAAAATTTTTAATATGGCTTTAATTTTTTTTCCATCTTGGAAGAAATATATTTAAATTTCTCAGTCTGTAGGTTTAATTATAAGTCCTAAAAACCTTATTTTCTTATTTTATTGAATTTTCAAGTTCAATAAAATGTATAAATTAACATGGTGGGTTTAAACAACATATAATGAACATATAAGATCTTATTTAATCCTAGGTATTCCTTTTTTAGTTAAATCTCTCTCCAAAGAGTTGTAAGCTTAGTCTTCTTAACCCCTACATCATCAAGGGAACTATAGATCTAAAAATTATGATGTGGACAACTTATTTTTGATCTCATATAGTTTTATACACTAGATGAAATTTAAGTATAAATTTGAATTATATCCATTTTTACTCACCGTAGTGTGCTCCACGTTAAAAAAAAATCCATATTTTTACACACTATCCTCTCTATTAAGTGATTTCAAATAATAAGTCTTATTGATTACATCTTTAAATTTATCTCTAGTTTATTATGAGTCTTCACTAGTGTGTGTAAAATTTATCCTCTAAATCTAGTTTGTTGCTCTATCATGTAGTGGCTTGATTGGTGCAAAATTTGATTTTCATCTTTAAACAAACTTTGATTAGATGATTTCAAAATGAGATCAACCTTGAATTTAAAAAAAATTAAAATAAAAATGTAATAATTTTTATAAAATTAAAAAAATATATATATTATAATTTTTTTGTAAATTATAGCATATAAACAGATTTTATAAAAAAATAATTAAATCACAAAAAATCACTCAAAATGATAACCCAAAGCTAAAAGATATACTATTGCTCCCTTTAAAAATTCTAAATGTCCATAAAAAATATATCAATATTTAAAATTTATAATGCTTTATGAAATATAAATACTTTTTTAAAATAAAAATTTTAACCATAAATTACATCAAAGAAAGGCTCACCTACCCCCAAAAAATTGTTTTTCACTTACGTTCAATACCTTAATGCATTATAAAACTATCTAAAAAATATAAACTCTAATACCACTTTTAAATAACTTATCATATCATGAAATAATAGTCACATTAATAATTCACTTAATATATCATATACACAAAATAAAATAATCACTCGTAAATAAAAACGTATTCAAAAAATAAAATGAATAGGAAAATATTTGAATATATAATTTAGAATCCACTTCTAAGAGGAAATATTCCAAAACCTTATAATGATAAGATAATTTTAAATATATACTAATTAATGTCCTAACATTACTTCTTATATATACCTCAATTAAAATATAAAAATATTATAAATTAAAATATACCAACTACTCCTACCCATATAAAATTTATAAATTATTAAATAATTAATTATAAATTTATATGTATAACAAATCACATCTTAATATAAAAAATAGATTAAAGACAAACCATAAATATTATCTTTACTCTTTAATTTTCTCAACATCAATTAAGTAAATCCATATCGTGCTATGTTAACTTTATTTTCTCTTACCTCCTTATTAGTAAGCTTTTTTTTCAATCATCTAAAACATAAAAATAAAGTAATCTATGTGACAATCTATGTTATTGATCCCTGGAGGTTCATGATACTTGGGTCTACCAACATTTAATTATAATTATAACATGATTTATTCAACCTTACTTGTTTAAATTTATAACTCAATTAAACCTCTTTTAGTTGGAATGAAATTTTAATTATATAGAGCTATCTAACTATAATAAAACATTAATTGCATGGTTCATCTTAAAAGGAAAGCAATATTTTATTTATTTATTTATTTATTTGAAAAGTGTTTATCAATAATGGTGCTCCATTCAAACCATATACTTTAATATTTACAATGTTTATAAAATAAAATTAAAAATATATTAGGTTTTCTTTATTTAGACCACATTCTTTAGGTAGACTTCAGGTAATAAGAATTGCATAATAGTAGAAGGGACTCTAAAGTTGAGTCTATTTTAAAAGAGTTCATTTCTAGTAGCAAAATACATTAGGTATTAGGTTTTTGATTAATAAAGGTAATTATTATATACATTTAGATTGGTCTTTAAATGATTTACTAGTGCATTGATCAATTATTATCCAATTTATTATTATAATGTATAAAAAGTTATATATTAAATTAGTTAGTTAATATTTATGACTCTGACTCTTTATTAGCATAAAATATTAGTTCAAACAAATCAAAACTTTCACAGATCCCTTTTTTATCAAGAAATCTAATAAACTAAAAAAAACCTAAACATATTCAAAACAACCATTTTGCTCAAGAAAAACCTACCAAGTGAAACTAGAACGTAATGGGAAACTACTAAAACCCTAGGGATAAATCCTAAAGTAGTGTTAATAGTAAGAATGGGGTAGGCCATTGTCACTAAAAATAAATAACCAACCTCTACCACTGATGTTGCTAGAGATAAAAAGCTTTGATTACACACCATCACAATCTAAATGACACAAAAAGAACTAGGATGAAGGTAATGAAAACTACCACCACGAATGCCAATCATGACCAAACACCCCAATGGCTATAGTTTTGGAGACCAAGAAAAATAAAGATAGGGTAATAGACCAATAAGGTAAAGACCACAACCACTAGCTACAGATCTAGTGTATAGAGAATGATGTAAAAATACCTATGATGTAAAATAAGAACATGAACTAGATCATGAATAAAATGAACACGAGTTAGAAAATTACTAAAATAAGATCAAAAGATAAACTAAGCTATATTTCAGAGATAGCATGAATAAACACCACTCCCCCTCTCATCACTAACACCCTTTGAACCACACACAAGTAAGGTGTTACCTTTTGAGTGGCCCTTATTCAACTTTTTGTGAATTTTCTAAAGAATTGAACCTTTGAATGTGAACCCATTCTCACATTCCAAAATTTCAATGGTTTAATGGGTTTAATGATTCAATGTTTATCAAAGTGAACTATTTATCCCTTTGTGTATTTCATTTATGTCTTTGAACCTTCTGGTTGAACTTGAACCCTTTCTCAAGGTTTAAGAGTTCAACAATTCAACAGTTCACTATCTCAAAGTTTATTGAAAACTTGTGTGATTACTGGTCAATCTTCATAGTTCACTTCATATTTTTGAACCTTCAGGTTGAACCACATTCCAAATGTTCAATGGTTCAAATGGTTCAATGACTATACTCTCATTTCACCCTGAGGCTTTCTCTAAGTAAAAATTAGCAAGAGATTTAGAGGAGAATATATCCAAAACTCATTATGAAGTGGAAAATTTTAACTTTTCACGAGGTTATGGATAATCGTTATTCATCAAGTTCACACGTGAAGAATGCTTGCCATTAATGCATATGTTATAGTTCATGTTTTATCAAGCATTTTTAGCACATATTGTTTCAATTAATAATTATTCAACCTAATTAATATCTGTATCAAAATAAAATAATCCAATTTTAGCAAATAAACATACTGGTTGATGTAAATAGGAAATAATGCAAAGGTATAAGATTTTTCTCACCCAATTTCATATTTATTTTAGATACATTGAAGGTGAGTTCTACTCTTATTGTAAGCTATTTCCATTTCTTAATTGAAAAGAAAAATCCTTTTGAATTTATGACATTATTTAAGAATTTCAAAGCATCCTTTCTTGTTATATCCTCTGACCTGTAGCTATGAAGTCAGCTTGTCTTGGTTACGAGCATGGTTCTAGTCTCATCTACTCTCTCCCTGAATTAGGAGATACCTCTTTCGTTCAATATGACTTAGAAGATTTTAGGGAGAGGCTTACAAATCTTGTACCAAATCCTATGATGAAGAAGATAGTAGAAATTGGTTTAGTTGAAGCTACGACCTTTCCCATGGCTGTATAGTGCCCCAAATTAGTTCTAGAGTGCGTGAATAGATATGATCCCCAAAATAGGTGCATCAAAATTATAGATGGTAATGTGTTACTTCATGTCAATAGATAAACCTCAATGTTTGTGATGAGAATTCCACCTAAAGAACCCTATTTTGATCTCAATATTACTTCTTCCTATGGGCATTTTTTCTTTAAAGAAAATGAATTACAAGAGAATGATCATAAGGAATTGGTTATTAAAATTCCAAAAATGGGGTTCAAGACTCACCAAACCATTGACAAGAAATCACATGATTCAGGAGGTAAAAGATATTATGGTATTACTGCACAGGCTGAAGGGCAACTCTTAAACATATTATTGGGAAGACTAGATGTATTTCTTCATCCAGGCAATTTTCCAAGGGGAACAATATTGGATTGGGCTAAAATTATAGCTGAATATTTGCATCTAAGTCTCAGCAATTATTTAGGGAAGTAAATATTTTTGTATGTCTTCATATCTTGTCTATTGCCTAGCACCTACAAGACAATGGTTAGGGCTACCTCATGCATCCTTCGTCGAAGACATAAAAAATTATGACTAGTATTCATAATTACAGATGCATAATTGCTATGAGAATTATAGGAGGGTCAATGATGTTTTTATTAGAAGAATGACTTATGAACTAGTAGGCAATATAAGTAAGATAATGTTTGATGAAGCAATACAACTGATCAGTATCTATGGTAGATTCTTTATCTAGTTCCCAAAATTTACCTATATTAGAGTTAGGGGTTTTGACGATGAACCCATGAAGTTGGATAGGTACATTTTTTTATCATTTCATATTGATAGAAGTTTGCAGATAGCTAGCCCATGTGGATAAGAGGTTCTCAAAGAAGAAAGAAACTGAGATCTCTTTTCCCATTGAACTTGGACATTATTATTGTTAGTCAATTTTTGATGCTTTGAATTTAGAAGTAGATCTTAAAAAAATTAATTTTTAGTACTTCACTACTAGATCCCAATTTGACAGTGAAGGCTTTGCCAGGGATAACTTGGATTTTATAATAGGTTTTTCACATATCTCTCAATTAGAGGATTATTGAAAAGATTGTTCAGATGAATTTAAAGTTAGAAAGAGACATTGGTGTAGATTCTCCTTGGGGAAAATAGTTACCCTCAATTAAAATATAAACACTTCTAGAATAGTTGAAAATGAAGAGAAATTGACTGATCCTCAATTTGAAAAAATTAAAAAATTACCTATCCCAAAAATTGATTAGGATAAAGATGAAGAGGATTGAATTGAGGTCAGAACTCTCCCATTAACAAAAAGAACTAAGAAATGGTTGAGGGAATGTAATCAGGAAGAAATTCAAAATAAAGGTTCCCTAAAATGTGCATCAATGGTTGAACCACCATCCTCAATAACCTCTCTTAATAGACTTACTACTATCTATGATGCAGGTAATTCCAAGACTAAAACTAGAAGTGATCATATCATCAGAGAATCTAAAAATCCCTCACAACTATTCTATCCCTTTGTGCCACCAAATCAAAATCTAAAAGCAAGAGGAAGAAGAATTTTTTTCAGAGAATAGTTGTAAACTTGAATTCTAAAGAAGATTTAGGAGAAACAACAGGTGATAAAGAGTCTAATACACCAATGGTAGAAGAGGTTAGTACAAAATAATAGATAGAGGTTGCTTTAGAGTCTACTGACGTAAAAATGATTTTAGATACACCTCCTACTCAGTTAAATCCTAGTAAAGAAGTCCCAGTCTCTACACAGAAATGGCTAGAAAGTTTAATCAATGATAAAAGAAAAATAGTCCCATTTTCATTGCCATTGGAGGACATGGTTAACAAGTTCCTAGGGAAAACTACTAAATATAAGAATTTAAAAACAACATCCAGGGTAGATGTTGAACCTAACATAGGGAAATGTAGTGCAGATATAGCCCAACCAATAACTAACAAGGAAGTTCAAGATCCTATGGTTCAAGATTTTAAAATTGAAAAGATAGATCTTGGGACTACATCATGTGCTACGGATGTACATCACCTTGAAGCATCCACCAAAATGATAGTAAGCTAAACCTAGAAAGATGAGAAAGATAAAAGGGAGTTGAAATAGACCTTGCAGTCAATGGAAGAGTACATTGAAACCATTCATAGCCCAAATCCATAATGTATTGCCCAACTGCCCCTATCTTTGATCCAAAATTGGTAGTCAATCAAAAGATGCTAGACCAGATACACAAAAAGGAAATGGTTGCCAAGGTATTTGATGATTGGTTTGATGACATCATTCAAAAAGGTACATAATACATTTATAAACTAAAGAATATATATGATCAAACCACAACTATCACTATAGACTTGAAAACATAGAATACTTCATAGATAAAATATGAAAGTAAATGGATGAATGTGATGAACCAAATTGATGAAGTACAAAAGTATGGGATAGCAATGTTTTTGTCAGAAAAAAATTTGAAAAGTTTGAATGAAGATGTATTGTATATAAGTAAGAAAAACATTGAATGGAGGAATTCAATATCCTGACAAGGGTGAATTGAACTCACAAAAATGATCAAATAAATAACTGAATTCACTCAATCATTATAATATGATCTACACTATATTGATGTAAAATATAGAAAGGATGATGGAGAAATAGAAAAGGACATCAATACTATGATTCAATCCTTCAATAAAAAGATAAGATTCATTAAATAAAGTGACAAGTTATTAACTAAAAATCTCTCTTGAATTTCAAAGGTGGAGTCACTTCTTTATCTCTACCTTAACACACTCCCAGAGCAAGTGGAGGAAATGAGAAAAAATTCGGAGGTAGAAAGACATCTAGAAGACAAGGGTAAAGCATATAGGTATTCCCAATTTCACAAAAATCCAAGAGTTTGTTACAACATTTCAGGAGTGGAAGGCTCAATGTGCATCACCGATCGAACAAAATAAATCTAGAGATTCTAATCCATCACCTCATCCATGATCTTACTTGCATAATATTTTATTTAGTTTTTTGTTTAAAACTTAATTTTTAAGTGAGTTTATAAAAACTAAAATCCTGTATGTGTCAGAGTTACTTTAACTATGGGTTTGGTTTAAAAGATGGAATTATTAAGGGCCTCTCTCTCTCTCTCTCTCTCTCTCTCTCTCTCTCTCTCTCTCTCTCTCTCTCTCTCTCTCTCTCTCTCTCATCTCTCTCTCTCTCTCTCTCTCTCTCTCTCTCTCTCTCTCTCTCTCTCTCTCTCTCTCTATGTGTGTGTGTGTGTGTGTGTGTGTGTGTGTGTGTGTGTGTGTGTGTGTGTGTGTGTATTTTGGGGGTAGTTGAAAGGGAGGGATAAAAAAAGAAAATAAACAAGAAATTTTTAGAGAAATATTAATTCTAGATGATGTTTTGTCTGAAACATTTTTTATTTGTGAATGAAAAGGAGAAATAGTTACTACATACTTAGATATGTGCGTTTGAGTATTTTGAAATTGGATTTTCTATGCGCGGTATTCTTTCATATGGTAATTGCTCTTATATTGGACAACTCATTGTGTATGTTTTATTATTTATTGGTTCAAGCAATTTGTATGTTTAGTTATTATTGAAGATGGAATCTATGTATTCTATTACCAAATGATGTTATAAAACCTTACATTCATAACATAATGATGTATGTATGTTAGTTTACCTTTAAACACTTTCTGGCTAAAAATGTATCTAAATATTTAGAATAATTTGAATTTATTGAAGATCTTAAAGGGAGTTATACCTTAATTTAGAGGGGAACTATTCCTGATAGTTTACCCATTTGTTGATTAACTTATTTATTCTTAAAAAGAAAGGATATATGGTTAAAAGAAATTAGGAAAAATCTGTTAGCCAATAGTTTTTGGTGTCTCTGTTGGGGAACAAAATTGAAATCTTTGTTGAAAGATTAGTCACCTTAATATGAAGCAATAGTGGTGCTTCCACATGAAAATATAATTCCTATCTTACAACCTAATCTTGGTTTCCAAGATGACTAGGAAGATATAATTGGTTATCTAAATACTCTTGCTTGGTGTACTCATCATAATATTGATGATTATAGGAGGGCAAGTAGAATATTAGAAAAAGAAGAAGAATTGGTCGATAAGTTAAGATTGTTGTTACTCAGGCAAAGGAAGAGACAAATGGAAAACTTAGCAAGAAATCAAGCCCCTGAAGTGTGAAGAGATTAAGAATAACATAGAAATTAATAACTACTTATCTAGTTATAATATCTTAAACTGGATTCTAGAAGATACACAAGGTCTTTAAGAAGAGAGGGAAATGAGGATCCTACTTTTCAAACATTGCAAATCCTAAATTTTCCTTATATTCCTACCCATGTTAGAAAAGCTAGAAGTAGACCTCCTATCCCTCCTAAACCCTCAACATCCTCTATTTGTCAAGCCTTAACTCCTTTTGGTACTATCTTTCCTTCTACCATAAATTTTATTCCAATGGCCCAACCTTGGGGAGCAGCTATAGGACCTCTAAATTTAGGGACCAACCTGAATCATTTGCCTAAAAATGCAAGGGAAAATTTATCCCAATTTAATGGAGATGAAAGACAATCACTAGAGGAACATTTAAAGTGCCTTTGCAACAACATGTGGTGTGGTAGGCATGCAACATCAAGATGTAGCCATAAGGATTTTTGTGCAAACTCTAACTGATACTATAACACAATGGTTTTATCATCTAACTAATTCCTCAATGACAAATTAGAATGATATAAAAACTATGTTTGAAAATAGGTTCAAAAGCATAGAAGATGAACATTCTCTTCTTGCTCAATTGAATCAAATCAAGAAGGAGATACATGAAACTATAAGGGAATTTATAGCCAAATTCAATAGAGTTATACACAAAATGTTAACTGTTAAAAGACTGACTATTGAGAATTAGAAATGTTTCTTTATTAATGCTATGCCTCTTCATATTAGCTTCCATCTTAGAAGGGGTATAATTGTTGACTTGACAACCACTCAAACTTTGGCAGTTGGTTTAGAAGATCTTATTATGGCTGGAACATGAAAGAAAGAAGTCTAAATACCTAATGCTCATCCTTCATCTTCAATAGATACTGTGGTCCAAATATTGGTGAATGATATGATTTCCCTGAAAAGGTAAATGCCTAAAGCTAATACCCCATTTCAACATTCATATCAATATATCAATAGGAGAAATCTTAATCAACAGATGAATACTGGTAAGACATTGCCACTCACATCAACACAACCAAAGTTAGCTACTGAATCTCCTCCTAGAAGAGGAAATATGTGTGCCTTTCATTTGACTACTAATCATGATAGAAATTCTTGTCCAAAGATGCTTATATGTGCTCAAATGGATGCTACTCAAGATGTGTTGGGGGAGATTACTGGAGAAGAAAGGAACTTTGAGAAATTTGGTGACTCTAAAATACACTCCCTAGAATATGAATTAGATTTAAAAAGAGGAGGTGAAATATTAGTTACTCTTGAAGATCCTTCATGTGCTGTCCTCACCAAAAGTAAAAAAAAATTGATATTTTCTAATACTCAACCTCTGATGCTAATCTGAAGACTAAGGAAAATAAATTGTTACATGGAAATGATCATGAGACTTCTTTTGATATTTTAAAATTTTGAAATTCTGCAAAGATTCAAATATCCCCTACTGAATACCTCAGGTTGAAACCCAAAAAACTTGATAAATTAGTTAAATATGTCAAAAATGGCCCTGCAGAAGTTGAACATGAGAGTCAGTTAAATGTTAATACTGAGTCTCCCATTGCCCAATTATTTTCTTCTCCACCTGAGCCACCCACACATATTTCTAGAATGACCCTCAATTCATCTGATGATACTTCTTATATGGCTGATATGAAACCCAACCCATTTTATGTTTCTTTGTTCATAAATGGTCATAAATTTAGCAATTGTATCATAGACTTAGGTGCTTCTAATAATATAATGCCTTCTTCTGTAGCCAAAGCCCTAGGCTTATCCCTTATAAAAATGTTTGGTAGGTGTTATTTCATGGATGGAAAGTAGCTTTCTTTTCTTAGACAAATTAAAGATGCATGAGTTGCTCTTGTAGCCTATCTTGATAAAAAGGTGAAGTTGACTATCTTAGTAGTGGATATTTTTGCTAGTTATGGGATGTTGTTGAGTAGGACTTTTTTCAAAGATTTAGGTGGGTAGATTAAATTGGATTAGTCAAAAGCTACAATTCTAGTGGGAAAATAGAATGTTAAACTAGAACCTGAACCTAAATGCAAGTTTACAGTATACCTTTTTGATGATTCTAAG
This sequence comes from Torreya grandis, assembly GCA_037957365.1. Taxonomy (NCBI): domain Eukaryota; kingdom Viridiplantae; phylum Streptophyta; class Pinopsida; order Cupressales; family Taxaceae; genus Torreya; species Torreya grandis. The sequence goes on along the minus strand of JARHVA010000652.1, from coordinate 1,715,033 downwards.
TCTCAAATTTTATTTGAAGAATGTAAATTTGGTAAATATTATATTTCCTCTAAAGACTTGAAGGAAGAATCTGCCCCAAAGTCTGTTCATTTAGATGATCTTTGGATCATGGAATTTGATGGCATTTGTGCTACTACTAGTTCAGGAGTAGGGCTTGTGTTAATCTCACCTGAAGGTGAAAATTTTCCTTACTCTTTCAAGATAGAATTTTAAAACACTAATAACACTGTAGAATATGAAGCTTTATTGCTTAGATTAATTAAAGCTAAAGGAAAGGGAGTAAAGATTTTCAAAGCAAGAGGAGATGCTGAATTAATTGTTAAACAGTTGAGATGCATTTTTTAAGTTAAAATTGAATGATTGAGACATTATAGGAACAAAGTTTGGGATGAGATAGAAAATTTTGATGCTTTTTTTATTGAAGCAATTCCCAGAGATCTAAATACACGGGAATATTTTATAGTAGTGTCAGCTTCCCTTCTCCTTCCACACCCTAATTTCAAAATAGATTCATATAGAATAGAACTAGTCTATTGTCCTAATGTCTCAAATAATGCTGAACGTTGGTAAGAGTTTGAGAATGATAAGCAGATCAAAAAATTCTTAGAGAATTTTAAAATGTTCCTGGGGACTTATTTTGAAGGTTTTGAAGCAAAATGTAAAAAAATTTAGTCTAGATCCAGGGATCAACTCAAAAGATGATGTAATTCAGTTAAAAGGAAACAAAATTCCTAAAGGATTGGTCTCTCTAGAACATTTTTTCACTTGAAAAGATGAATATACAAAAGGCAAGCTTGGGCAGGATCCTGACAAATCGGGGGACTATGAGAAAATAAACATCAAAAGTGAAACTAATCCTAAGTGGATTTATATTGGTAGATGTTGTTTACCAGAGGAGAGAAATAAATTGACTAATCTATTGATCATGTATACTGATGTATTTTCTTGGTGTTATGATGACCTCAAGGATTTTAGACGTGGGCAATTTCAACATCATATTCCTTTGAAAATAAATGCAACCCCATTTAGGTAGAAGCTAAGAAATTATAACCCCAAAGTTGTTGAGGCCATCTTTAAGGAGATTGATAAGATGTTGAAAGCTAGGATTATTATCCAATTCATCACTCCACATGGGTGGCAAACATTGTCCCAGTACATAAAAAGAATGGAGAAATAAGAATTTGTGTTGATTTTAGGAACCTGAACCAAGCTAGTTTGAAGGATAATTATCCTTTACCTATAATAGATAACATCTTGCAAATAGTTGCTAGGTTAGAAATCATATCCATGCTTGATGGAATCTCAGGTTATAATCAGATAAGTGTAGCTACAACTGATCAACATAAAACTGACTTTACTACACTCTGAGGAATTTTTTCTTATAACTATATACCTTTTGGTTTAATTAATGCTGGTGCAAATTTTCAATGAGTAATGGATTCATCCTTTAGAGATCTAAAAGATAGAATTATTATCATTTATCTTGATGATCTAACTATTTTCTCAAAAAAAAATATCATCTGAAGGATTTAGAGATCATTTTACAAATGTGTCACAGTCATGGCATATCTCTTAACCCTAAGAAGTCAGTTTTTTGTGTAATAGAAGGTAAGTTGTTGGGATACTTAGTTTTTAGGGATGGAATCAAGATTGATCTAGAAAGAGTTAGACAAATACAATAGCTAAGCCTTCCTTCAAATAGGACTGGATTTAAGTCCTTCTTTGGCTAGATCAACTTTTTCAGGTGGTTTATTCATGATTTTGCTGAAATCACAAAACATATTATGGGGATGATGAGTAAAAAATAGGCTTTCTGATGGAATGAGACTACTAGGAAAGCATTTGAAGATATTAAAGAAGTAATTATACAAACACCCACAATAGTAAATCTTGATTTTTAAAAAGATTTTATTATTTATTGTTATGATTTAGAATATACTATGTCTAGTATCTTGTTACAGAAGAATGAATTGAATGTAGAATCCCCAATAGACTTTATGATTGTTCCTCTCAAAAAAACATGAACTTAGGTATTATTTAACTGAGAAGCAAACTTTCACTGTATTAAAGGCTATCAAATAATTAAGATATTACATTCTACACTCTCATTCAGTTGTGTTTGTGCCTAGTTCAACTGTAAAAAGTATTCTCACTCAACAAGATGTTGGGGTGAATAATCAGAGAAACATGGGTTGATAAAATTCAAGAATATGACTTAGAGATTAGACCAAAAAAATTAGTTAGAGGTCAAGGCCTATGCAAATTTATTGCTAAAATTAAGGAAGAAAAAGAAGAACTCTCCATTGTCCTGTTGGTAAGTTTACAAGATCCATGGTTCTTAGATGTCGCACACTATCTTACTTATGGAGATTTTTCTAGTCACTTATCTCTAAAGGTTAAAATGAATCTTAAGTTAAAAGTAGCAAAATATGTTATTTGGGATGATGTTTTATATAAGAAGGGACTGGATGGAACTTTTTTGAGATGTGTCGATAAGGAACAACAACATAAGATTTTGGAAGTTTTTCACAATGAAGCCTATGGTGGACACTTCTCCTCTTCAATCACAGCTTGCAAAATCTTTAGAAATTGTTATTATTAGCTAGGTATGTTTAAGGATGCATACAAATGGGTAGCCGACTGTGAAAAATGTAAAATGTTTTTAGGAAGGCCACAACTTGTAGTATTACCTCTGAGGCCTATTGTTATAGAAGAACCTTTCAAATAATGGGGTTTATAATTTATTGGACCTCTTTCACCTCTTTCAAGTGCCAGACATACTCACATTTTAATGGCAATAGACTATTTTACAAAATGGGTTGAAGCAGTCCTTGTGAAGAGAACCACTTTAGAGGTGGTGTGTAATTTTCTCAAAGAAAATATACTGGTATGTTTTGGTGCCCATCAAAAACTTATAAAAGATAATGCCACTAATGTTTCCTCAATTGAGCTTACTTTTCTTTGCTATGAGAATTGTATATCTCTATCTCACTCATCAGAATAATACCCTCAAGGGAACAAATAAGCTGAGTCTAGCAATAAAAAATTGAAAACTATCATGAGAAAATTGGTGATTAAAAATCCCAAAGATTGGCATAAAAGATTTTATAAAGCACTCTAGGCTGATAGGGTAACCCCAAAAAGAGTAATAGGAATGACACCTTTTGAGCTAGTTTATGGGATAGGAGCACAATTATCGTTACCTCTGGAATTATCTATGGCTAAATTACAAAATGTAATTGAAGATCAATACTTTCAAGATTCCTTGGAGAAAAGAATTATGTACTTAACTAAGATTGAGCAGGAAAAGAATGACTTGGTTGATTAAATTACTGCTCACCAAGCTAGGGTCAAGAATATTTTTGATCAACAAACCAGACCTAGAAAGTTCATGCAGGGAAATGAAGTATTGCTATGGGATAGAAGGAGAGAACCTAAAGGAGCATATGGTAAATTTGATTCACTTTAGAAAGGGCCTTTCAAAATTCATTAGGTACTTGGTCCTAATTCTTTTAAATTGGAATACCTGGATGGAGTTGTTTTACCCCTATTCTTATAATGGACAAGATCTTAAGTTGTATCAACTGTGAAATAGGTGTCCCCTATTTTGTACATAACCTTTACTCTATTGTCGTGTGTTTTGATTTCCTTTCTTGGTTTTGGTTTGTATTGATTATTTTATTCTATCTCTTTGTTTCAATTTATGCAAACTAGATTTTTTGAGTTCTTTGCATTTTGCAATAAAATGTAGTCCCAAATCAAAGCCAATGTTACCTTTTGAGTCACCCTTATTCAAGTTTTTGTGAATTTTCTAGAGAATTGAACCTTTGAACTTGAACCCATTCTCACATTCCAAAATTTCAATGGTTCAAAAATTTCAATGATTCAATGTTTCTCAAAGTGAATTTTTTATCCCTTTATGTATTTCATTTATGTCTTTGAACCTTCTGGTTGAACTTGAACCCTTTTTTGAGGTTCAAGAGTTCAACAGTTCACTATTTCAAAGTTTCTTGAAAACTCATGTGATTATTGGTTAGTCTATGTACTTCACTTCATATTTTTGAACCTTCAGGTTGAACCACATTCCAAAAGTTCAATGGTTCAAATGGTTCAATGACTATGCTCTTATTTCACCACGAGGCTTTCTCTAAATCAAAATTAGTGAGAGATTTAGAGGAGAATATATCCAAAACTCATTATGAAGTGGAAAAATTTAACTTTTCATGAGGTTATGGATAATCATTATTCATCAAGTTTGCATGTGAAGAATGCTTGCCATTAATGCATATGTCATAGTTCATGTCTTATCAAGCATTTTAGCATGTATTGTTTCAATTACTAATTATTCAACCTAATTAATATTTGTATCAAGAGAGAATAAGCCAATTTTAGCAAATAAACATACTGGTTGATGCAAATAGGAAACATCATGGAGGTATAAGATTTTTGTTGCCTAATTTCATAGTTATTTCAGATACATTGAAGGTGAGTTCTACTCTTCCTCTAATGCTGTTTCCATTACTTAATTGAAAATAAAAATTCTTTTGAATTTTTGACATTATTTAAGAAGTTCAAAGCATCCTTTTTTATTATATCCTCTGATCTGTAGCTATGAATTTGGCTTGTCTTAGTTATGAGCATGGTTCTAGTCTCATCTACTCTCTCCCTAAATTAGGAGATACCTCTTTGGTTCAATATGACTTAGAATATTTTAGGGAGAGGCTTAAAAATCTTGTAGAAAATCCTATGATTAATAAGATAGTATAAAGTGGTTTGGTCAAAGTTGTGGCCTTTCCCATGGTTGTACAATGCCCTGAATTAGTTCTAGAGTGCATGAATAGATATGAGCCCCAAAATAGGTGCATCAAAACTGTAGATGGTAATGTGTTACTTCATGTTGATAGACAAACCTTAATGTCTGTGATGAGAATTCTAAATAAAGAACCCTATTCTAATCTCAATATTACTTCTTCTTATGGGCATTTCTCATTAAATAAAATGATTTACAAGAGTGTGATCACAAGGAATTGGTTATTAAAATTTTGAAAAGGAGGTTCAAGACTACCTAGACCATTGACAAGAAATCATATGATTCAGGAGGTAAAGAATATTATGGTATTACTGCATAGGCTGAAGGGAAACTCTTAAGCATATTATTGGGAAAACTGAATGTATTTATTCATCCAGATGATTTTCCAAGGGGAGTATTTGGAATGGGCTAAAATTATAGCTGAATGTTTGCATCTGAGTCTCAACAATTATTTGGGAAGTAAATGTTTTTGTGTGTCTTCATATCTTTTATATTGCCTAACATCTACAATAAAGTGGTTAGGGCTACCTCATGCACCCTTGGTCAAAGACATCAAAATTTATAACTCTTTTTTACAATTATAGATGCATTATTTCTATGAGAATTATAAGAGGGTTAGTGATGTTTTGACTAGAAGAATGACTTATGAATTAGCGAGTAATATAAACAAGATAATGTCTGATAAAACAATGTAGATGATCAATATCTATGGTAGTTTTTTTATCCAGTTCCCCAAATTTACTTATATTAGAGTTGGGGGTTTTGACAATGAACCCATGAATTTGCCCAGGTAATTTTTGATCATTTCATATTGATAGAAGTCTGCAGATAGATAGTCCATGTGGATAAGAGGTTCTCAAAGAAGAAGGAAATTGGTATCTCTTTTCCCATTATACTTGGACATTATTCTTGTCAGTTAATTTTCGATGCTTTGAATTTAGAAGTAGATCTTAAAAAATTTAATTTTTAGTAATTTACTACCAGATCCCAATTTGATAGCGAAGGCTTTGCTAGGGATAACTTGGATTTTGGAATAGGGTTTTCGCATATCCCTCAATTAGAGGATTATTGGGAAGATTGTTCAGATGAATTTGAAGTTAGAAAGAGACTTTGGTGTAGATTCTCCTTGGGGTAAATAGTCACCCTCAATTTAAATATAAACATTTCTAGAATAGTTGACAAAGAAGAGTAATTGATTGATCCTCAATTTGAAAAAATAAAATAATTACCTATCCCAAAAATTGATTGGGATAAAGATGAAGAGGATAGAATTAAGGTTAGAACTCTCCCAATAATAAAGAGAACTAAGAAATGGTTGAGGGAATGTAAGTGAGAAGAAGTTAAAAATAAAGGTTCCCTACAATGTGCATCAATGGTTGAACCACCATCCTCAATAAGCTTTCACAATTGGCTTATTTCTATTTGTGATGTAGGTACTTCCAAGCCTAAAACTAGAAGGGATCCTATCATTAGAGAATCCAAGAAATCCCTCACAACTATTCTATCTCCTCATGCCACCAGATCAAAAATTAAAAGCAAGAGAAAGAAGAAGATTTCTAAGAGAATAATTGTAAACTTCAATTCTAAAGAAGATTCAGGAGAAGCAATAGGTGATAAAGAGTTTGATTCACCAATGGTAGAGGAGGTTAGTACAAAACAACATATAGAGTCTGCTTTAGAGTCTACTGACCTAATGGTGATTTCAGATACACCTCCTACTCAGTTAAATCCTAGTAAAGAAGTCCTAGTCTCTATACCCAAATGGCTAGAAAGTTCAATCGGTGATAAAAAGAAAAATAGTCCCATTTTCATAGCCATTAGAGGACATGGTTAACAAGTGCCTAGGGAAAACTCCTAAATATAAGAATCTAAAAACAACATCCAAGGTAGACATCGACCCTAACACAGAGAATTGGAGTGCAAAAATAGCCTAACCAATTACTAACGAGGAAGTTCAAGATCCTACAGTTCAAGATTTTATAGTTGAAAAGATAGATCTTGGGACTGCATCACATGCTATAGATGTACATCACCTTGAAGCATCCACCAAAAGGATAGTAAGCCAAAGCTAAAAAGATGAAAAAGATAAAAGGGAGCTTAAACAGACCTTGCAGTCAATGGTAGAGTACATCTATGCCATGAATAACCTAAATCCACAACCTATTGCCCTACTGCCCCTATCTTTTGATCCAAAATTGCTAGTCAATCAAAAGATGTTAGACCAGATACATAAAAACAAAATGGTTGCCAAGGTATTTGATGATTGGTTGGATGACATCATTCAAAAAGGTATGGAATACATTTATGAACTAAAGAATATATATGATCAAACCAAAGCTATTATCGAAGACTTGAAAACACAAAATAATTTGCAGATAAAAGATGAAAGTAAATTGATGAAGTACAGAAGTATGGGATAGAAAAAATTTTGTCAAAAAAGAATTTGGTAGGTCTGGATGAAGATGTACTATATGTAAATAAGAAAAACATTGAATGGAGGAATTTAACATCCCAACAAGGGTGAATTGAACTCATAAAAATGATCAAAGAAATAACTATATTTGCTCAATCATTACAACATGATCTACATTATATTGATTTAAAATACATAAAGGATGATAGAGAACTAAAAAAAAACATCGATACTATGATTCAATCCTTCAATAAAAAGATCAACTTCATTAAAGAAAGAGACAACTTATTAACTAAAAATCTCTCTCAAATTTCAAAGGTGGAGTCACTTCTTGATCTCTGCCTTAACACACTCCTAGAGCACATGGAGAAATGAGAAAAATTTAGAGGGAGAAAGACATATGGAAGACAAGGGTAAAGCATATCGGTATTCCAAACTTCAAAAAAATTTAGAAGTTTGTTACAATATTTCAAGAGTGGAAGGCTCAATGTGCTTCACCAATCAAATAGAACAAATCTGGAGATTCTAACCTATCACCTCAGCCATGATCTTAATTGCATAATCTTTTATTTAAGTTTTTAGTTAGTTTTCTATATAAAACTTAGTTTTTAAGTGAGTTTATAAAAACTAAAATCCCGTATGTGTCAGAGTTACTTTAACTCTAGGTTTGGTTTAAAAGATGGAATTATTAAGGGCAACTATATATATGTATTTTAGGGGTAGTTGAAAGGGAGAGACATAGATTTTAGAAAAAAAGGAAACAAGATTTTTTTAGAGAAATATTACCTATATATGATGTTTTGTCTAAAACATTTTTAATCTGTGAATGAAAAGGAGAAACATTTATTGCATACTTAGATATGTGCATTTGAGTATTTTGAAATTGAATTTTCTGTGCGAGATCTTCTTTCATATGGTAATTTCTTTTATATTAGACAACTCATTGTATATGTTTTATTTTTTATTGGTTCAATAAATTTGTGTGTTTATATCTAGTTATTATTGAAGATGGAATTTGTGTCTTCTATTACCAAATGATATTATAAAATCTCAAATTCATAACATAATGATGAATGTATGTTAGTTTGCCTTTAAACACTTTCTTGTTAAAAGTGTATCTAAATATTTAGAATAATTCAAATTTATTGAAGATCTTAAAGGGAGATATCACCTTAATTCAAAGGGGAACTATTCCTAATAGTTTACCCATTTGCTGATTAACTTATTTGTTGTTAAAAAGGAAAGGTATAGGGTTAGAAGAAATTAGGACAAATATGTTAGCCAACATAAGTTAAACCTATGATTTAAAACTTTAATCCTAAAAGAGAAACCAAAAAACACCTCCATCAACTCTATCCTATAAACAAATCATTATTGTCCAATTTATATTATAACTCAAAAATTATTAATTATGATGATTTGAGAAAAACACATATAATAACAAAAGTATCAAGATATATCCTTAAAATTTAAGGTTCACATATCCATCTTAAGCTCTTCTGACCATAAAAAAAATTGAATCTATAACTCTCATATTTGATTGACTAAAAGATAAATAATAATACATCACCATTAAATTTGAATGACAAAAACAAAAATAAAAATACATCACTATCAAATTGTTCGTTTGAATCCTTACCCAACACATGCCAATTCATGGTTAGGATCTCTCTACTATCTAATGAAATCACTTCTATGGATTGGAGTAAATATATTTGTATGAAAGAACATGTCCATTTTTCAAAGCATTTTCTTCTACAAGTTAGGGTATAAATAGGTTTCCTATATTAATATAAGGTCAAAAGGTGTGAAGGAAACCAAAGTGTATATGGGGCTCACTAACAATTATGTGGTGAGGTTGAGGTGAAGTAGGTATATGAGTGACTTATGGAAAGTGATGACTAGTGAACCACATTGAGTTTTGGTTTAGCCTACCATCCCAAAATTAATGGTCAAACCTGAAGTTGTCAATAGAAGTTTAGGGAATATATTACGATGTTTGGTAAGTGAGATTCCAAAGCAATGGTATTGGGTATTATCTCCAGATAAATTTACAAAAAATGATTCACCTAATAGGAGTATAGGTTTCAATCCATTTTAGATTTTCTATGGGATAAACCTAAAATGTTTTTATGAGCTTAGAGATTTGGGAAAGAAAGAGAAGAGGTGTGTTTAAGGTGAATATTTTGGTACAACCATGTAAGAGCTACATGAGAAAGAAAAGAAGTAGTTGGAGTTGAATGCTAGTAATTACAAATGAGATGATGATAAAATAAGGAAGGAATTGAAAATTTAGGTGGTATATTTGATGTTAGCAGGCCTCAGTAAAGAGAGGTTCCTAAAGGTGTATTTAATAAACTAGAATTAAAAATATACGACCTTTTAAGGTCTTAAGAAAGTTTTATGTTAATTCCTATGAACTATAAATCCTATATGATATTAGGATATCACATATTTTCAATGTAGCATACCTCTATACTTATATATTAGTTGAAGACATGGAAAAAGCATCTGAATATGATGATGAAAAAGTCATTGATTGGGAACAATAGTTACCCAAGGCACATAAAAATTAATTAGAAATTATTTTAGACAAACATGTTATCAAAATAAGTAGAGGTAAGGAGTACTTCAAATATCTAGTCTATTGTAAGAAGCATCCTCTTGAAGATGCTTCTTGGTTGACTCCATCAGAAATAGTTTAATATGGAAGTTCCATTGAGGACCACATGAGAAGCAGCTCATGAATGCTTTTATACTTAGGGAACTTGATGCAGGAGCATTAGTTTTAGTTGTTAATTTTTGAAAAAATTGGTATTTAATAGGTTTATAATGCCATATGTTGTCTATATGAATATTTTCCATGCTTCACCTTGCTTGTTTTGGTCATTTTGGCTTGTTTTCATGTTTTCCACCAAAATTAGAAATTTGAATTTTTGAACTTAATTTATGTGTTTTTAGAGCTTTCCTCATCTACTAAAACTTTTTTTGGTCATGATACTTAATGTATCTAGGTCAAGTAATATGTTATTACATATCTTAAATAATATTAATGTCTTAACTCATGTTTGACTATTCCAAACTCGATCAAGGTTAAGACATGGGTTGAGTTTAGGAAGTTAGTTATACAATTTAAGAAATTTGAAAAAAAGAGGGAGAATGAAAAGAAATATGATTTCATGAAAGAGTGAATACAAATAAGAAAATAATACTAATAAACTTCAATAATTAAAGAAAAGGAGACTGAAGTTTAGAACATGGTTTTTTTAGACAGTGTTGTAACATGTTTTACACTCAAAAATAATGGAAATAACTAATTATTAAGATTCATAATATAATTTTAATTTGATATTTGATGTAATTAGGTGTTATTATTAATTTTAATTCATATTTTTCATTTTTTAATAGTATTCATTCATATTATAGGGTTTAATAGATATTACAAGTTTGTTACAGTCAAGAAAAATTATCTTTGTCAATTTTTAATATTGATTTGATGTAAAATTAAAATGGTAAAGTAATATATATGTGTGGAGAGAATTTTCCAATAAAAAATACAAAATATATCTTACAAATTGAATTCCAATTGAAATTAAGGTCTCAACCTGTACACAGTTAGGAAACCCTAAAATAAGGTTTTGAAGCACTAAAAATCTTCTAATTTAAAAATTAACCATCCAAAACTCATGATTTTTATTATAGAGGTGTGTTAGGATGTTTTTAAATCTCTAAGGTGGTTTTTTAAAAAAATCCATTTTGGAAGAAAAATATTTAATTCTCTCCATTTGCAAGCTTAATTATAAAGCCTAAAAACCATATTTTTTTTTAATTTTCTTGCATTTTCAAGTTGTTCTCAATAAAAGGTATAAATTAACATGGTGGGTTTATAAAATATATAATGAGAATATAAGAAGCTCTTGATTCCTATGGACTCCCTTTTTAGTCAAATATCTCTCTCAATAAATTTGCAAGCTTAGTCTTCTTTAACCCATACACCATCAAGGGAACTATAGATCTAAAAATTATGATCTGGTAAATTTATTTATGATCTTATATAATTTTATACGCTAGATGATATTGAAGCATAAATTTGACTTATATCTATTTTTACTCATAGTAGTGTGTTCTATCTTCAAATTTATGTATTTGTGTACTCTATCCCTTATATTAAGTGATTCCATATAATAATTCCTATTAATTACATCTTTAAATTTGTCTCCATTTTATTAGGATTCCTAACTGGTGTGTATTAAATTTATCCTCTTAATCTAGTTTGTGGCTCTACCATGTAGTGGCTTGATTGGTGCAAAATTTGCTTTTCAACTTTGATCAAACTTTAACTAGATGATTACAGAATGAGATCACCCTTGAATTACAAAATTTAAAGAATAAAATCATAATAACTCTTTTTAAGATTTTTTAAAATGAAATAAAGTTATAAAATGTTGCAAAATATATATAATTAAATCACAAAAAACCACTCAAAATGATAACCAAAAGCTAAAATATATACTATAGCTTCCTTCAAAAATTATAAACATTCATTAAAAATATATCAATATTTAAAAATTTTAATGATTAATGAGATATGTATGATTTTTTTAAATTAAATTTTCAACTATAAATTAAGTCAAAAAAAGTCTAACCTACTCCCAAAAAAAATTCATTTCCTTTCAATACCTTAATACATCATAAAACTATCTGCAAAATCTAAAATCTAATGCCACTTTTAATCAAATTATTATATCACAAAATAATAGTCACATCAATAATTCACTTAATAGATTGTATATACAAAGTAAAATAATCACTCATATATAAAAACACATCCAAAAAATAAAATGAAGAGGAAATGTTTGAATATATAATTTAAAATCCATTTCAAAAAGGAAATATTGCAAAACCTTATAATTATAAGATAATTTTAAATATATAATAAATAATTTCATACCATTACTTATTCTATATACCTAAATTAAAATATAAAAAATCTATAAGTCAAAATAAACCAACTAATCCTACCCATATGTAAATTAGAAAATTTTAAATAATTAATTCTAAAATTATATGTACTACAAATTAACCACACATATTAAGATACATTAAAGACAAACCATCAATCTTATTTACTCTTTAGTCTTCTCAATATCAATCAATGAAATCCATTTCTTTATGTTATCTTTCTTTTCTTTTATCTCCTCCTTATTATTAATTTTTTTTTCAATCATCTAAAACATTAATATCATGTAATCTACATGAGAGTCCATGCTATTTACATTAACCAATAATGATCCCTATAGAGTCATGATACTTAGATCTACCAATTTTTAATTGGAATTATACCATGATTTGTTCAACTTTAGTTGTTAATACCTCCCTAGTACTATAGTAAATCCTTGCACATATTAATTATTCTTCTTACTCATTGACTACCAATCACCTAGCCTATTCATTGAAAATGACAATTATTTTCTAATGTCTACTGTAAAATATTAATCTTCAATTTTTCTTCTTAGTTGCAATTAAACAAGAAATAGTCTGTCTAAAAAGTAGTGAATTAGAATATTTCACTACATTTATTTGCTTTCAACCCCTTTAGTAACAATGTTGACATGCTTGGTAGTTATTGTGGTTGTCTAGAGGATGTGTCTATAGGTGGTAACTATAGATGGAAGACCATGCCATTTCACTTGCCATTACAAGGCAGACGTACATGTCTAAGGAATCCTCCTTTCTATGCCCATATATAGCTTCTTTAAAAGAAGATGAAATAGCAGACATAAAGAGAAGAGAAGAATTGGGCATTGTAATTATAGGTGGGGGTTTGGCATGCCTATCTCTTGCATTGGCCCTTCAAGAGATAAATGTAGATGCTCATGTGTTTGAAACCGATATATATTTTACATCAGATACAACCACTGTAATTGGCATTAGTCCTAATGGGGTCACTACTCTTGAAGGAATTAATCTTGACTTAAGATTTATGATTTCCCAAGAAGATAATTATACAACTTCAAATAAGTTCAATTGGTTAAGAAACAAGAAGAAATATCCACCTAGAGTAATAAATATGACACAAAAAGAATTTATTATCATTAGGTGGAAATATATACAAGAAATCTTAGCACATTTAGTTAATAATAATAGAATTGTGTTCTCTTATAAGCTCATAGGTTATCGGCCTTGTACAGTCTATATCTCTATATTTGTCAATGTTATTGTAGATTCAAAGTTAAATTCATAAGGTTGTCTAATAAAATATTGAATACTATTTCATACATTTATAGGAAGAGGTTGAAGCATATTTTAGAAAGCAAATGGTAGGGGATTCTTTAAGGTACCTCAACATGGTGGATTGGAATAGACTACTTTACAACCTAGACCTTAAGTAAGTATTATGATTATGTGTTTTAATCCCTTTGTTGAGGTTTATTATTTACTTTTCTATGCAAAACAATGATGTTATATGTAAAAAACAAAATTTAACCTTATAACAATGAAAAATGCAATGGAAATAATGTTTTTTGCATGCACCATCTATGATTCAAACCTGTCATTTGTTGTGTTGCTCTAGCACTGAGACACTCTTTCTTTATGGTTTATAGTGTAGATTATTTTAAGGAATACTCCATGTAATAATTTCCTACATTGACACATAATAACATGCATTTCTCAATAAGCTTTGTCCATATATTATCTATCATGTCATTTGGTATTATACTTCAATTTTGTTAGGCATATTATGGATATTTATTTTGATATCACTAATAGTTGATTAAACATTTAAATAGCGTGAATTTATAAATTATATCTTGCATATTACTTTTAGTTTAATGTAGAGAAAATGTGCCCTTATTTGAACATAAATTTTTTGGGATTTAACAGATTTTATCATGGCATTAAACAAGGACAAATTATTACCTAAAAAAAGGAGAATATGCAATTCCAAAGTATTATAACCCATGTAGGTATCAATTTGGGATTTTATTTGAGCACTCGGAATCACAATTCATTATAAATCTCCCTCTTGTAATAATTAAAATGTAAAAGTAGTTTTTTCTAGATCACTCAACAAGGCACCAATTTGGTTGGTAGGTAGTCCTCCCTTGTGGAAGTTAAAGATGGAATTATTATTTCATTTATGTTAAATGTATTAAAATTTTGTACTCTTAAGTTTTGACATCATGCCTTAAGTTTAATAGTAAGATTGAACTTATAATCCATATACACTTGAACTATAATTTTTCATAGATAAAAATAGGTAACGAAATTTATGATTTACACTAATTATAGGGGATTGCACCTGTAGATTCTCCATAACAAAGATAAATTTGGTGATTTGGAAAACTCATTAATAGGGGGAAAAGGAGGCATAGGTATTCCTAGTTGTAAATCTCATGTTCTTCAACAATTGAATGGACTTCAAAGATGAGATACACTTTGAAAAGCTATTAATATAACCAATGAGGAAATTGTATTAGAAAGAAAGATCATGGATAGGTTACCCCTAGATAGGTGGAGTGATATAGATGGTCATGTCCTACTCTTTAGTGATGGTATTTACTATTTGCCTTTTGGAATTGATATGATTTTTCATCCAAGTTTTTATAAGTGCCTACACAATTAATAGTCCTAGTCATGTTTTTTTTTTAGTGTAAAGCATGAATTGGTATTTTAACCCATTTTTAGGCAGTTTGGCACTTGACATTTTCAAGTAGCTTAAACCTTCCAAAAAAAATTATTTTTCATAGAGTCTTTTAGCATCTCACAATTAGTGCCTAGGCCTCATGGCTTGCACCTGACCTAATCTCTTGTTGGTATCCTAACCACTACACTAACTAGGAATGGAGCCTTGGTGGGCTCAACTAAAACCAAACATCTCACCATTATTTTGTCACCCCTCCACAAACTTCATCCACACAAAAAGTTTTTATATTAAATATACAACTCTATAAATTGATTTTTTAATATTTGATGATGGTGGAAATATTTAGCTACACATGCTTAGTATGTTGGGATAGAATAAGGTGCCATAATTGTATTTGAAGATGCCCATCAACTCTCCCTTCTCCTTCAACTAGAAATCTAATCATCTTTTCAGAGGAAATCATTAAGGATATAGTCAGAAGGTAATTAAACATAAACAAATTATATTTATTATTAGTTATGTAGTCCTTAACTTCAATATAGATAAATAAAAATATATATTATTAGCAGATGTTGACTTAACACGTTTAGCAGGTTTGAGGAGTTGAGAATTCCTAGGCTGAAATAGATGTAATAGTATGCATCCTATCTCAAAAGGATTCCTAAATTTCAACCCATAAATTAATAGTGGAAGAAAGATGGAGAATGTTTGAGGCGTACACAAAATAGACCCATGCTTATCCTTGCAAACAAGAGCATGACCCTAATTCCTACTATTTCAAGTGAGCATGTGTCTAAAATTGTTAAAATTATAATAGATAAATTATTAGAATCTTCCATGTAAAAGTTGAATGTAATACTAATCAATATCTATAAATTAGTCTTATTTTATCTGGTTAGACAAGTTATCAAAATGCTAGTATATGATGACACTTTTTAGACTATTGACTCTTTTTAAACTATTAACATTCAAATGTGAGCCTCAACCACAATAGAAGCCTATGGTAGGGGAAAAAAATCTTCTTGAAGAGGACTCCAACTGGATTAAAGAAGCCTTCAAAGGCCACTCATAATTGAATAGAAAGGTGTACCATGTGGATTACTCAACCAAACTATTGTAAGCAGATGAGAAGATACTATAGTCACATCACGATACTTGTTTAGATTTATAACTCAACTAAACCTAATTTAGTTGGAATGAACTTTTAATTATATTAAATTTCCTAACTTTAATCAAACATTATTGGTATGGTTCATATTTAAAAAAAAACAAGAATATATTTTATTTGTTTATTTATTTGAAAAGTGGGCATCAATAGTGGTGCTCCATTGAACCCATATACTTCAATATATACAATGTTTAAAATTTTTAGGGTTTTCTTTATTTGGACCACATTCTTCAGGGAGACCTTAGGCAATAAGAATTCGATAATAGTAGAAGCGACTCTAGAGATGAGTCTATTTTAAAAGTATTCATTTATAATAGAAAACTACATTACGTATTAGGTTTTTGATTAATAGAGGTAATTATTATACACATTTAGATTGGTGTTTAAACAATTTACTAGTGTATTGATCAATTATTGTCCAATTTACTATTGGAACATTTTATACTTTTATTAATAAAAATAATAATGTATAAAAAAGTTATATACTAAAGTAGTTAGTATTTATGATTCAGACTCCTTATCGGCATAAAATATTAGCTCAAACAAACCACAACTTTCATAGCTCCCTTCTTGATCAAGAAATACAAGCAAGTGAAATAAAAACTAAATATCTTCAAAACAACCATGTTGGTCAAGAAAAACCTAGTAGGTGAAACCAGAACCTAATGGGAAACTACTAAAACCCTAGGGAGAATTCTTAGAGTAGTGTCAATATAAAGAATGGGGCACGCTATTGTGATTAAAAAAAACTAACCAACCTCTACCACTGATCTCACTAGCGATAAAAGGCTTTGAGTGCAAATCGCTACAATCCAAAGGATACAGAAAGAACTAGGATGAAGATAATGAAAAGTACCACCACCAATGACAATCATGACCAAACACCCCCATGGCTATAGTTGGGAAGACCAAGAAAAACAAAGACAGAGTAACAGATCAATGAGGTCAAAACCATAAGCACTAGCTTCAAATCTAGTGTATCAAGACTGATGTAAAAATAACTATGATGTAAAGTAAGATCATGAACCATATCATGAAGAAAATGAACACTAGACATAACATAACTAAAATAAGATCAAAAAGATAGACCAAGCTATATTCTAGAGATACCATGAAGACTCACCTCTCCTCCTCTCATCGTTGACACCCTTTGAACCACTTTGAAGTAATGCAAACCTATGATTTAAAATTTTAATCCTAAAAAATAAACTAAAAAACACCTCCCTCAACTCTATCCTCTAAAAAAATCATTATTGTCCAATTTATATTATAAATCCAAAATTAGTAATTATATTGATTTGAATAAAAATACATATAATAAAAAAGTATCAAAAAAATATCCTTAAAATTTAAGTGTCCACATATCCATCTTTAGCTCTTCTGACCATAAAAACAAAGAACAATACCTCACCATCAAATTTGACTGACTAAACCACAAGGAAGAATAAATACATCACCATCAAATGGTTCATTTGAATCCTTACCCAACACATGCCAATTCATTGAAAGGATATATCTCTCTCTACTATCTAATGAAATCACTTCTGTGGATTGGAGGTGAGATATTTATATGGGACAACATCTCATTTTGTAAAACCATTTTCTTCTATGAGTTAAAGGATTTATAAATAGGTTAATTAAACTCAACCATAAATGGAATGTTTGCTAGTGCAAATAATCATTCGCTGGGCATTTTTCTGGTGGGGTAAACTACGTGGTTGTCGGCGCACGACTTGACAAGTAATTAAAGTATGTGCTCTATTTTAAATATTAAATTAATTTTGAATTTAATTTTAAATATTAAAATATTTATTTTATTAAATTTATTTAAGAATTAAATCGATTATTTTTATTAATATTTTGTGTTTTATTTTATTTATTTATTTTAAAGATATTAAATAAAAACAAATTTAATTATAAAAGAACACATCACATGGTAATAATAATTATTTCATTAAACAAATATGTGAAGTATTCAATGGTAATTGAGAATTATTTCTTAAAAATAATAAAGTTTTGTAAATTATAAATTCATTATATATGAAAATGAGAACATTATAGCTTAACTTACTCAATTTTTCCTCCTTATGTTTCCCCTACAATGGTGGGTTTATTGCTTCTTTACATTTTTGCTCTTGTAATCTTAGCTTTCACTGCCTCTTCTATGTCATGCCATTGATCTTTACCTTCTTTATTACCTTCACACAATTCTTATTATCACCACGTCCAGGGTTCAAACTTCCCAAAGTAGCCTTTTCATCCAACAACATTAACATGATTACCATATCAATTTCTATTCTTTTCTTTAACTTAACCCAAGATCAACACCCCCACCATTATTTTTAGCTCAACTATTTCAACTCAAGCAGAACCACATTCCATTTCAGTTAAGGATTTCAATGGACTCAGAAATCCCCTCTACACTTTCAATAGACTATAAATTGGCATTTATCTCCATGTTTGGACATGACATATATATAATGTATATGTACTATGGGCATCTTTCTTTCTAGGAGTGCAAGTTGTTTCACATTTGTTTCCTACATTTAATAATTATATTATGAAAGTGACTTTCTTTGCAAGTTGATGAAGATTATGGTTAGGAAGCTTTCTTAATAGGGGGAGATTTATCAACATTGTAATAAATTTACTATTTATTTTTAACCTTCTTGACAACATTTTCTTTTTTCTTGAATTCAAAATTTATTTGATTTAATCCTTTCCTATGTTTACTTTGCTTCATTCAAGGACTAGATATTACATGTCATCATGAATTTCTTTAGACATTTTTTAATCTATGTCTATTTTTTGCATTTTTAATGTTTTATTGTTCTTTCCCATATTTGCTTCTTTAGGGTTGGAAATTTGTGGTGACTTGAGAGTTTAGGTATATTTTAATAATTTTGAAGTAAATTTTTTTATAATACTTTTAAATAATTTTTTGATAATTTGATGCCTATCAAGATTTGACAATGATAACTAGTAATAAATTAACCAATAATTTGGGCCTATCTGGCAATAAAACAAATTTTCATTTTTCTTTTCCTTTGTGAGCAACTCTTGGTTTGTTTTTCTTTAAGTATTTCAATGGCAAGATTTAATTATTGAAATTTATTATCTGGTTGATCAGAGATGTGCTTATGCTATTATTGTTATAAAGTTATTTTTTCCATACAAAATTCATAATGTAAAAATAATTCCTGTTGATATTTTGTTTTTATGGAATGAAATTTTAAATGTTTTTAAGCATATTTTTCTATTCACGATTTTAATTATATTCATTATTCATGATTTGAATTATATAAATATATTATATTTACCTAAAACAATATACATTTATGAATTCAAAACAAAACCATAGCAAATGATACTCAAAAACTCCCCATAGGGACTTGGCGCTTTGCGCCCTTGTTTAAAATAAACTCCCATTACCATTCATTGCATCCTATGACATGTAAGAATGATATTACATCTGAGGTTGGGGGTATTTATAATGAGGTAGAGGGAGCAAAAGCTACAGTGTTGTATATTGATTACAAGATAAAGTTCAAATCAACATACAACTACCAACTAAGAATGTAGTGTTTTGGGGAAAGTAAATTTTTTTTTGGTCTAAGAAATATAGTAAATCCACAAGAGTATTATAGTCCTCATATTTTTGTTTCATCTGTGTGCATTTTGTTTCATTTCTATTCATATATTATTTTCTCTGGGTTAAAACTTGGGACTTTTGTATCAATTTTTGGAGGGTCTCTATTGTATTAGGATAGTTATGTAGGTGATTTATTTGTTGGGGATTCAACATTAGCACATTTTTATAATTATTTTTTTCTATTGTTTTCTTTTTAAGGTATAATAGTAGGAAAATGACTGTGTAGGTGTAGGGCAAAATAAGAGAAAGAGGCCTCATAGCTTCAGCCACTAATTTTTAATTTTTAATAGGGACTAATCATCTTACTCTCTTTTTTTTTTTAACTATAACATAGGTACATAT
>JARHVA010000652.1:1667500-1690000 GCA_037957365.1 Torreya grandis | reverse complement strand
TTAGCCAAACATAACTAGTATCATATTTCATATCTTAACCTATAATTTTAAAACTATCATAACATGTAAAGGCCAAGGATTACACCATACTTAAAACCTTATAAAGAAAGCAAGTGAAACAATGTCTCCCTGCTTGCTCTAATCAATCTAATCAAGTATAAATAATTACATAGTGATTATAATCATCATATAAATCTTAATCCAGAACTAATATAAATTCAAGGTTTTCCACTCCACAATGTCAAACTCCACAAGTGATGATAAAGTAGAACTAAAAAATGTAACTCTAAAAATACACAAGAGAAAGTAGTGAACTAACATAGCAGTAACAAAACTTTTAAATATCCTCACATGGTATGAATGAAAACATTACAACCCAAGTTGTCATAATCATTGCCTACTTACCAAACCTGTAAGTGTAGTATCACAACCTTTTTCCACAACTGAAACCAAAATATTAACCACATAGATGTATCAATCCATTCCATTCCAACAACTTATCTATCAACAACAAGTATAAAACACTATCCCATGAAACCCAAGGAAATATATTGTCAAAAAAACATTTCAAAAACAAGTTTCCATTTAAGGGAACACTAAATCATCATTGTGAAAATATGAATCCCCTTAGTGGGCTTATAATGATGTGAAAGAAGAGTGAGAGATTAAAAACTCACTTTTATGCTAACTATGTGAGATGACAACTCTTCCTATTCCATATAAACATATGGGGTGCCAACTCATGAACCAACACCTAACACATTGAAGTCCTCAACAAAGATAACTACACTCCACTACAAGGATAATTTAAACCACACTAGGTGGTGCCAATCCATAAATGATCTTTTTGGGTTCCCTCTCCTACATAAAACATAAAAATTTATCTATAAAATTCACATCCTCTTAAGCATTAAGCATCCCATAATTTCTAAACATTCACACAGAAAAACACAAATGGCATAGGTTACTTGATTACCAAGCAAAGATGTAATCACTTTCAAGATGTTTGATTTAAATGATTGAACATATGGTAGGAATATCTTGTTCATGACTTATGTGATATGTTATGAACTTACCTACCTAAACATTAATTAGAATCATCACCATTGAGACACTTGATAAACAAACCTTTCAATAACTCTAAGAAAATATGAGTACTCCTAAGGGTACACACTCAATGTACCACACACATTTTATTATTATCCTTTTTGATAAATACAAGGATATAAAAAGGTTAATGGATTAATTACGTCCTATAGTTGAGCCACAACTCTAATATGACATGTAATAACCCCATTGTGTTTAACTTAAAAAATATATAAATTTTTTTAATCACATACTCTTTTATTAGACTTTACCACAAGAATATAATTAGTGATCCTGTTATAATACTCTACGTATGTTAACTATAAATAAGCATGTGCTAACTAACAATCATTGATCACTAACAACATATGAAACATATCATAACTAAATATGGAAAGTAATTATAATCACCCATCCACGATTGGTTCAATGATATAACCACTACTACCAAAGTACAAATAAGTAAATAATTACATCTCATCAAATTAATATCTCAATAATAATAATTACAATATAATTTATAAAATACAAGATACAAAGCTCCATGGAGCATGAGTTTCCAAACTCCAATATCTCTAGCAATCTCATGTTATCTCTTAGTAAGTACTATTATGGAGAGGGAGATCATCATTCAAGCACTTTTCTTCACCAACCATAGACCATTGATCCCCTACAAAAATATTATCATGGAATGTCCCTCCCTTCATGGATGATTATATAGTGATAGTGTGGGAATACAAAGAGACAAGCTAGTATTTGTATGTTGTATGATATCTAAAACTAAACATGTAGGGTATTATAAAAAAATATGTTATAATAACATATCACATAAACATGTAAATCATACACATGAAATAATAATGTCTCACTAATATTATCTGACCTAGGTTTTAAAATAGTTATTGACCTCTAAGATTAATCAATTTAATACACACCACTTGCTTGGATTACCTTCATCTGGTATCATAATGCTAGTAAGCTAGTGAATTCCATCTCACTACTTACTCAGTAAGAACAATATGAAATTTAGTTAGCACATATATAACCAAAAAATTTAAATAGATTACCTCCTATTAATCAAAAAATATGCTCAACATAAGAATAATCAAATACATAGATTCAATCCATCAAACATATGAATGAATCTCCACAATATCATTTATTACATAAATGAGAAGCAAACAAATGTATATTAGACGACTAGGTGTGTGTGTGTGTGTGGAAACATATTCTAGTTTTTGTAAATAGACAGGTTATAGTACTTCTTATAAAACATGCTAAATAAATATAATTAATCTATATGAGTGAATCTATACATATCAATTATAGTTTGTACCACTAGAATATAACATACATTAGGATTGTAATTTTCAATCAAAATACATTCTATGACATCCAATAATATAATAATTCATTATTCATGAGCACAACCACTCAATCTCAAACAACTAGTTTTATGATTCAAGATTCAAATGTCTCGTAATCCTAAATAATAAGAAAAAAAGTAAATTTTATACCAATACTATATATCCTATGCTTATATTGCATACATACATCATAATACATTAATATATGCTATAAATATCTAAACACTTGTACATATCAGTTTACTCATAATATATATTACTTTCCAGTTTTCATTACTGTATGTATAGGTACTAATAGCCATAATGTTTTTAAATAATTAAGAAACTAAGTTATGTCTCATGTGAACATAATATTTCAATCAAATAATTATTAAGTTAATAGGAGGTTGTATTCTTATGATTTATAGTTTTAAGACCCATGGGATTGATGAACTTCATAAATGTTCTATTCTTGTCCTCATCTATTTTAGTTATCTTGGTTGTTAACCATGATTTTAAACACTTTTTCATACAATTTCCTTCCTTCAAAATCCGTATAGCATTATATTTCTACACTCTTTTAGTTGTTATAATTATGTATTGAAATTAAATATATGATAAATATATATTGCTTTAGGATGATTTCTCTATGATGTGTTTAAGGATGTTTTTAAGAAATATGTATATAACATGGAACATCCTATAGTAAAGGAATTTTATTAAACATACTATCTTACAGCCACTACAGGACTAAAGCTGTGACTAAACATATTTTTATTCATGTTTCAACTAACTCATAGAAACAACCATGACCTCTTTGGAGCCCAATAAGGAAGTGGTTGAAGGCTGAAATAGTTGTGTTTATCCTACAATAATGTTGTAGAATTCATATGAAAATGTCTTTAACAAAGGAAATAATTTTGGTTATCCTAAGTCAAATGTATCTTAAATTAGAATATATATTTTTTTGTATAAAATAATCTCCTCTATGGTGTGTGTGTGTGTGTATAGCATCAGAGTTGAGATATAGTAAATGTTGATTAGAGATTATCAAAATTATATTTTATCAAGCAACTGTCATTATAATTTCCTAAAGTAATTTATTACTACATTTTTTATTAATATGAACAAAGATTTTTGGGTTCAATTAAGTTTTTTGAGAGGAAGGATTGAAGCTAGAGTCATAAGAAGGAAGGGCCCCATTTGAAATTACACAGCAACAATCCAACCCATTTTAATAGCTAAGCATGTTATTTGATTTTTTATGCATTCTATGTTTCATTTTTGAATTATGGGATTTAGATTATTACTTATATTTTTTTAAGGAATCTTCCAATTTATAATAATTTATTTCATAGTATTTTATTCATATTTTATTTCTAACATTTCATTTACTGCATGACTTCAACATCTTAGATAACAATTAGCAGAAGGTCAAATTAGAAAATTGACTGTGCATATATAGTGACATCAATTTATCAAGTCTACATCCTCAGATTGAAATTTAAATGAGGTAGAAGGTATAGATCTATGGTAACTCTCCTTTTTTATTTTGATTAAGAGAAGTATATCTGATTGTGAATTGACTGCTAATCATTTTTGGCACCGTTGTCGAAGAAGGGTGTCACACACTTGTAATCTTGGTAGTAATTATTTCTAGATGTTTATTATTTTTATTTCCAAATCTTTTTCTTTAGATTAAATATTTATTATTTTCATATTTTAAATTTCTCTTTTTTCAAGTAAGATAGTAGAAATTTTCAAAAATGCCCATATTACTAACCCTATGCAGGTAGGGTAGACAAAAAGTTAAAAAAAAGTGGTTGGCATATGCAAAGCAAAAGAGACTATATAGGAATGTTTTTACCTAAATCATCAAATGTTACTACAAGATCTAAAATTTATCTTGTATCAATTGAGTAACAAAAAAGAATTCTTGAAGATTACTCATAGTTATCAATAGAAGAGGTAGAGAAGGAAGAATTTTTGGTTGGATTCATAGCATAAGTTGGAGACCTTGAAGAGATTAATACCCTTAGAGGAGACCCACATGTACCACCTATGATAATTCCTACCTTATCACCTCATAATTAGTAATATAAAGTTCACTTCCCTTTGTCACTTAAATTTCTTGCTAAGGAGGCATTCAGAGCTATTCTTTCTCCTAAAAGAAACACTAGGCCAATAGAATCTTTCAATTTAGAGAGACTTTTTGCTAAGACATTATCTGAATCTTTTGAAACCTCCACACCATCCCCATTTTATAGTAAGCTATACATACCTAAGAAAAAAGATAAAGTCTTCATCTTATACACCTCAAAAAATAAAAGAATTGATAAGAATTTGAGTAGTGGGTATCAAGAACCTCTCGTCTACTAATACAAAGAGTATTTATAGAGGATCTCTATGAAGAAAATACTATCAATGAGTATGCTACTTTTGAATTTTCTATCCTTACTCCTGATGAAAATGCACCCATGAATAATATACCTCACTCTACCCTGCCTACTTTCAAGGGGAAAGCATCTGAAGATCCAGACACATTTCTTTTTGACTTTGACATCTTATGTCATAACTATGATTATAATCAAGATGCTCAAAAAATCAAATTATTTATAGCAACACTTAAATATGTAACACTTAAATATTTCATGGGACTTGTAAAGGATGTCATTTTTACTTGGAAATAAATAAAAGATAAGTTTCTAATAAAATACCAAGACTATTTTAGGGGCAAAAACTATAAGAGAGATGACATATTCTGAATGACACAAGCTAATGATGAGTCATTATAAGAATATATGGAAAGATTTTTGTTTAGATTGTAAAAATATAAGTAGACTGCAATGAACAAAAAATTAGTCACACTGATATTTTTGAAATAAATTAGAGATGATTGTCTAGAGGCACTAGATCTAATGTTTGGCGGTGATGTTTCTACATTGTCATTTGATGAACTAACAGTTCTATGTACAAACTACTCTGGATCAACCATGAACAAAATTAAGGGAAAAACTCTCCCTATAATATCTATAGCATGACTATCTAAAGGTGAAATTATCAACTTACTCCAGGACATGAAGCAAGACATTATCATCCACCTAACTACTCAGCTTGATACATTACATACATGGAGGAAGCAAGAAAAAACTAAGAGAGCCTTAGTCTCTTATTACCTTGAATGCAAAAAAAGAAGGAAGATTGCACATGTCATTCTATGAAAGCTTACGTAACTAGCATAATCAAAGATAATCCTGAGATAGTATCGCTACATACCATAGGAGAAGACGAGAATCAAGTATTTTTATGGCCCAATAGAAACCACAGATACAAAAATTAGGTATGCCATCAAACTCTATGTTTGCAAATTATTAATTCTCAAATAATCATCAATATGGTTCTTAGTTGAATATACCTAATCAAAATTGGTCCCAAATAAATTGAAAAATACCATAGAATCAATTATGGATGTCAAAAAATGGATAATAACCTCAATCGAGGTAATTCTAAAACCAGTAATGGTTCTTTTCCTCTAATCTATAACAACAGTAATAGAGAGATAATCAAGGTTTTTCCCAATAAATGCAACAACCATAACAATAATATACCATAATTTATAACACTCAGAAACCTCTTTGAACCACTTAATTACCCATCCAATCCATCCCCAATCCTGCTAATAAGTTAGTTTAACTGACACAATCCATTAAAATAAAGCAATATCCAACATACACCTTGAATATTAATCAAGTTAAACTTCCCTCATGGCATGTTCTTCCACAAACCACCTCACCCATAATCACATAACACTTTTAACCATCTCTACTCCATACTAATCCATAGTCACTCATGCTAATCCCTAGCTAAGTCCCTCATAAAATCAAAAAGAAATTGATAGTCCTCTTTTTTTGGAGAGATTGAGAATATCAAATCCTGAACCAAAGCCTAATTCAATATTTTAGGATAACTTAAGACTGTGTGCATAAAAATACAACTCTTTTAAGCCATAAAAGATGTTCATATCTACAATAAAGTTGTTAGAGAACTATATTTGAAAAATTTGGGAAGAAAGAAGAAGGATCTTAAAATAGTCCAAGTCATTGATCAATTAGTAGATATTATGTTGGGAAACATAGTTCCCCCAAAATATTCTAATTTGAGAAGTCATGTAGTTAATGTTAGCATACATTGCCAACCCATCTCTAATAATTTAATTAATTTGGGTGTAACCATCAATGTGATAACCATGGAGACCATACAATAACTAAAACTTACCACTCTCCATCCAACACCCACCATCCTCCAGATAGCTGATAGATCAACTATTAATTTTGAGGGGGTTATTGAGGACTTTATTGTCACTATGGACTCTTGGCAATATCAAGAAAACTTTATTATCCTGTAGCCAAAGATAAATTTGGAGGGTTATCCTCTCATCCTTGGCCACCCATAGTTGGCTAACGCTGATGCTTTTATTTACTATATGTCAAAATAAATGTTAATTTATAATATAAATGACACCAAGAAATTAGTTTTATATCCATCAGCTTAGCCTTCCTAGAATGATGGCCCAACCCCTTGGATTGACAACTTTCAAGAAGCTATCTCTTTGAACAATTGAATAGAGTTCAGCTCTGTAAGCACAAGTATAAGATACTATCCTTATTGGTATCCTACAAAACACCTATCAAGAGGATCCTATAGCCACCAATCTATTGAAATGTACACCATGACCTCTTCAAACTACATTTTCTAAAAATGATCTTGCTAAAATCATAAGAGACATTTAGACAATCTATCAATTTCTTCTCCATCAATGTAGCTATGCTATTTTAATCACCAACATAGAAACCATTCTTTATTTAACAAATCAATTAGACATTCTATCAAACAAATCTCTCAACTTCAACACCTCCTTAATAACCCAATAATAAAGTTAGTTACTTACAATGTTGAGAAAACACATAATAGCATTCACCTGGGATTACCATGACATGAGAGGAATACCCTCATATTTATGCATGCATCATATTTACATTAAATCAAAATGAAAACCTATTCACCAACCCCAATGATGAGTAAATCCTATAGTTAAAGATATTGTCAAAATTGAGTTTCAAAAGCTCTTAGATGTAAGATTTTTTTATCCTATTTTAGATATCCAATGGGTCTCTCCTCTGATCATTATTTCTAAGAAAGGGGGAAATGGTATATTTATATTGACTACCAAGAATTAAATGTTGTTATCATTAAGGATCACTTTCCCCTTCCATTCATTAATCAAGTGTTGGATAAAGTAGAAGGGAAAAAGTAATTTTGTTTTTAAGACAACTATATTGGTTATAATCAAATACAAATTACTCCAAAAGACCAAGATAAAACCACTTTTACTTTCCCTTAGGGAACCTATGCCTATGTCATCTTATCATTCAATATTTGTAATGCCCTAACTACTTTTTAAAGGTCTATTTTGAGCATATTTTTTGATCTCTCACAAGACTATGTTGAAATCTACATAGATGATTTCACTGTCTATGGACAGACATTCAAAGAAATGCTTACTAACATTGAAAAAGTTCTTTAACA
Source organism: Torreya grandis (assembly GCA_037957365.1). Lineage (NCBI taxonomy): Eukaryota > Viridiplantae > Streptophyta > Pinopsida > Cupressales > Taxaceae > Torreya > Torreya grandis. The sequence goes on along the minus strand of JARHVA010000652.1, from coordinate 1,681,982 downwards.
TTGACAAGACCACAAATTATCTTTGAGAAATGAAAAGTGTTACTTGCTTATGATTGTAGGGATTGTATTAGGACATTACATATCCCATGTTAGAATTCAATTTGACCCAACAAATATAAGTATCATTAAGAATCTACCCACACCAAATAAGTAGAAAGATGTTAGAAGGTTTTTAGGACATGTTGGTTATTATAGATGATTCATCAAATATTTTAATAAAATTGTCACCCCATTATTTGGATTGATTACTAAGGATGCTAGATATACATGGACCAATGATTATAAAATTGTATTTCAGTAACTCAAAGACCTTCTCATAATAACTATTCTAAGAGGCCCTAATTATAAGAAGCCTTTTAATATCCACATAGATGCATGTGACACTATTTTAGGAGTTGTCCTTGGTCAAAAAGATGAATCCTTGAGTTATGCAATCTATTTTATCATCAATAATCTTCAAGGGGCTGAACTCAACTACGCTATAATAGAGAAGGAATTTTTTACCATCATCTATGCTATCAATAAATTTTGACACTACATTATAAGTTATTAAGTATTCATCTACATAGATCATACAACAATAAGGTATTTAATGAACAAACTTAGTTTAATAGATAGAATATTTTTTTGGTTACTTTTACTAAAATATTTTTATATTACCATTATGGACAAATGAGGTAAGGATAATGTAGTAGCATATTTTATTTCTCTATTACAAAATGATGAGTACAGTCCTATTGTTGATGATTATTTTCTTGATGAACATTTATTTGATATAATAACTCAATCTCTTTGGTTCATAAATATTACGAACTATCTTGCTACAATATCACTACCATAATATTTTTCACCCAAGGATAAATAACACCTAAACTAAAGGAGCAAGTATTATTTGTAGATTATAAGATATCTCTTTATCATGAGACTAGATTCAGTTATGAGAAGATGTATCCAAGAAGATGAAGCTTATTACAATTTTAGAGCCTACCCAAATGAAACCCTATGGGGGTCATTTTACTACCAAATGGATTTCCATGAAATTACTCACTGCCAAATATTATTGGTCTTTTTTTGATAAGGATTCCAAGATGTATACCCTCAACTATGATTTTTAGTAGCGTATGAGAAAACCTACTCACTTTGATGAAATGCCATTATAGCCACAACTAGTTCTAGAACCATTTGACAAATGAGAACTAAATTTTGTAGGTCCCATTGATTCTAAATCCAATAATAATAAAAACATACTAAAGTGCACTGATTATTCATAAAATGCGCAGAGGTCAAAACTTTAACCCATGTCTGAGATGAGAAAGTAATTGAGTTATTGTATGAATAAATCTTCACCTACTATGGAGTACCAAGAGAAATAGTCACAAACCAAAGACCATCATTCACATTAGACCTCATAGCTACCTTGGTAAAAGAATATAAAATTAGACATAAAAAGTCTACCCCTTACCATCCTTAGTCAAATGGTTAGGTGGAAGTGATAAACAGAGAATTAAAAAATATACTCACTAAGACTATTATGCTACATAGAAAAGATTGGTCAACTCATCTTCTAAAAATTCTAAGCTTATAGAATCACATAGAAAACCACAACTGGGTTTACTCCATATGAACTAGTTTATGGTAAAATTTATGTTCTACCCATTGAGTTTAAACATAAAACATTAAGGATAACACTTGATTTGGGCTTACATATTTCCCAATATCAATAAGATAGGATCATGCAACTAAATGCACTTAATGAACTAACAAAGGAACCACTTCATCATGCTAAAATAATTCAAAGACAATGTGTGGGTTGGCATGATCCGAGCACCAAAACTAAGAATTTTAATTTTAGTGACTAGGGAATTTTTTTTAATATTCTAAATACAAAGATTATAAAGAAAATTTGAAGTCTAGATGGCTTGGACCTTCTGAAATCAAACAAATTTTTGACAATAGAGTTGTAAAGATTATGACCATTGACTATGTTTGGTTCTAACTACTTGTTAATGGCCATAGGCTCAAGCTGTATAAGAAACCATTTTCCAAACAAATTCTCACTTGCCAACTTCTTAAAAAATAACATCTATCTCTTCTTCATGAAGCAAATTAACATATTCTTGAAGCCGAAGGGTATTTCTTTCAACTCTTCTCTAATATTTTCTAGGAAGAATAAAGCTTCCTACAACCAAGAATAACTCATTCACAATGACTTAGTTTAGGCTGAATAAAATCTTACCTCTTGAATTCCTATGACTCCATTTGAGTTTGGATCAAAAAGTCTAAAAAAACCATAAAATTTACAAATAAAAACCTTTAGGCATTGATGACAGATGTCTCAAAAAATTAGTTCATTAGCTAATCAACATTCATTTAAAAAAATGAAATAGAAAGAACACTACTATAATAAAACTTTTTCTTAAAATTGTTTTTTCTTACAGAGTTATTCACTTGATGCAAAAATACATTTTTAATCTTGCTACATGATTAAAAACTTGTTGTTGCAGGATAACACTTTCTTCTATAGGATAAAAACTTGCTGCTACATGACACAACTTGTTACTACAAGATAAAAACTTGTTACTATAGGAAATATTTATTACTACAAGATGTATTCTTATCATTCTATCCTACATTCTAAAATACATAAAACATTTTACTCCCAATTAAATGGTAATACATGCCACAACCACCACATTGAATCATCATTTGTGTATTAATAAAAGGTATTCCTACAAATAATGACGTAATTATTTTATATTTATTTGATCTCATAAAAATTTAATTATTATTAGATGATGGTACTTAATGCTATTAACACACCATCATATCTTTTCCTTATCATGTTAACTCATCATACCATCCTCCTTCATTGATTGATGTGACTTTTGATGCACTATTACCACCACCCTTTATTATTACCATTTGGGCATGTTGGTTTCATCCCTCAAGAACAAGTGATAGTTTAAGTTGAGGAGATATTTTCCATAATTCATATAGATTATTTTACTTGTAAATCAAAAATCAAAAATATTTCACCAAAGCCACAAAACCCTTGATAAAAGAACACAACCTACAACTTAAATTTCATCTCATAATATAGAAGGGGACTTGCTAAAATATGAACCACTTGATATCACCCCTTTAATCAATAGCCCAATCATCTTGAGCGTATTGTATAATGTAGGATGTGCACAGTATTTTAAGAAGATACAAGCTCTGGATGAAGGAATTGTAGAAGAACTCATTGGTATATTGCATAATAAGTTAGCAATAGTAAGAGGAACAGATATAAAGATAACAAAGACTATCATTATAAGAGTAATAGTACTACCATGAATAGGGGAGATATGGAAAGACAAATTTGATGTCAAGGCAAAGAGGTGAAAATTCATCAGTAAAAATGAAATCCTAGAAACGTAAAAGTAGGGTACTACATGGTTATCTCTACCGATAAGATGGACCAAATCTATTGAGTTTATCTCTAGATATTTCATTTACAAAGGGAGTTATTCCATGTTACATGACATACACTTCAAGTTCATGAATTATTTGTATCATGATATAGAGATAAATTCCCCAAATGTCTTACTCCACATGGTCAAAAAATGTTGAAGGCATTTCAAAAAGGTAATTCCAAAACTCTTTCTCATCATTGTCTAATCTAGTTGATTATTCAAGTATTTTTGAAAAGAACTAGACCTAACATCAGTTGGAAAGAATTTTTCCAAGTATCAAAAAATACAAAAAGTGATAGAGAAGGAAATGAAATAGAAGAGGAAATAGAGGTAGAGGAATATAGATCAGAAGAAATCTTTCCTGCAGCTCCACAAGAACCTGCAATAGAAAACCTTTCTACAACTCTACAAGTACCTACAAAAATAAACCCTGCTACAACTATATAATAACCTACTAAAGGGCTACCTATAACAACACAAGACCCTGCAACAAGGACTAGAGAAAGGAGTTCCATAGGCAAATAATCTAGACAAAAAAAAAATTCATTCTTTGACTTGATTCATAAGAGTCTGAGGAGGAACTTCTACCTTTTCCCAAAAAATCCAAGGTAACCTCTAGTCCTTATAGATCCCATAGTTTAAGAATAAAAATAAGAACTAAAACTTCATCTATTATTGAAATTAATAAAAAATATGGGGAAGAACATACTATTAATAGTGATGAATCCCTAAAGGGTTAAATAAATAAGGGAGAATGTTCTTTAGAATATAATTAAGAGGAAGAACAAGTATATTCTTAAAGAGTTACCTAAGGAACCAATGTAGTAAGAAGAAGAATAATTAGAGAAACTTGTTGTACAAATAGATTTTTTCACTCTAGAGCAAGTCTTATAAGAAATTGAGAGACTAAAAAAGAAGATACACGATCAGTCTCAAGGATGATTTGATGTACTTGCTACAATAGCGTCTTAGATGCAACCCTTTATTCAAGACCATCTTGTAGTCATTATTTCATAATCATCTATAGAGATAAATCAATAAGAAAAATTTATAACTACCCAAGAAGTTAGGTATCATTCCTTATTTTCAATATCTTATAAATTGATGAATTAGATGGATAGTTAGTCTAAAATTATGAATGAATTAAGAAAATAAAATAAGAAATTGAAAGAAGAGAATAAACTGAAGGAAGAGAGAATATCCAAATTAAAGCAGGAAATTGAAGATATGGCTGGTATTACTCAAGAGCTTCTTCACTGTAGGCCTCTTGTAAGAGTTTATTTATTCTACCTTGAAGATTAATGGTATAATTTCAAATTTATGAAAATTTATTTTGATATGATTTATGAAGTCATTGATCCCCTTTCCTTATTTTTCATCTATAAAGAATGTTTACAAGAAGAACAATCACAATTATGCGAGTTTTACCTTCACAATTATGTTGTTCCTTATGACAGAGAGTGAAACTCTAATCTATATGTTGGAGATGTCAAACTAATTGCATTTTTATCATATTTGTTGAATAAAAAAAAGAAGAGAAAGAGAATTAGTTGAATATAGAAATAAAACCAACTACTTATCAGGAAAAAATCAATGGCACTTGATATTGTATTAACTGAATGGGATAATATCATGTTAAAGAATGAAATTAGATCCTGGTTTGCAAAGAATTGTGATGAATTCAAAGATTTTTATTTAGAATTGAAAACTTTTGTTAGTCTTGTATTCAAAGAGTCATGTAGTGAATGATGGAATGATCTCACTCCTACACTGAAAAAGAGTGACCCATGTTCCCCTTTTAAATTGAATGCATCATTTAACAAAATCACAAAATATATTTTGCTTATAGCAGAAATGGGATCTCAGTTGATGAACCTAAAATTTCAACCCCCTCTATTCTAGTATCCTATTCTAGATTGACAGAATAAGGCTCCAATGGATGAAGTCAGGGAAGTAAAAATCTGGCAACTATTTGAATAGAGGTGCAGATTCTATGCTCACCTTACTAGTGGTGTTATAGATCCCATAGATTTTAGAATTATTTGTGAAATAGGAATAAATAAGTTTGCTTCTAGAGGTTGAACAAGATCTTAATTTGGTGGGCATGTTAAGACCCATAAATGTTAAATTCTTGTCCCCATCTATTGTACTTATTATGCTTGTTAATCATGCTTTTAAACATTTTTCTATATAGTTTTCTTCCTTTAAAATTCATATAGCATTATGTTTCTATACTCTTTTAATGGTTATAATTATGTATTAGAATTAAATATATGATAAATATCTATTTATTTAAGATTTTTTTTCTATAATATATTTTAAGGATGTTTTAGAGAAATATGTATATAACACATAACATCCTGTAGCAAAAGAATCTCATTACACAAACTATCTTGCAGCCACTATATGACCAAAGCTATGAATGAATATATTTTGTTTCCTCTTTCATTCAACTCATAAAAACAACCATAACCTCCATGGATTCTAATAAGGAAGTGGTTGAAGGTTGAAACAATTTTGTTTGTCCTCTAGCAATATTATAAAATTCATATGAAGATGTCTTTAGCAAAAGAGCTGATTTCAATTATCCTAAGTCAAATGTTTCTTAGATTAGAATATATATTGTTTTGTATTAAAAAATATATATGTAGCAACAGAGTTGAGATATAGTAAATGTTGATTAGAGATCATCAAAAATATATTTTTTCAAGCAACTGTCATTATAATTTCTTGCAGTAATTCATTGTTACATTTTTAATTAATATGAACAAGCATTTTTGAGTTCAATTAACTGTTTTGAGAGGAAGGATTGAAGTTGGAGTCTGAAGGAGGAAGGGTCCCATTTGAAAGTCTAAAACAATAATCCAACCCATTTTAATAGTTAAACATATTATTTGATTTCTTTATGCATTGTGTGTTTCATTTCTGAATTGTGTGATTTACATTCTTTTTTAGATTTGTTTATAGAAGCTTCCAATGCATAAGCATCTATTTTAAAATATTTTTTTCATGTTTTATTTCTAGCATTTCATTTATTGCATGACTTCAACATCTTAGATAACAATTAGCAAAAAATTAAATTAGAAGATTGAGTGTGTAAATATAGTGATGTCTACCTATCAAGTCTACGTTCTCGAATTGAAATTTAAATGAGGTAGAAGGTACATATCCATGGTAACTCTCTTTATTCATTTTGATCAAAATAAGTATATTTGATTGTGAATCGCCTATTTGTCAGGGACCCTTTGACTTAGTTTAATAAGCATGTGACCCAATACACTTATATGTGTGATATTTTATATAAATACGCAAGTCCATTTAGATATATATTTTATATATAAATAACCTTATATATATATATATTGACTGTAATCACAGTATGTTTCATATAAAAGTATTTACCAATATATAAATATGGTTTATAAAGTTCAACAGCCACTAGAACTCCGATCAATGATTTAATCATTAGAACTTTCCTATTAGAAAAATACATTGATGGTCTCTTATAGATATAGATTATCATAGGTAACAAACTATTTATACCCATATCAGATCGCCATTAACTATAACACTCAAACATTGACACAGTTTCTTATAATCATCTATGCATGTTATCCTATGTATTTTGTTATAAGTTTGATTCCATCAACTTATTGTAAGTAGCACTTACACACACGTAATGACTACAAAAATATTGGATACAATAAAGATATCGCCAAATATGCAAATTTTTATATAAGTACCACATGTAATGGATGTCAAAAAAATGAAATATTCTAGAATATTCAACACACACAGACAAATAACATTTATCTATATATCTATACACACATGTGTATATATATATATATATATATATATATATATATATATATATATATATATATATATATATATATATATACGAAACACAAAAGAGAGATACAACACATAGCTCTTAGATAGCTGAGGTATATTATAAGCAAAATTGAACTAAGGATCAGATTAATATCTAATGTCAAACAACACTATAGGTACAAAAGGAATACACACAATTTAGTTGTTTCGGATATGTACAATATCATTATTCTTAGAAATTCAAAGTATTAATCGACTAAAGAGATAAATAGTAGTTGCGCATGTTTTTCAAATAAATATACAGTGTGTCATAACAACATATGCTAAAGATTATCCAAAAGTAATATACAGGTCGCTCTAATACTCTGCTACAGTCTTTCTATATCATTATAATCTAATACTAATACATGTGACTTAGAATATGATATTAGTGGGACTTAATGGTCCGATTAGTATTTTCACCTGGTATAGTAATGATACTCTTTAATTATATCAGGTAGCTTAATGACCCGATTACTAAGTAGAGTAACTCATAGTATTATAAGTTGCCAAGGAGTAACATGCTTAGGTCGCTGTTAATGATCATTACAAATATTACAAAAGCACTACTTTGCTTTTCCTAGTTATTATAAAATACTCTATTACCCTAAATGTACATAATTAATAGGTTACAGAATCAATCATCTAAACCGTTGGAACTCCTTATAATTCCATGCAATATAAGGCACTCCTTATAAGTATATTAGTATGCAGCACATATTACAAGTCTATACAACTACATCACGTATTACATTTTATAAGTATCTGGTTCCATTCCTTAGATCGCTATAGTCGATAAAAACTATGGTTTTCCATATCCGATTACTCCTATAATTATCCTTAGCATGGTTCCGTTATTGGAATAAATGGTCAATCCTTTAGTTAACGTAGAGAGAACGAGTATAATTTTCCTCGGCCTAACAAGTATATAGCTCTGATACGGGTAACTACAATTATCATAACTTATATGGATAATCAGGTATAATCTTTAAATAAGCTACTGGAATCGCTGTACTAAATAATTATTAAACAAATTGTCCCTTGCTGAGTTTAAGTAGCTCTATTAAATATTAGCAATATACTTTCATGATATTGGAGTTTAAAACCAAGAGCTACAAGGATCGGTACATACATATAGTATACCTAAGTTTGCTGTATACAGAATAGTAAACATGATTCATTGTATAAATATATTACATGAATCGCTGATCCTATATAGTCATTGCTGGTTCTAATGGTTTATGTGGCACTATCCCTATATATAAATATTCACTAGCATACCTATAAATGTATTGCAACATATAGGTTTATATACTTATGCTACGGTGCTATCATATAATCCCTATTATATTGCAGTGCTATCACATATATTGCGGTGCTATCATATATATTTATATATTACGGATTATATAGCGTAATTTATTCTATATTGTGGCATATTTATATACATATTTAAACATTATTTCTTTTTTTAATGCCGTAAAGGTTATACGCTAATTATAGCTTGAATAAAATGTTGATTGCCTTATATAATCTAAATAGTAAAATTTTATTACAAGTACAATCAAGTTTTGCACAATCGATGCGACGTATGAGCACAGTGTAAATTGGTTTTAATATAGATATCAGGAAATTCATAAGCACAATGCACACAGATTTTTATATGACTATACACAGGTTCATATATGTATCTATATAACCATTCTTTGCAAAGATCTAGACACCAAAATTCACATGAATTTAATAACATCTCCTACCTAGTTATGGTGCCCAACTGGAATAGCATTACCCTAGAATGAATACTTTTGCCGAGTTTTCTCTCTTCTCCCCCACTTCATTTCCCTTCTCTTTCTTTACATTTTCTGTGTTTCCTTTGTTCCTCTTCTCCTCCTCTATGCTGCGTCACACTTCTATTCTCTTCTTCCTTTTATAAATAGGGCGATGTTACTTTAAAGCTGGCCCATTTTCTTATTTTTATGTTTTTTGTAATCTTTTTGTTTATATTAGTTTTATTCCTTTTTTTATTTATTCATTTCCCAGATATGTAGTTTCCAATTTTCATTTTATTTATTTTATTTCTCTTTCTTTACTAATTTATGAAAATCAAAAAAATTATTTCATCTATTTATTCCCTTTTTCCCAATTTTCCTTGTTTATACATTAAATCGAATGTATTTAGTGATTAATAATAATATAACATAATATTAACAAGCCATTAATATTTTTTTAATCAAAAAAGGGTATTATCCTCATTACTAATCCAATCCATACTTTAGAAAACACAATACAAATCCTATAAGGTTAGTTCCACATAAACTAGCATACATACTCAATCATCAAAATTCAGAAACATTTATCTAAATGCAACTAGCATAAAAAATGCACTAACGCTAACCATGCATAAGTAATTTTAAATGCAACCAATCATTAGAAACATATTAACATTCACAGTTCTATTATGCATCTAGTATGTACTAATTAATGTGATGTGTGCAAGTTTCTTGTTGTTCCTTTGTCGTCCCCTAAAAATTCCATCTACATCACCCTCTTTCATGATGCTCTCCCTCCGTCATGCTCTGAATGATGATATTTTTCTGTGTCAAACTCATAACAAGCAAGTAGTTAGATCATAACATTGTGACATAAATATCATAAAATATTACTAAATAATAAGCCAACATGATTATAATATAAAAATATGCATTATAACTAACAAATAGTAGTGAAATCATGTAATCAAAGCAATATTTCGTTACCTTAGAATAGCATATAACTTACATCTTAACTAGTAAGAATAAAATCAAATTATCAACTATAGAAAATCCATAGATAATCAAGTAAGTTTGCTTAGCGAGAAATTAGGTTGTAACACAAATTACATCACTAATTTATTTAATTGACTAATTATCTCAATATATGATGACATTAGGGCTAATTGCATCCAAAATCACATTCTACAGTCACAAATAGGTTGAATAAGTCCAAATTATCCTTAATTGTCTTTGTAATTGGACCCTAACCCCTAAACCATATAAGTTAAAAAGTATGTTCTAAGCTTAGACCCTAAATCATAAACCCTAAACCTTGAACCAATCAATTTATCTCAAATTAACATCCTTTATAATAAGAATTAGGTTTATAAGGCTTAATAGAGCCCAAATCGCATCATTGATTGCCCCAATTGATTAATTGGCTCAATTTGTGATGACACTCGGGCTAATTGAGCCCAAAATCATTTTCTATAGTCATAAAAATGTTTAACAAGCTCAATTTCATCCTAATTTCCTTTGTTATTAAACTTTATACCTTAAAAGCTAAACCTTATACCCTATACACTAAACCCTAGACCCTAAATCATAAACTATAAACCCTAAATAAATTTATTTAACCCCAATTAACATCCTTTAGAATAATAATTATTTTCATATGGCTCAATTTATCTCAAATCACATCACTTATTGCCTCAATTGACTAATTAGCTCAACCTATGATGACATTAGAGTTAATTATGCCCAAAATCACATTTTAGTAGGTTTAACAAGCTTAAATTTACATTGATTATCTTCATGATTACTCCCTTTACCCTAAACCCTAAACCATATACCTTAAACCTTAAGCCCTAGACCCTAAACATTAAATCATAGTCTTTAAACCTTAAACTAGTCATTTTATCCCTAATTAACATCATTTAAACTAAGAATTAGGTTCATAAAACTTAATATGGCCAAAACCATATAACCAACTACCCCAATTAAATAATTAGCTCAATCTATGATGACATGGGGGATAATTGAGAACATAATCATATTTTATAATAAAAAATAATTTGAATAAGTTTAAATTATTCCTAATTACCTTTGACATTGGACCTTATGCCCTAAACCCTATACCATATACCTTAAACACTAATCCCTAAACCTTAAGCCCTAAATCATAAACCCTAAAAAATCAATTTAGCCTAAATTAACATCCTTAAGGGTAAAAGTTAGGTTTATAGGGCTCAATTCGGTCAAAATTGCATCATTGATTGCCCCAATTGACTAATTAGTTCAATTTATGATGGCAATGGGGCTAATTGAGCCCAAGTTCACATTTTTTTGTGATAAATAGGTTCAACAAGATCAAATTAGCCCCAAATACCTTTGTGATTGGAGCATATACCCTAAAACCTAAATCTTATACTTTATACCCTAAGCCCTAAGCCCTAAGCCCTAAATTGTAAACCCTAAACCCTAAATCAATCAATTTACACCTAATTAACATCTTTTAAAGTAATAATTATTTTTATAGATCTTAATTTGTTCTAAATCACATCACTTGTTATCTAAATTGACTAATTGGCTCAAACCTATGATGACATTGGGCTAATTATGCCTAAAATCACATTTTATAATCTCAAGTAAGTTTAACAAGCTCAAATTGTCCCTAAATGCCTTCATGATTTGACCCTATACCTTATACCATATACCATTTACCTTAAATCCTTAACCCTAATCCCTAAATCATAAACTCTTTAAAACCTAAACCAAATATTTTAGCCCCAATTGACATCATTTAGACTAAAAATTAGGTTCACATGATCTAAATATTGAAAGAAGTGATGCATGTATTTTATTTATGGAATTTTTGTTAGAAATGTAACCCATAACTAGAAATCATGTTATTTATGATTTTGTGAATTAGATGGTTCTTGTATACATTAGGGGCTCATCGATACATTTCTCATAGAGTGTATACCTTAAGGGGTATAAAGGGAATGGGATGGGATTGACTTGTGGCACTTTGTGGGTGATGTTATCATACTATTATATCATGCCTACATCCATTCATGAAGCGTTAATACCTCCTATGATGTATCCCTTAAATCTTAAAACCCTTAAATATGGCTACGTCTGAAACATTGAAACCTTATAATCTAACTAAGTATGAAATATTATAGGATCCTTTAAAACCTAGAATTTGTATTATAGCTCCTAGATGTCTAAAACCACTCTCAAACCCCCTGAAAATATATAAATAAAAAATAATTTAATGTATAAGAAATTATATTTCCCTATCTAAATATAAAGTTATATATAAATATTTATTTTTATTTATATACTATGCATGCCAATGTAATAGTAAATTATTCTATGTATGAGCTTTTATAATAGTAATACCATGTATGTTGTTCTAAAGACTAAAATTGCATACACAATTTTAATAACTAAGAGTAAAATATTTTGCATATGTGGTTCTATTATTTGACATTTTAAACACATGCCTCAAGGCTTAGGAATGGATTGTGTTCCTGATCCTAAGGCATGGACCTACAAATACATAGTCAAATGCACGTGTTTGACTAAAAATAACAAAATGCAACTTTGACCATGAGGGGTGACATGGGTGCTCACATGGTGATCTATAAATTATTGATCATATTTAAGGTTACGTTGACTTTTGAAATTAATAAAATAAATAAATTTTCATTAATTAATTTTTAAAAATATAGATTTTAAACTAGATGATCTCAACTAGATTGACACTGAAGGGTTTTAAAAAGCTAAACAATGTTCAAAAAATGATGGATCACATAAAAAGTATCTACTATGATTTTTATAAAAAAAATACTACCTCTTTGAATTTATTATCTTTTACCTACTTATACTTGACCATTGTTTTAAAAAAAATAGTAGTTTAGATACTAGACTCAAAATATTACAATTCATGTTCTTGTGACATCTTCAAAATTTGAGTTTAGGTGTCTCAAAAAATTTCTACAAGTTGTGTTTTATTATTTTTCAATTAAAACATGTTTGCTTAAGACCATATTTTTTCCATCCAATTTCATGCACTTACCCAAATAAATAGAAAATGAAGTTATAGACATTTACTAAGTTACTCTAAATTGTGGTGCCTACCAACAAAATGTGATGCTTGTTGCCATAAAGTGTTCTTTTATAGTTTATTTGTGTGATATTAGATGCATTCAAATTGGCTCTTATCACATTACAAGTTAATAAATTAATTGTTTCTTTTTAGTGTATTAATCAGATTAGCAGTTGATCTCTTCAATAACACCAATTATTTTTATTGATTTTCTATAGGTGGTGGTTGTGCTAGTTTTGTAGGTTTATGTCTATAGAAAACTTGTCCTCAAGTTAGTAATGTCATAAAACATTTGTCACCCCTCTTTGATTTCATCTTTTCTTTCTTGTAGGTTGTCATAAAATCTCATTCTCTCTTGGATTTGTGTGATTAACTAGTTTATAAGATTGCTTTGCACATATTACAGTTTTAGACACACATATTCTATGAGACCCTCTCACTTGGTCATTTAGATTTGGGTATCTAATTATGTCATATATAATCTCTGTCTCATTTTCATATTGACCAGTTTTTCTATCAATAATAAAAAGCTATGTTCACTCATAGCTCTCAAGACAATGGTAGTCAAGAGAACCATATCACATATCACATAGAAGCTACAATAAATTTATGATAAATTAATTTTATAAAACATTTCCACTTTCTAGTTAAAACAACTTCAATTTTGAGAATTAATAACATAAATCCAAATCACATTGACTACTACATAGAAAAATGGAACCCTTTTAAGAAGAAGATAAATTCAGTACTACATCCAAAGGATAACTCTAGAAAAACATGAGCCTCAATCACTTTTTTCTTTACACCTAACTCCCGTAAGGACTTGGTGCTTTGTGCCTTTATTATATTTAACCTAACATGTGACTAGAAATGAGATAAATATATCTTTAAGTACTACATTATATAAATAGATTACATTTTTATTTTTCATAGCTCTTTTATGGCATTCCCTTTAATTCAAGAGGATATTATTTTTTAAAAATAAGTTTTTTAATCAACTTTCTAACCATAATTCAATAGTAAGATAATAAGTATTGTATAGTTATTAATTTTTATTTTTATATTAAAAATTATTTATAGTTGATTTTGTGTTCATAAACATAAAATTGTGTATGTTACTAATCTTATCAATAAATATTTTCTATTGAATTGTATGCAATAATATTTAGTTAAAATTAATTTGAGAATATGTATTTAACATATTACATGTTAAGTTGTCTAGTATTGATAATATTTATTTATAACTGAATATAAAATTAATATTTTAATATATACTCAAAAAC
>JARHVA010000652.1:1605000-1657500 GCA_037957365.1 Torreya grandis | reverse complement strand
TTAGTGTAAAAACTATGTTGGAATAACTAGCTACCATGTATTTAGTAAAATATTTTTTTATATTTAGTAAAACAACTTTTGCATCATCATTATGTACATCTACCTTTATTACTACTAGATGATTTAGAATGGAGTGAAAATTTATTACGTGTTTCACCATGTTATCTCCTTACTCCATTTTGAGTTAAAACATATTTTGTTTGAGCTTCACTATTTCATTTCTTGTGTGAGATACAAATAACTTACTCAATGTAGTCCAAATGACATTGAACTTTTTGATAAGTCAATATGATGCAAGTAAGGATCAAGTTATCCTAGACAAATAATTATTGTTACTTTTTGATCTTTTCTCTCCCATTTTGTTTCTTCCTCTAAATCTTTTGGTTTTTTCACTTTTCCATCAACAATATCATAAAGATCTTATTTGATTAGGAGTAACTAGGTTTTTACCTACCATGTGTGAAAATCTTTTCCTTCAAACTTTTCAATATGATTCAACTTGTCCATTATGACTTTCAAATAGTTTGGACAGTGATAATGTGTCCAATTACATATATATATAGACAATAATAACCTTAATGACTTTGACACTATGAATTTTTTTATTTTAACAACTAAAAAATGACATTGACCATTTTGACACAAATATGAAACTCTATACCTAAACAAAATAAAATTAACTCTTTTGATAGAATATAAAACTCATATGGAATCAAATTAAATTCATCTAACCAAAATGACTACATACATACAAAATAACATGATCAACTCTTTTTTAGATGACTTATTAGATTCTAATGAACCCCTATACATATACTATTAGACAAAAATATTATTAAAAGATAACAATAAATCATGAATTAAGTGGAATTAGATGGTTGAATATGGGAAATTTGACCAAGCCATATAAAATAGTAAGGTGACCTTTTTATACAAACCACTTAAATACGTATCAAAAGACAAAATTCAACTTACAAAATAAAATATATATTTTTGACAAGTGCACATTGAAATCATAGAGGATGTGGAATAAAATAATAGACAGTATCATGCATATATGCCTTTAGCAATTGATTGACATGTTACTCAATTATGATGGTAATTGATTAGTTGGTAGGATCATAGAGAAATTATAGAGGAGAGGCCATAGATATTCATCCAGGTATATATATGATAATTATGAAGATAAATGTATATCATCTTCCTAGTTCATCAAATAAAATCTTTCACTCGATGCTTACATACCAAATGGTAGTTTATTTTCAATGAGTATAAAAAACCAAATATGTATTGGTTTGTGTATTACTCTATGTATACTCATGATAAATGACCATGTGAGAACTAATAAATAATTATGAAGATTGAAATAGAATGTTGTCCTTATAGAAGACCTATACTACCTTCATTCTCCTTCTATATCATTAGTTAATAGTCTTCAAATGCTTAATACATCTATAAGAGTCTCATAATGGATACCTAACTACTATGATACCAATGATATAATAAGGAAGAACTTATTAGAGATATATCTCATACACACCAACATCAAGACACATATAGAAAGAGTAATAATAAACACACATTATAATATAATTTTATTCATAGTACTTATTCATTCTGACATGGTACATATATATAGGAAAAGTCTTCCCTATAAATAGGGAGATTAATATATCCAAAAACAACTCACCATGTCCCTATGATATTATGCAATATCATACATGTGTAATATTATTATAACATACAACAATATATCTAACAAATAATATATTCTAATAACTAACCAAATATAACTCCAAGTGAATTATTACTCACGTAATTATTCACATTATAAATCAATGTGAGGACTAAAATTTCATAATAGGTTCTTAAACTAACACAAATTTATTAGAGAATTTAAGGTGGTAACAATCATTAGTTTGTATAAAGGTCAGTTGTTGTTACCCTTGTTATACAAGGGTACCACAAGGCCTATAAGTTTATGGCTGCTCCACCAAAGCTTTTCATGTACAAGCTATCTCCATAATTTTATTTTATCATTTTACATTTTTGTTTCATACTATTTATTTAGAGTTTGGATGATTCTTGTAGTGAAATTTTTAACATTCATATGATTGGGAATGCTTAAGGAAGTATTATCATTGTAATTTTAATGATTTCCCACTATACAATTGGGTGGGAATCAGGATTTAGGATGCAACCTTAATGAAAAATATTTTATTTAGATTTTTGGTTGAATGTGTGGCCACCAATGTAACATGTATATGAATTTTATAAAAACTTAGTTCCTCCAAGTCTATGTCGTTTCCTACTATATAGCTTTTTAGGAAAGGGAAGTTCATTAACTATAAATAATTGATTCAACTAAATTGATGAGATTGAGATGATTAAATCATGTTTGAGGCATGTGTATTTATAGAATAATCTCATCCACTTCTTTCCACATCTTCCAAAGATTCCAATAAGGGGATAAAATTTAGCTTTAAATAATTTGACACTGAAAAAAAGCTCAGCCACTTCTTTCCACATCTTCCAAAGATTCCAATAAGGGGATAAAATTTAGCTTTAAAGAATTTGACACTAAAAAAAATCTCATCCACTTCTTTCCACATCTTCCAAAGATTCGAATAAGGGGGAGAAAATTTATCTTTGAATAATTTGACATTGAAGATCTTATCTCAAATTTTACTCTATGTCCAAGAATAATCTTTCATGGTTTATTTTCAACTACATCTTCAACCATTCACATGATGACTAACAATTTTTGTTGAGTCCAATGGTCAATAATGTTAAGGATGAATTTATCTCCAAGATGTATTGACTTTTCTCCTATCTAATTATATATTTTTCCCTTGGATTTATTCTCATATCCAAATATTTCATAAATGTAGCTTGTATGTGGCATTGAAAACTATTTTAGGATTCCATATTGACACAGTCTCTATCATGACCTTTGGGAGTAACCTTGATAATAAATTTTTTTATAACCTTCACCAAAGTTCCTAATGACTTATAAAGGAACACTTTGTATAAATTATTATGAAATATGGGACACATTGTTTGAAAGAGTTCAACAATAATTACATCAAGACTGAGACTCTTATCTTGACCATAAAAAATCCCTTTTAATTTATTCAAGGATGAGAAAGGTATACAAACCTTATTTAATCTTTTGGGAGATATTTAGTGGGATAAAATTATTGATATATTTATTTAGTTAAATAAAACATGAGGAAGAGAAATATTGAGTAAATCCCCCTATCAAAGAGTTTTCTCTAAAGGATATGCTCTCTTCTACTCTTTTGTATGAGAATTAGTCTACCATTTTATCTAAGAAAAAATATGAACTTGAAAATAATGAGGGACCACTAGTCAATTCAATTTTCTACCTATACTGGTTTAGGGGCATAAATCAAAATAGATTGTAGGGTGTGAATACAAATTTGATTATTAAGATGGGACACATTAAGTTTAAAGTGGAGATCATAACTAGGGATTTTTTACTTATGGAGTGGGGAAGTTAAATTAATATGAGTATGGTTTGAAGGAGTAAGGGATTTATCTTTTTCAATTAAGATGCCTTACATAAAAAGGGAGTGATTTAAATAGTGGCCTAAGTAAAATCTATCAAACCAATTAATTTTTTGTTTAGTGTTTTTTGTGTTATCAAAAAAGGTACACCAAAAACTTTGGTCTTTTTTTAACATTCCCACTAAGTGTTCATAATCCTCTAGGGTGTTTCAACATAATATCCACGCATAAAACTCTTCTTGGGAAAATAATTTATGCTCATCTCAATAATAATCAATGTTATGTTCCACTATAATAATATCACCACCAATGATTCTTTTTTATTATGGAATATGGTTTCCCATTCAATTTTATAGGTTAAACCTTGATGGAATATCATTTGTATAATATATTAAGTAGATTCCAAAGAGTTTGTTTTGTAACATCAACATAAACCAATCACATCTATTAATTAGGTCCTCACCTCTATCTATTAGAGAATTATACAACCAATAAGAAAGGATCAAATCTATCCCTCCCCCATAATCCTTATGGGATGTTTGAAGATAGAGTTTTTCCTTTTAAAAATTCCTTAACACAAAATAATGTCTTAGTCCTTTTAACCTATTGAAGAAGGAGATTTTAAGGAGTATGTTCCAAGAAATTTTTTATAAATTCATATGTGATTTTAGGGAGGGATAGTCCCCTAAGATACTAAGATAATATTTTGTAGTTAACTAGGGCTATCATAATCTATTAGGGTAGATTCATGAAGTTGGGGGACAAAAAGAATAACATTCTTAAAAAAAAATTATCATTTCGTGTAAAGGGTATGTGCCTTTTTTAAAAGGACATACACACTTTTGTTTAAAAAAATGATAGAAAAACTATTTGGATTATTCCTGAACCTAAAGGGCATACACCCTTTTTCACAAAGGGTGTATGCCATTTATCAAAGAGTTTATGCCCTTAAAACACATTTTTAGAGGGAATTCTCAAAATTTTAAAAATGTAATGAAATGGGCGTACACTCTTTTATAAAGGGCATATGCCCTTTTGTTTTTCATTTATTTTGTGTTTGATATTATTTGTAATTTTGATTATTTAGTATAAGATTATATTTATTTATATTAAGTTTTAGATTATTATACTTTAAAATGATTTTACTAAATATAAAAAATTAGGGCCACTCGACATCTTTTGAAATCAATTCCTGAGTTGTAGGAGTTACCATTTAGAATATAGTTTTTAAAAATCCACTCTATCTAATACTTAGTTTTCAAAATTTTGGTATTGGAAACTAAATAAAATACTAAATTTATTAATATTTAATCTTAGGTATGGATTTAAATAGTCAAGAAGATAAATATAGAGAGCCATATATATAAGGGCTCAGATATGTATTGGTCGAGATAGTGATAGGGGTGAATGATAGAGATAGAGCTTATGATAACATAAATGAAACATCTACATGATATGATGGGATGAAGAATACACAAATTTTGATCTATCTTGATTAATACATCAAACCCTAAAAACAATTATGACAACTTCACATTTGATTATTTATTTTCACCTTCAATTGTCAAGATTTGGGGGCATCTATCATTTATTAAAGTAAAGACAAATGAAGAGTTAGGTTGTGAGCCAAACCTTCAGATTAGATTTTCACCCCAACATCATTGTAGATAAGTATATATCTAATTTTACTAATGATGAAGTGGGAGAGAGATAGATAAAAGTGAGTCACTTCATAGTCATCACTCTAATGTTTATTACTTAATAACATGATTGACTCGATATTATATTATTTACACTATGGAAATCATATGATAATCTCTTATGGATTAATCCATCATGGCCTTACCTAATATATTTAACATGAATGGTTATAATAACTATAGTACACTCTATTAGGAATAGAATAAATTTAAACACCATTCAATAGTAATCTTATAGAATTTAAAATTCACACCAGATACTACCACTACCACTACTATTTAGGGGTGGAGGGGAGTTATTTTGAACCCTTTTTTCAAGCTCATATTAGAAGCACTCATATCATTATATCGCTCTCCCGAAACCATCTAGAGAAGAGAGAGGGGGTTCTCAAGTGCATAAAAGCTAAAATCAATGCTCACACATATCTATATCTATGTATGTCATTAAGTGGTTGAATGGTCTTTATGGCTAGTTCTCAATATGTCTAATATCAATCATTGTATCTAGTATTAAGTGGTTGAGTGTTCTTATCAGTTATTAATAGTATCTAAGTACCTCTTGAATTCCAATTTATATTATTACCATAAATTTGAAGTCAAAATAACATCACCTTTCAAGGACATTCCAAAATCATAGGCCTTTCCACTATAATACATCAAGATCTCAAATTCAAATCAAATCCTAGGCTTATATTGAGTACATTGTAGGCCTTTCCTAAGATATCAAGATCTCAAACTTAACTCAAATCCTAGGCCTTCCCAAGACAAAGCATCAAGTGGAGAAGGTAATTATATATAATGAAATCCAAAATTCCCTCCATCTAGAAACACTTTGGTATATCCTCAAAAGTGTACTCCAAGAATTAGAATCTTTGTTCTTATAGGAAATGGACCTTAGAGATCCACCTTCACTCCCTCATAATCCCTCATTGATACTAATCATTCCCAAATCATTCCTAATCATCCATCATCATTTGTAATCACTCCATCCATCCTTATTATCCTAATAACATCATCCTCAGTCCTCCTCATCGGCCTTAGTTATCCCTCATCATCCCTAATCACTCACTCTTTTACCATCATTATCCCTAATTGTCCCCTAATCACTCATATATTAACCCTAATCATCCCTAGTCACTAGCTCATTGCCCCTCATCATATTTAATCATCATTAATCATTCTCTCATTAGCCTTTATTGTTCAATCACACCCTCATTGACCTTGATCATCTCTCATCACCCATAATCACTCCCTCATTTTACCTCATCACCCCACATCATTCTTATTCACTACCTCATTTAACCTCATCATCCATCATCTTCATCCATAGTCACACCCTCATCGGCCATCATTGTCCCTCATAATCCCTCAAAATACTTAATCACTCCCACACCATCCTTCATCATCCCTACTCACTCTTCATCATCTCTAATCACTCTTTCAATATCCCTCCTTGTCCCTAATTAATCCCTTATTGTACCTCATCATCCCTAATCACTCCCTCATTAACCCTCAATGTCTATACTAACCTAGATGTAAGATATAATTAATATGATGGGATGGAGCATGCATATATTCATAAACCAATATTGAATGATACATGAAACCTTCAGGAAAATATCAAAATTTTGTATTTGATTCATTATTTTGACCATCAAATATCTAGATTTTGGGGCATCTATCATATATTAAATCTAAGGGAAAGGAAGAGTTGGGTTGTGGGTTAAACCTCTTTGTCACTTTTGCTCCCCAATCTTAGTGTATACATGAAGATTTAGATTCACTAACAAGGAGGTGGGAAAGAGATATATATAATTGATTCAATTCAGTAACCCCATCCATTGATATATAGATAAAGTGAGTACTACCTCATGATTATATTTCCATGACTATTCCTTTCAATTAAGAAAAAGAAAACTTGGATCATGAGATCATACAAACGTAATTTTCATTCCATGATCAATAAACCTCAACATACATAGGTGAAAATATAGATAGGTATAATTAGACATACATGATATTAATTATTATTTCACACTCATCATGCCCCACACAATCTCTATGTTTTTTCCTAGTTGCCTCTCTAACCGGTACATCATATACTATTATTCTAGTTATAGATCCATTCTTTGTGTTTTCCTCTTTCTAATTTATAATTTCATCACTTGGGGTAGGTTCCCATTAATTTTTAAAGTGACATGAATCAAAATATATTTGAATTACCATCTATATTATATATCCTTTAATTGTATATGTTCTTTCCTTATGGATTCTCCTTGTTCTCATTTAGAGATGTTGGATTGTGTGGAGTAATTGGATATATGTTCTTGCATTGTGGATTCTCCAATCTTTGTTTACAATTTTTAGGATTTTCCAATCTTCCTTAATGGGAAACTCAATATTTTATCCTATTGAATCATCTTGAAGAGTTAAAGGTACCCTCATATGATAAACCTCGTATCCTCTCCTTCATATGATGAATATACATGGTTAATTATGTGATTGACTTGATTATTCTCTAGACATCAATAGGGGTGAGTGTATTTATCCATATTTGGAAGAAAATTCCATTATTTTACTTATATTCCATTTCCTTCATTAATTCTACATTTATTAGTAGCCTATCATGTTGGATCCAAGGTGAATGAATCATTTTTTTAAGAAGGATGATGTGACCTTAAATATCACCAATGATTTTGTATAATGTGTTCAACTATTTGCCACATATATGTACCACTTATTATTTATCCATTATATCAAAAAATTAAAGATAAATAGTGGCTCTATTTGATATGTCCATAGTGAAGATGTTTCCTTGCAATAGGGTCTTTAACATCCTCCTAAATGATACAACTTCATGGAGCTTGAAGCCTTATCTTGCAAGACCTTATATGTTAAAATTTAACTATTTGTGTTTAGGATATGTAAGAGTCTAATAAATTTAGTAATTATGAAAACCTTGAAATTTATTAGTTAATATTATTCAAATATGAACAGTAGACTCCATTAATTATCTCAATGGTTTTTTACTTTCCTTGTATCTCCTTATATTTGTCATGTAATTCCTAGAGCATATTTTCCTAGTCCTTTAATTTTTTTATAATCCTTAAAAGTATATCAAATACATTTATAGGTAAATCTAAATGATTGTTTATAGGAAACAATCTTGGTTGAGGCATGGAATTGCTCTACACTATCTATTGGTTGTATGTTCTTGAATAAGACTAATACTAATAAGATATCATTATTTAAAGGATACATTTTACCATCAAGTTTGATAGTCCTAGTAACCATATAAGTGAAGGATAAATTATTATTAACTCGGTTGTATTGACCCCTTAACCTTATAGTTACAAATTTTGTATCCAAGAAAGTTTTTATTTCTTTCATAGTTTTTTTGTTTAGCCTTGCACCTCTTGGTAATGTTGGGTGAGGTCAATTTTTTTACCTAATATTTTCCCAATCAGGCATCATTGTGGATATGGAGTGGGAAAAAATGGAATGATGAATGGAAAAAATGAATATGGAGATGATGAATGGATGATGGCCATGGTTTGTGTTAGATATCTAAGTATGGTATATGGAGGAGTGTGAGGTGGAACCTAAAATTCTATGGTGGTGGGACATGCTTGAAAAAATAAGAAATCATAGGCATAGAATGAGTTAATCAAAGTTGAGGATAAATAGGGAAGAATAAAGGAAGGATAATACTTACAAATGGAATATAAATATAAATATCATAAGGACACATAATAGAATAAGGGATGGAATTACCCAAGGAATGAGTAACCAAAGGATAATAAAGAGGTACGCTAAGTATGGAAACACTCATAAATACATTCACATTCACAATGATGGCACTTAAAGAAAAGTATCACTACTTGAGTGTGTATATGCATGAGGGGTGATTAAAGTATCCAAATATTTTTTATCCACCTTCTTATTTTACTTTTAATTTTTAGAGTTTACATCCTAATGAATTTTAGGTTTCATCTGCCTTTTATTATTATAATTAGGGTTTTAATCATTCTTTCCACCTCTTTTATGAGTAAATCTGATAGTTTTGACTAAATACATGGGATTTGGAGGCCTCACATGATATTTGAGACACTTTGCTTAGAGGATTTTTAACATTACCTATTTCTCATATTCCTTTATCAATATCAAATTGTTCAACCATTACTCCACTTGTAGGAAATGATGAGGCTAGTACTACATTTCACCTCTTTTATGTGATTTTAAGTAGGGTATAACCTTTCTTAGTTCCAAATTCAAATATTAAATTATTCAATTTATTTTTAGGTAATATTGGAAGTATTAGGTCATCAAAACCTTTCCTCTAGGATCTCAACCCACCTCTTAGTATAATTGTCTTTCCATTATTGCTTTTCTAAGATTATTCTTAAGAACCAGTTTAGGTTTAGGTACATCATCAAATTTTGGTGGCCACCATTTGATACCTAGGTATACCACATCACATCTATCAAAATATTCATTTAAATTATAATTTTTCTTGTCACATGTATTTTAAAACACATAGTATTTTGTAATCTCATTGAAATCTATTATCATTTATCTAATTTCTACCTTGAATTTCCACTATATTTGGATTTT
This sequence comes from Torreya grandis, assembly GCA_037957365.1. NCBI lineage: Eukaryota > Viridiplantae > Streptophyta > Pinopsida > Cupressales > Taxaceae > Torreya > Torreya grandis. The sequence continues at coordinate 1,647,655 of JARHVA010000652.1, read as the reverse complement.
GTCTTCAATCCATATTATGTATATTAGCTTGTTTGTAATTTTAGGGATCAATTAGTGAGATGATTTGAAGTTATATTTATTTTCATATAATGTATCTCAAGGATTGGAACTATCTAACTTGTACTTAAGAATCCTTTAAAATTATGAGCAATGGATTGAGTGGGAAAAAACTCACTTAGAATTTTAAACACTTCAATTTTAGGTTTGAGCTCTTGAAAAAATTCCCATAAATTTTGATGGTCTTGAGATATTTTTAAAAGAGTCCCAATGGATCATACTCCCATTATCCTTGTTATCCTTATGTTGGAGATACATCAACTAGTTAGCCAAAAATTAATATGTCCTTTTTTTAAGAGTTATATAAAACATATGAATAGGATAACATAAGACAACATTTTTCCTCCTTGAGTCATATGTATTGTAAATTTAGTCCATATTATTAAGGTATTATATGTAAAAAAACCTTTATAAATATATACTTATAAATTTTGAAGATAGATTGATAATATCCATGAAGCTTGAAAATGTGTTTTTCATAGAAAAAAGTATAACTCCCTCTTTATTATGCTTTGAATAATATATCCACTCAATTATGAGAGCATGTATAAGCTTTGTTCCTCTATACAAGTCACTAATAGGGTTAGGAAATTTATCACAAAGGTATTGTAGGGTGTCATTTTGAAGATGATATGTGTCTATTTTACTAATGGTTGTTGCTTACCAATGTGAGCATTGAACTCTAGATTTAGATGTTGAAACCTTTTATGATTGAAGTAGAGGATTAATTAAGTTAGATATGTGGAGTATCTAAACACCCTTTAAGTAGTGATAGATGAAATTTAAAATGTATATCATTTTAAATTATGCTACAGAATTTAAAGTATAATTATGTGTAAGACTGGGAAGACCTAACTCCATGCATTATGGCTAACTGCTAAGAATATAATGATTTGTTGTTATCATGGACATATACTAAAAAAGTCATTATCATGAGATATTATCTACTATATTTTAATAAATCTAATCTCATAGGGAATTTGGGTAATTATTATATATGATTTTATAATCTTTTTTCTAAATTCCCAAGATGTTGGAGGGGGGTGTACTTCATAATCTACTTTTATTCTAAACTATAAATTGTATCATGTCTAGAATATTTTTTATGGCCATCATATTTATAATGGGTCAAAAATAAAAAATAACAATTAGGGTTCCATTATATATTTAAACATGTCATTTCATAGTGTCATAGGGTTTAACTAGGTGTCCACTAATTCATATCATGGGGAATAGAGTGACTCATCAATTGAACTAAAACTTACAAGACCATATTGTGTGATTGTATGCCTTAGAGGTTTATGAAGTAAAATTTGAGTAATATAGTTTCATTAGGGATTTAGTTATTTTTTATTTTCTTTGGTAACACAGGGCCATAAACATCATTAACAAATTTGATTATGGACTCTTCATCCTTGATTATGATGGAATGGGTTTCTTGGATTGTAAAAGTAGTGTTTATAGGTGATGCTTAGATGCTAGGCTTTTCTTGAGAAGGTTCATGTATGTGACTTATTACCAGGGTACTAAAATGGATAGGAATTTGAGTTGGGTTATATATATTTAGGAATAATGGCATAACTATTTTAGGAGATAGCTTCCCTACTTATATTATGTTTTTCTATGTTAGGATAACAAATTAATAAGTATTCAAAATTATGTTTACTCATATGGATTGAATAATTATGGACATATATAGATTGAAATATTTTAATAAATATATAGATTCCATATTTGTCAAGGGATTTACCCTAGGTGGTTTTTTATGCTGGGTTTTATTGAACCTCATTAAAGTTTGAGATGGTCTCCATTTGTGACCTCTTGATGATAGTTACCTACACAACCAATGACAAATGATATCCTATTCATTTGATCTAATTATAAAATATTAATCCCAACTCATCATCCCTAATCACTCCCATATCATTTGTCATCATCCATAATCACTCCTTCATTAACCCTCATCATGCATGTGATTAGATGAATCATATTACCAACATGATTTCAAATGAGTTATAAATAAGAGTGTCCCTATTCTATAATATAAACTAATAACACTAAGGGTTTAAGAATTTTATATATATTTAGGATGGCCCCAATCTCTTGAGGGTTTAAATTAATGTGATATAGGAATCACCAAATGGAATATGTGTGCTACCTTCACTAGTTTCCTAGGTTTAAGTCCTATCATCAATACTAAGCCTAACATTAACTTGGCTTAGTTCTCACCTTTTAAGAACACATCATCTAACCTAAAATTGTTTGGTAATAAGATCGAGAGGTAGTAAAGTGTTATTAATATTGAAACTAACTAAAATATTAGAGTTATTAAGCTTTAAGATCAGGTATGGATGTCATTGGTAAAGCTAGAGATAAGGATCCATGTATATAAATAAGGGATTTAGTATGGAATATTTGATCTAGAGATAGGGATGAATGAATTAAGAACCATTAAATGTGCCATAGATGCACTAGCAAAGATAAAGATAGGGATGAATGCCTTAGTACCCCTTATATTTGATGTATCACCTTGAATGTCTTAGTAGGAAACATCAATTGCATCAAAGTTATGAAATAAACTATTATACAAAAATGGAATATAATATTGTGCAAAAATGACCTCAACCTCCATGAAGAATTTCTCACTATAATGGATCAACCTAAATCTCACTAAAGAGAATCACCCTATATCTCACTAGTATGGAAACATTAATCATCTTACCAACAAGATATTGAATGTGTTATCAAGAGGGTTCAACCACCAATTGTCATAGTGGTTTGGATAATGCTCAACTATAACTAACTATATACATTTGTATTTTCAACCATGACAAATCCCTCAATCAATGACACAACCATGTTGATGTGTAATAAAATGGTTGGTTCATATTACTATGATGTCAAATTTTTATTATCTTGAGACTTCATTCTGCATGGATATATTCCTCAATCACATAGTCTTAATAACATTAGGAGAAAATCCAATTGGGTTTCTGGGATGGGCCATTTACATCAACCTTAGCCTAGAAAGGCACCCTAGGTGGACCAAACCCTTGATCATTGAGCTAGTTTTGGATTTAATAATAATTCCCAATCTCATTGATCATGATAGATATTTTTAATAGTTATAGCGATAGTGGGATAAATATCATGATATATATTATTGCATAGATTTGGGATCATGATAGAGATTTTGGCTTGTGATAGTTAGGATCATGAAAAAATCAATTACCAAATCCACAATGATAAAATTTATTTGACACCCTAGAGAGGAGAAGAAGATAACTTCATTTATCTTAACACAATTAGACACTCATGGTTTTTAAATCACATGCATCCATCATCCCAGTCATGCGGTCTCATATCTATTTATCTAGAAGCATTGGTAAACCCCTGTTCTATAGTTATATTTATATCTATATCTATAATGGTTAGATGGTTTGATATGGAAGAATCATTAACTTCAATTGGTGGATTAGAATCTACTATGTATAAAAGCATGCCCTTCATTTTTCCTCATTTAATCTATCCTTTAATGGAAAGTCTCATGAATATTATACACACACAATGTTATGGACAAGAATATGTACTTACCATAAATCTAAATATACGATTTATAAAGACATAAATATCTATCAAATGCAGATCTATTGAAGAAATGGTAATGAAATGAACTACCAAAAATTTAGATAATTGAAAAATATATATAAGAAGAGTTATTTTTATCCTTACTTGAGTGAAAGAGGATTTTTTGTTCATCAAGTTATATTTTTTTGGAGCCACAAGTGATAGTTATTTGTGAAAAGAAGATATCCTTAGTTAAATGAAAAAGATGAATGAAAGAAGAGTTGTTTTGAGCCATAGTTGAGTGAGTAAATTTTAGATCTAAAAAAAATTGATAGGGCACAAGTGGGAAGACATTTAACCTATCATAAAGGTATTGAAGGGAGTGATTAAAAATGATTAGGGGTGATAGGGGAGTGATTATGGATAATGAGAGAGGATGAGAGAGGATGGAATTACTAATAATGATGAGGATGGATTATGGAGTGATTAGGGGTGATAAGGGATGATAAGGGATGATTAAGGATAATGAAGAAGTGATGAGGGGTGATGAGGGATGAGAGGGGAGTGATTAGGTATGATGAGGGATGATGAGAGATAATGAGTGAGTGTCTAAGGATGATGAGATACAATGATGTGATGAGTCTAAAATATTACTCATTATTACTATCAATTTTTTTTATTTTTCTTCCTTTACCTCTCTACATCGAACAATGCAAGGATCTTAGGCTTGTAACAAATACTAGTGTAATTATGCATGTTTTATATTAATTAATGTATCTAAAGCCTAAGTTACTAATTTTTTCATTTAATTATAACTTTTTCATGTTTAGTTTTTCCATTTTGTGTATATATAGATGATATAGTAGTCTATAAGGAATGAGGACCTTTTTTATGATATTTAAAGGTTACCTATAGAAAATATTATGACATTTTGGCAAGCTAATAACTCATTAGACACTCTTCTAGTTCATTCAAGTCTTCTTTAGACCAAGACACAAACTTATCCAATATTTACAAAGTCTCACAATTCACTACTATGGACTCACCCAGTAGAAATGGACTCAATGAGTCTATAGTTATAGACTCACTCAAGATCTAATTCCATTCACCCAATCATTACACCTAGCCTAAAAACCTCATTATAGAATTATTCAAACATCCAAGTTCCTTAAAGTAAGTCACTATGAAGTTATTCTAGATTATGTCGAAGTTGTTATGGAGTTATTCTGGATTCCACTAGAATTGTTATGGATTTGATTTGGACTCTAAAAGAATCACTTTAGACTCTTACAGTCTAGATTTTGAGATTGTAAAACTAAAAGATCCATATGTCCATAGTATTTTAAAGGCAAATCAATCTAGTATATCTATTAAGTTATTTTTATTAGATATGTAGTGTATTTTTTAATGGATGGATCTTCCTATTCCAAACTATCAATCTCCTATTTTGAAGAACTATTTAAATTAAGATATTTGTCTTGATAATAAAATATTGAATACTAAGATCTAGGATCTTCTATTACAATATTATATAAGTAAATCTTCATGTCTTAATACATAGGGAATGAAAAATAGATAATATATTATTGTTCAATAAATATTTAAATGTAGTTAAAATTATATTTATGTAATTTGTTTTAATTAATGAAGAAAGATCCAATTTCTAAGTATCGAGTCTTCTTCCATTAATATTCCCAAGATAAATAATGTCCCACTCTCCTCAGGAATCAATAATGTATTTCTATATGGTATTTTTTTAATTTATAATTTTTAGTAATTATAAATCTATTTCATTTTCATAATGTAATTATAAATAGACTTCAAAACCTATAGAAAGTTATCTTTCAATTCTAAGAGTTTATTTAAGATTACAAATCATTTTGTCTACTTTCAGTAGATTATATACTTCCAAAAAGTGTGTTTACTTTTAGATTGTTTACTTTCAACAAGTATGTTTACTTTTAGATTGTTATTTTCAAAAAATGTGTTTATTTCTAGCAAGTATGTTTATTTCAATAAATTAGATTATAAAGTGTTTCAATTCTATAATTATTTGTATTACTACATAATCAAATACTTTATAGGATAGATTAGATATTTAGAAATAAAACAACCCCCCAACCATATCTGTAAGACCTAAAAACATAAGCCTTGCTAAAAATAGCTTTGGATAACACCCTTGGTATTAATCACATCCATAAATAAAGTTGATTAAATTAAGGGATTAATGACATCCATCATTTTTGGTGTGATTACCACGAAACTATAAGGTGTTGGTAAGGCAAACCTTCTTAGTCTATAATAAAAAATAAAAAACATTAAAAAATAATATAAAAATAATAAAAACAATATATGAACTGACCTAGAGATGACAAAGGAAGGTTCATCTCCAAAGATATTAAGTTACGACCAAAGAAGGAAAACATACAAGTTTTGACTGAGATATCCGAAAGTAAAATAAAAACACTTGAATCATGCTTAGATTCAACACTAGAATCAAGATCATGCTCATAAAGAAATATTTTAAGAAGACTCACATTTAGGAGATCTTCTCCTATAATAATAATTAATTCTAAGAATCATTTGTCTGGAATAGTAGGTCTTAGACCTTAATCTTTGAAAGATCAATAAGAAGCAATAAATTGGATCTCTAATATAAGTTGGGAAGAAATAGAAAACATGGCTGATAACCAAGGAAATATAGAAAATCTTAAAGAAAATAGAATGCAATTGCAACAAGACAAACCTTTTCCTTTCCTATAGTCATAGATCTAACATATCAAACATCTATAAAAACACATTTCACCATCAATTTTGCCAACATTTAGGGGTAAGCCCTCAAAATATCGAGATCAATTCTTATTTAAACTCAAAGTGATATGCCAAACTTATGATTACACAACTGATAGTCAAAATCTCAAAATATTACCTTATACACTTAAGGAGGTAGCCATGAGGTGGTTCATGGGTCTTCTAGGTGATTCCACCAATACATGGAGAGATAGGGAAACTACATTTCTTGATAAATATCATAATTATTGTGTATTAAGAGACAATATAAAATATTTCATCAAGATAAAACATAATGAAGAAGAAAGTTAGGAAGATTATCTGGATAGATTCATAGTTACCCATAAATGTAGTAGTTATCCACTGACAAAAGAGGTAGTGAAAATGGTCTTTTTTAAGGGACTAGATGGTGAATCTAGGAATAATTTAAATTTGATGGATAAAGGAGACATTATCAAATTAACATTCCATCATATTTTAGATCTGTGTACTAATTATTTTAGAACAAAACCAAGCATCAAGAAATGAAAACTAGTCAAATCTAATGAAGTTATTCGATTGATAGAATAACTTACCAATTTAAAAACTTAAATTTTTATATATTTAAATACTACATTATATGGAATTCAAGAAAAATATAATTCTACCATATAACCTTTATCCATCTATTGTTCAAAATATAAATTGAAACATGCTCTAGTGATTGTCTTTTGGATAAAACATAAATATGTGGGATATGTGATATTAGAGATCATGACACAAACCATTGTAACCATATTGCTATTTTGAAAAATTAATTGAAATAAAATACAAAACCCATAGAATATCTAAATTATTTTCAAAGATAAAATATATTTCCATAAGACTAGACCCAAGGTTAGTTCAGCCCAAGAAATTCCATTAATCCATGGATGACACCCTAGATTACGCAGGTACCTCAACCTATGTGGGGACAAGCAAAACCATAATGGGATAATCAATAATGGATGATGTATCAACCTTGAATGATTCCTTAATAACCATGGATACCCCAACCATAGTCACAATAATGGGGAAATACACATTGGAATGTCAATCCATTGTTTAACCCCAACAAAAAGGTTTTCACCATAATAAGCTTTGATGGCACCTCATGTAGCTTAACCTATATAATAATTTATTCATCCCCCATTTTTTTTTCAATTGGTGGCTAACCCCAAAAATAACCCATCAATCCCTATCTATGTAAATAAACAAGGAGAAAATATGAATGTAGGAGCTATTGATTTTGCAAACTTTTAGCTTGGATGATGAAGAAGAAGAATTCAAGAACTTCCAATCACCATTTCTAAACTACTAAATAGTAATCTAAAAGGATAAACCTCAACCCATAATAAAAAAAATAGGAGTGTCAAAAAATATATGAATACATTACTTCTCTTCCACCTATTCCTTTTCTTGACATATTGAAGGAAATTGAAACCAAGCAAGAATATGATTTGATTTAGGAATAAATAAAATTGAACATTTAATTACCCTTGTAATAGGCCATCAAGTATATTCTATAATTAAATACATTCATTAAAATTATGTTTTTCAAGACACTTCGAAGAAAGAAACAATACCCAAATACCATATATGTAGATGGTAAACTATCTGATCTTTTACCAAAAAGCCTATTACTACCCAAATATGTAGACCCAAGAAGTCTAGTCATAGAAGTTACCATAGAAAATAAATAAATACCAAATGTTTTCATAGATCTGGGTGTAGTAATAAATGTCATTACAACTAAAACTCTCCATACATTGTTCATTATGGGGATACAACTGACATCCAACATTCTCTAAATGGATGATCAGTTAGTTGCTAAACTAGAAGGTACTATAAAAGATTTAGCTATAACGATTGAATCATGGGATTATCTGCTAGATTTTATAGCTCTACAACATAAAACTAAGAATTTAGGATACCACCTCATTTTAGAAAGATCTTAGTTAGCTACTATAGAATCATTAATTTATTATAGATTAGGGGATATGACTATTTAAAATGGTCTAAAATTAAAAATAATATCCTTATATCCCACTGTAAAACCTTTATTGGATTACACTAAAACACTTTGGGTAGATGAACCAGAATAAAACAAGAACAATATTTCATCCTTGGCCATGATAACCATACAAAGACACATGCAAGAATTAACTGATGAGTTAGCACAAGATCTGTAAGAAACCACTAACCTCATGAGCCTAGCTACTAACTCTACCAATCTATTTTCTATGGATGCTATCTAATCCATCCACCATATATCTACCAATTTTATTTCTATATACTATGTTAGTCAATCCATTATGGACTCTGTCAATTCATCTGCCATGGAATCTATCTAATTATTTGCTATGAACTTTGCCAATCCATCAGCTATGAACTCTACCAGACTTATTACTATAGACTCAATATTTTAACATTTAACATATGACCACAAACCATTGCAAGAAAGCATTTTGAATTAGGTAGAAGACACACCAAATAATTTTTTAACTACATTCCATTGTCCATTAGATAGAATATTTCTTCTAAGAGATGAAATTATAGAAAAATGTAACTACATTTCATATGTTATTACCACATCTATATCCTCTTAATTCCTTGATTAGTAAATTCAAACAATTAGAATCTATCCATCCCAACACTAAATAGGTTATGATACTATCAAGAAAAACATTAAACGTAAATAAAAGGTTTACCCATGATGAAGAAATGAAAGTTTTTAATGTCCTAGAAAAACACACCAAAGCATTTGCTTATGATTATACATATATGAGATGAATTCATTCAAGTGTTTTTACACATCACATTTATACATGCCAGGACAAACTAGTTAGACAACCACAAAGATGGATAAATCTAGCAATAAGAGATATAATAAAAACTAAATTTGATAAATTGTTGGATGTAGGATTTATTTACCCTATTTCAGATAGACAATGGGTTTCTCCATTGGTAATTATATTGAATCAAAATGGGAAATAAAGAGTGTGTGTAGACTACTGAGAGATAAACAAAGCCACTATGAGAGATTATTTTCCTCTTCCTTTTACTGATCAAGTGCTTGATAATCTGGTAAGAAATATGTAATTTTTCCTATTTTATGGATTTAGTGGATACAATCAAATAACAATGGTAGCTATTGATCAAGACAAAACTACTTTAAGTTATCAATTGGGTACATTTTCTTATAGATTCTTACCATTTGGTCTTTGTAAAGCCCCATCTACTTTTTAATGAGTATTTTTATCCATATTCTCTAATTTTACTAATGATTGTGTGTACGTGTACCTGGATGAATTCACTATTTATGGAGATACATTTGATGAAGCCTTACACAATCTTGAAAAGGTCATAACCAAATGTGAAGAACATCAACTATAACTAAGCCATGAGAAATGCTTGATAATGATAGATCAAGGCATAGTATTATGACATTATATCCCTTCCCAGGGAATCCAAATGGATCCTAAGAAAATTGAAATAATTTCCAACCTTCCTATCTCCACAGAATCAAATTGACATCAAAATATTTTTAGGTCATGCTAGTTTTCACAGATGTTTTATAGAAGACTTCAATAAAGTTTTTGATCCTATGTTTGCTTTATTTGAAAAGGATAATGAATTTATGTGGAGTGATGATTTTCAAAAAGCCTTTGATGATATTAAATAAAAGTTGAGATTTGTATTATTGTTAAGAGGACCCAATTGGGAAAAACCCTTTCACATTTACACTAATGCTTCTAATTATGCAATGGGGGAAATTTTAAGACAAAATTATATGAATGATCATACATATGCCATTTATTATGTTATAAAAATATCAAACCAACTAAAATGAATTATAAAATCATATAAAAATAATTCCTTGTTGTAATTTATGTCATCAACAAATTCAAACACTATATTACAAGTTATAAGGTATTCATATACATAAATCATTCGGCCATAAGGTATCTTATGAATACACCTATAGTAGGAGTAATAATCATAATATGATTGTTAATTTTGAAATAATTTGGAATAACCATCATTGATAAACTAAGAAAATTTAAAGTGGTTGTAGACTTTTTGTCTAGAATAAACAATGTAGATAGTGAATAACTCGTTGAGGATAGCTTTATTGATGAATAAAGGTTTGTTGTTACAATAGAATATCCATGGCTAAATGATATATTCAACTATTTAACCATAGGGATTTTTTTTCTCATTTTACTTCAAAATAAATAAAATGTTTAATTAAATAAATTTCTTATTTTAAATGGGTTAGTGGCATGTTATATAAGTATGGACTTGATCATGTGTTTCATAATTATGTAGTAGATAATGAAACATATGACATCATTAGAGCTTTCCATGATAAATAAGAGGAGGGAATTACTCAGAAAAAAAAACCCATGTACAATATTCTAGGAAAAGGATATTATTGGCCTTCCCTTCATAATCAAGTAAAGAATTATATCAAACAATGTGATCCATCTCAAAATATGGAATATCTTTCACTATCAGTAGAGATGCCTCTTCATCCATAGGTAATATTGGAACCATTTGAAAAATGGGGGATGGATTTTTTTGGTCTTATAGATCCTCCATCTCAAGGAAAATAATACCTCCTAGTATGTACATATTATGTCACTAAATGGGCTAAATTTCAAGCCTTGACCTTTGTTATAGAAGAAGTAGTAACAGATTTACTATATTTCAATATCATGCAATGGTTTGGTTCACTAAGGGAGATAGTCTCAGATTAAGGACCACAATTTATGTCTAATATGATCAAATATTTTATGGAGGTATCCCAAAATACTAGAAGTAGTATGGGCCTATAGCACTACTTGGAAACAACCACTAAGTTCTCACCTTATGAGTTAGTGTATGGTAAAAAACTTTTAATTTTCATTGAATTTGAATTAAAAACATTTAATATATAAATATAAGAAGGAATTGATTATCATAAGTCACATCAAGATAAAATTATTCAATTAAATAAAATTGATGAGATGAGGACAAAATATTTACAAAAAATAGAGATGATGCAACATCAAAGGAAAATATGGAACTATTCCCAAATCAAATTAAGAATATTTCAAAAAGGAGATTGGACACTTTTGTTTGACTCCAAGTTTAAAAAACTCAAATTCAAGTTGAGTACAAGATGGTTAGGCCCATATCAAATAGAAAAAATATTTGAGAATGGATCAGTATAATTATTACAAATAGATGGGAATCAAAAAAAATTGTTGGTTAATGGATATAGACTCAAATTATATAAAAAACCTATCAATAAGGGGGAGTTTATTAAAAACATTAAACATGAAGTATTTTTCATAGAAGGACCTAGCTCTTCCATGATAACAACTCCGTGATGGTATATTATGTAAAATAAAATGAGACCACTTTTTGGTTTTCCTTCTTCCAAAAAGAGTTTAATAATAATAATAATAATAATAATAATAATAATAATAATAATAATAATAATAATAATAATAATAATAATAATCCTTTTTAGGATGTTATTGATAATGATAATAAAAAAACTAGCTTGTTGGTTGGTCATGCATTAAATAACGAGCCTTGGATTGAAAACCAGAAATGGCTAGTTACGGAAAAAATGCCAAAAATAAAAAAAATATATAAAAATTAGAAATAGTAAAAAATTGATTAGTTATTTAAATCAATAAAATCACGGATGTATATATTCCTAAAAATACTAATTCATGTATTTTCTCTCTATTTATAATCAAGTGGCAGGAAATGAATGAAGGTTAAGAGTATGATTTGGTAAGTAGGGTATTTTATTTATCTATATTAGGTTAATATAATTCTTTATGGTTCATGTATGTTCATTTTTAATAGTAGGTTTATAAATAAGAAGTCTTACAAGATGTCAAATTAAAAACCAAACAAAAGCATTTGATGACATTAAAAGGTAACAAGTGAAAGGACACGTAAATAAAAGGAATGCCATGCCAACTAATAGTAGCATTTGATGACTACAAAATGTCATAAGTGAAAACACATGAAATAAAAAAAATATCATGTCAAATTTATTCATGTGTACAAACTTCCATTAGACTCACTCTCCAATACCTTAAATAATTCTAACATGTTTGACGATGCACAAGTTTCATAAGTGTGAAATTACATTAAATATTTTTCAAATATAAGTTTAATTTAATACTTCCATGCCATATCATGTGTGATTTAGATCATGCTAGCATCTACCAAAAATAAAATACCCATTTGAATTATTTCCTTTCAATTTCATTGTGTACTATTATTTTTGTTGGCACTAACTATTGCACCTATTAAACCACCCCCAAATTTCATAAAATTACTAGAGATGCCATGAAACATATGAAATTATCTAACCTAAGTCTATAGCTATATTGATGACTGATGATATTTTTGTAGTAAGTTTTAAGGAGGTTGACTATATTTTTACAAAATTTTGAAGGGCATGATGAAACTATAATGAATGAATTCATTGCTAATATAACAAAAGACTCCACTAAAGTGAGAGGCCTTAGTATTATAGTTTCCATCATAGTCATCAATTAAATTTATATAATTATTGAATAAGGTAAGAGAATACTTGGAAGAACTCCTTTTTATGATTTGATTGCAAAAATCAATGGGAATTAACAATTATCTATTGCATGCGTACACAACCATCAAGGAAAGGTGAAAGGGATCATTAGGGAAACCCTACCTGAACCTTGGAATTCTATTTATTTTTAGGTTATGAAATATTTCATGTGAAAGGAAATAAAATGTTTTAGGGTGTGAATCAATAGGTATCATTCTTCACCTCGAGTATGGCCATCACCAGATTCAACATAGAGTTAATATTCCATTATTCTTATATGGAACCATTCATATTTTGGGAACTAATATATTAGCTCCTCTCCATCATCATGGTCTTATCCAATTAATTATTTAACATCATTTCCTTCAACAAATTAATTTATTATGGTAGAATTTTTGGAACACTAGATTCAGTTAGTCCTCAACATTTATTTTAAAATCTTTTAAAAAATCACCAATACCCAAGACAAAATAAGTGGCTTCCTATTCTAGGGTTAGGTTTTTATCTAGTGAAAGATGATAAACTAAATCACAAACCACACCTGTGGTTGAATAAAGATCTCAACAGACTCTAAAAAAAATTAAATTAAGACCTAGGGTTTCACATTCTCATGTAAACCTTGAATTTAAAATCCCTTTAAAAAGCATATCAAAGTTAACCAACAAAACTAGAGCATCACAAGTCACTGAGGATATCTCTGTAAAGGATCTAGAATCCCTTATGTAAACAAAATGAAAATTTATAAAATTAATCTTGGCAGAAGAAGATGAGGAGACCCAAGTAGCTTCCACTCTTGATAGACTTCTATAATCACCATTATTTTCTTTACCAATAATTGTAAAAACAATAATAGTAGTCATTAATGAATAATTTGTCAACATACATCCTTGAGTCAATAGTAGTAGCTCTTGATGAAGAATCTATCACATCAAATATTCCTAAGTCAAAAGTGGTGGTTGTTGATGAATAACCTATCCCTATAGATATTCCTACTAAGGAAGTTGTGCAAAAAGAAAATATATTTATAGAATAAATCCTAATTCAAGAAGAATCATCTTCATCTTCTTTAAATATTCATATAATATTAATACTAGAGAAAGGGAAAGGTAATATGGTCTCTAAAGAAGAAAAATCATCCATCTACAATAAAGATCTAGAATTGCAGCTCATCCTTACATTGTCTAAGGTTGAGGTCATCATCAAACAACAAGATATAGATATTTTTAATATTTTATCTCAGATACAATTTAAATATTTACTCAACTCTTCTTTGACTTGAGGATTAGATAGTATTAATAACAGATATTTGGATTGCATGGCTAAAAATAAAAGGCTTGAAAAATAAATAACTCATTTTGATGAAGACATGGTAAATTTTTGGATATATATCACTGAATTATAAGAAGAAAACCTTTTGTTAAAATAGAAACCCTATAATTCTCAACAAAAATAGATTTATATACAAACTCCATCTTATTCTAAACCTTCAGTTGATCAAGCCTATCAAACTATTGTTTATCATGTTGACTACTTATAAAATTGGAATCAGGTATGTTTTGATTTCAAGGATCTTAAGGAACAAAATAAAGATTTAGAAAATGAAAAATATAAAATGAGGAAAACTTGGAGCAAGAAAAATAGTAGACTCATAAACTTGAAGCAAATCTACAAGTTGCATGTCACATAGGGGAAAACCATCTATCCTGTAGATATCTCTCTTCTTCTTATAGCCTATATTTACATGAATATTTCTGTAGATGGAAAACTATTGATAATTGCATGTGATTTAGCTTACAACATTGAAGATCCTCCTATGTTTCTATACATTTTTTTAGGAATCCACTTCATAACAATAATATTTTTTATGTGAATTTTCTTTGTGTAGATTAATATTAGGGGAATGTATTAAGTTCATGGTCAATCTATATGTAGGAGAAGTTTAGTTGAGATCTCTTTTTTATACTTATAAAAATAAGATAGCTTAGAAATATAGACATGAGGAATATGTGATAAAATCCAAAACTATGGGTCTATGTATTAGACCCACTTTTTCCAATGCCAAGAATTTATTGATTAACTTCAAATCTACTTAACTGATGAATCCAAATATCAAGGATTATTAGTTTTAGACTTTTTATAATATTAGTGTATCTTTTGATTTGTATACAAAACAACATTTTAATTATATCTTTATATTCAATGTTAGGCATTGGGACACATTGACAATTCCATTAAAGAGAAGAGAGGTGATGTCTCCAACCAATTTAAGATGGATCTTATGAAGAGCACAAGCTATCAATGACATGATTTTTGATGTCATTAACTTAGGATGTAACAAAATTTGGTTGGCATGAGATTCAGGCCACCAATTATCTCAACTCTTATTCCACCATGGTATAGATGGAGTCCTCAAATATATGAACAATTTTATAATTGAAAATAAATAGTGAAAATAAATCAAGGTTTCACTATTTCTCTTGATAATTACTGGGCTGATGAATTTGACATATATGACCTCAACTAGAATTTACAAAATAAAATTTAGAATTATGAGGGAAAAACCATTAGTTCAATTTTCAAAAGAGACTTGCAAAAGGTAAGGTGTGGGGGAAATGATTTGTCCAAAATATGAATCATTATTACTATTAGTTTTATTTATTTTTCTTCCATTACCTCTCCTATAGACTGAACAATTCAAACTATTAATTTCATATTTTAAATAGGCTACTAACATTAGGATATTTGCCTTTATAATAGAAGATTGCCTACTAAGATCTAGGATATTTTATTGTAGCATTATATAAGTAGATATTTATGTTTTAATATATAGAGACTGTGAAATAGATAATATCTTGTTTTTCACTTAATATTATAGCATAGTTACACATACATTTATGTAATTTATTTTTATTAATGAAGAAAGCTCCAATTTCTAGGTATTAAGTCTTCTTCCATTCCTATTCCTAGGGTGATCAAGGTCCCACTCTCCTTAAGAATCAAAAATGTATTTTTATATGGTGTTTTATGTATTTAAAGTTTTTAGCAATTAGAAATATATTTCATTTTCACAACAATAATTATAAATAGACTTCAAAATCTATAGGAAATTATCTTTCAGTTCTAAGAGTTAATTTAAGATTGTAAATCAGTGTGTTTACTTTCAATAGATTATTCACTTCTAAAAAGTGTATTTAATTTCAAATTGTTTACTTACATCAATTGTGTTTACTTTCAAAAAAATTATTTTTAACAGGTGTGTTTATTTTCAAAAAGTGTGTTTATTTCAATATATTAGATTTTAGTGTTTCAATTCTACAATTATGTTTACTTATTACATAAGTAAATCCTTTCTATGACATATTATATTATATATTTGGAAATACAATAACCCCCCAATCATATCTATAATACCTAAAAATATAAACCTCATTGCAGATAACTTTGGACATCGCTCTTGATATTAATGACATTTATAGATAAATTTGATTAAATGAAGGGATTGACATGCATCATAAGGATAAATGAGGGAGTTGTTATGGATTATGTGTTACAATTAAGGAGTGATTACACATGATTAAGAGTGATGATAGAGTCATTAGGGATGATGAGGTTTGATGGAGGAGTGATTAGGGATGATGTTGGTGTGATTAGGGATGATAAGGGTTGATGAATTAATGATGAGGTATGATGAGGGAGTGATTATGGATGATGAGGTAATGACTAGGGATAATAATGAACAATAAGTGTTGATGAAGAAGTGATTAGGGAAGAAGAGGGTCAATGAGGGAGTGATTATGGATGATGAGGGAAGATGAGAGAGTGAAAAGGGATGATGAGGGAGTTATTATTGATGATTAAGGATAATAAGGAAGTGAATAATTATTATTAGGTTTGATGAATAAGAGATGAGTGATGATGAGAAATGATGAGGGATTTATTAGAGATGATGAGGGTTAACAAGGGAATAACTAGGGATAATGATAAATGATGAAAGTTTATGAGGTAGTGATTAGGGTTAATGATGGCCAATGAAGGAGTGATTTGGGATGATGAGGGATGATGAGGGATTGATGAGGTATGATAAACAATGATGAGGGAGTAGTTATGGATGATGAGGGAAGATGAGGGAGTGATTAGGTATTATTATGGATGATGAAGGTCAATGAGTGAATGATTAGAGATGATGAGGGATGATTAGGGAGTGCTTATGTATAATGGAGTTATTATGGATGATTAAAAATGATGAGATTTGATGAAGGCGTGATCAGGGACAATAAGGTTCAATGAGGGAAAGATTATGTATGATAAGGGACAAGGAGGGACAAGGAAGAAGTGATTAGGAATGATGAGATATGATGGAGTGAATATGGATGATGATGGATGATGAGAGAGTGATTATTGATGATGAATTATGATTAATTTTGATGGAGTGATTAGGAATGATGAGTGATAATGAGGGATAGTGAGTGAGTGAATAAGGATGACTAGGGATGATGAGGTTGATGAGGGAATGATTGGGGATGATGAGGATCAATCATAAAAAATGATGGAGTGATTAAGGATGATGAGAAAAAATTTGGGTTGATAAGGGCCAATGAGGAAGTGATTAGGGATGATGAAGATGATGAGGGATGATGAACAAGTGAACAAAGATGATTATGGATGTTGAGGATTGATGAGGGAGTGGTTATGGATAATGAGGGATGATATGGGAGTGATTAGGGATCAAGAGGGATAATAAGGGCCAATCAAGGAGTGAATAATGATGATAAGGGATGATGAGAACCATTGATGATGTGATTAGTGATTAAAAGGGATTATGAGCATCAATGAGAGAGTGATGAAAAATGATAAGGGTTGATGCAGTAATCTTCGTGGAGATATAGTGGTGTTGACTCTTGATTATATTTGGATATGGATGGTTAGATAGGGATATGTGGTTGATTGATTTATATATATAGGCATTAGTTGGATCAAGGATAAACAATCAATGTAAGGCAATCCCAAAATAGAGATAGGCATCCACCACTAACTACACTAATTCCATCCCCTCATAAAAAGGATGAGTAACTAATATAGATATGTCCACTTAGAATTAGTTACTTATCTTTTCTCTCTATCATTGAGCATCATGGATGGTCCTAACTATTTTATATCAGCCTAGTTGACCCCCCATACTTATAAAATATATATCCTCATATTTATTCCATTAAATTCCATATATAGAGTGCATACATATGTGATAATGTACCATATCTATAAATATGGGACTCTACCATATTTATTTAATGGGGGTTAGGAATGGATTTCTTATCTATATATGGTGCCATATCTCCCTATATATTTATGGGGCCAACCAAAATTATATTACCTATCTTGAAGCTAAAAAATATTGAATTAAATCACCAAGATCAGCTCCATATTAAATTTCAAACAAATATAAGGGGTCACCTCCATTCCCCCTAGCATATATAGGATGATATTACATTGAAACTACACTGATTGAACCAACTCTCTAGTCTAGAGAGAGCTTATCTTATAATTTCATAGAGATTTGTTAATGAGCATTGTTCTAGAGATAACTTAGTCATTGAGTTGGTCTCCTTGATATTCAAAAATCTTGGCATAGAATATATTCATTATTAAATTCAAACCTCTCCATGATATGGAGTGGGATATAGGGTAGGTTCCCTACTTCATCAATTCATACTCAACTATATATTACTAGTTATAGAGTGGATGTGGTTATAGGTTGGTTCAATCAGCACCTGTTTTATGTATCAAGGGGAGGATAAAGAGGAGATCAGTTTGGATGGACTATCCATCCATGATCCATCCATATCACATATACCAAATTGAGATAATCTATATAAATATCCATATAGAGGTTGTAATTTTATGTATGACACTTTTGGGGATAAACAAATAGGTGAGAGAATCCATAATGTGTATATTCTAATGTTATATAATCAATCATCACTTCTATCACTTGTATTATGTAATAGACCTAACCAAAGTAAGAGAGGAGGTAGAGCCCTATATATTTATCTCATTGGTGGTTAAAAGGGTCCAACCTAATATTTCTAAGTATGGATTGTATAAACCAACTCCCATCCCAACTTTATATACAGGTGCCCAACTTTATATGTATATAGAGATGTTTAATTAGATCATTCCATATTAGTTATAGATATTTATGGCCCCAAAGTAGATATAAGGTATGTCTATCCCAGATAATATTTATATCTAAATTTGGGATGGATATTTATAGTTATATTTGAGTGAGTACATATCTATATCCTCTCCCTAAAGTGAGTGAAGGTCAAGTTCCCCATATCTAGATCCATCAATTAAAGAATAAACATATTGGACTACTCCCAACTAAGGCTCGAAGAATGATAAATGGGATTGATATCAATTGAATAATTAATTGAGAAATAGGCTTGAATAGGTATCAATCAACTGAAGAATAGAATGATGGATCAACTAGAGGGGGTGTTGATTGGATGCTCTAAACATAATTTATGCAATTCGATAAAAAGAAGGATGACTTGTAAGAATATGAACTAGACCAAATTATAGATGAGATAGATAACTTGATGCTCTAATGGATGATGATAAAGTGATTAGGAAGGATGAGTTAATTATTAGTGATGATGAGGGACAATGAAGGTTGATGCGGGAGTGATGGTGGATCTCAAAGGACCATATTTCATAAGAATGAAGTGTCCACTCCTCAATGTACACTTCTGAGGATATAACAAAGTGTTTCCAAAATGAGTGAATTTTAAATCTAATTGTCTATAAGTACCTTTGAAACTTGATTCTTGGTAGTGGAAAGACATAGGATTTGAGTTGAGTTTAATATATTGATAAACTAGGAAAGATCTAGGATATATTCAATATAGGCCTAAGATTTGATTTGAGTTTGAGATCTTGATGAATAATAGTGGAAATGCCTAGGATAGTCAAAGAGCTTTGTGAGATGGTATTATTTTGAAATCAGATGTATATTAATAAGATCAAGAGGGATTCAAAAGGTACTAAGTTAATATTCCATACTAGTAAGATCACTCAACTACTTAATACTTGACACATTAATTAGTACTAGACCTATTAATTACATGTCAT
The DNA here is from genome assembly GCA_037957365.1 of Torreya grandis. Lineage (NCBI taxonomy): Eukaryota > Viridiplantae > Streptophyta > Pinopsida > Cupressales > Taxaceae > Torreya > Torreya grandis. The sequence continues at coordinate 1,627,491 of JARHVA010000652.1, read as the reverse complement.
AGAGAATAATAAATAAATTAATGATAGATATAGATATACCTAAGCACTAACTTCATGCATTTATGTGATTAAACCTCTTCTCTCCATATGGTTTATGGAAAGGGAGATAACGATATGAGTGATTCTACTATGAACCTTAGATAATATGATTTGAAATCACTCCCCTCCACCCTAAATCATAGTGGTATTAGTAGCGGTATCATACTAAATGAGTTGAGAATGCCACAAGATGACTAAATTTTATGTGATTTTATAATAAGGTAGTTAGTTCATGCATGAGTAAGACTAGAATTGAAGCATACATGGATTGATCCATTTATCTGAAATTTATGTCAGAGTAAACAATATATTTTTAAGATGAATCTTAGATGATGTTTTGATTCCTTATGTTACAAATGGAGTGTACTAGAATGATTAGCCCCATTCGTGTCTAAAAGGAATCAAAACATGTACTAATATAGTTAGATATCATGTATGGGTGAATGCAAACTATATTTAGAACTAGGTATGTAGTAGATGTCATGTATGAGTGATTATATCATGACTACAAGTATGTTAAAGTCCACATGTTATAGGCTAGTAATTTATGCTTATCGATCAACCCATTGATTGAAAAACCCAAAAATTATTTATGAATTTGGTTTGAATCCATCTTTAAGCATTTTAATAACACAACATGAATAACATGATTATGAGATGGGAATGTCACCACCTAAAATAGAATGATTATTAAATGGGAATAACACCTTTTATCAACCTCTTCCCTATAAGGTGTTGGAGGAATCAAAGAAATATGCCTACTAATGTTAGAGATCACTTTCAAATGGAGGCCTAACATATTTTTCCTAATGAAATTTATAAAGTGTTATAGTTTAGAATATATTTTAACATATATTCTAATTAGGGGATCCATGATTGACATTTTCCGTCTAAAGGGTAAAATAGAGATGGTCATTGATATGGGTAAAATGATGAATGATTTAACTTTAAATGATAGGAACTACCACATTAGCAAAAGTCAAATCAACAAAATTTTGTGGCATTTACTTAGATGTCCCATGAGCCTATTTCATTTCCTAGTGGTGCATTCTTCAATTTAAAGCCCACACAAGATTCATTATGTTTACAATTATTACTTGATCAATGTGAATGATTTTAAGTATGATATTAGGTGTTGGAAATGACCCCAAAATCTTGTTGAATAATGATATCCATACCATTTTTCCTAGACTTTTTTGCATTAGGCCACATTTTCCCTGGGTACTAATGTCTGCTCTATGAGATCTTTTCTTCCAAATCATAAAGTTTTTTACTATGGGTGGAGACAAATTCTAGACTGAGCCCTTTTCCTATGCTAATTCTAAGAATGATTCCATGATATGGATCATTTTCTATGAGGGATGTATCACCCCACTTCTAAAATGCCTTAATGACTTTGATGAAAATCTTTCAGTCCAGTATATGTCTTGGGATGAGGAGTAAGATTTGGGTTGGTGGTGTTCAATTTGAAGTGAGATAGGATACTATTGTAAAGCCTACAAGTCTAAGATGTGAGGGCAAAATGTTAAAGAAACAAACTAAAGTTTAAGACCTAGAAGGCATGAAGAGATTTTTTAGAGAAGGCAAGTCACCAGTTCAATTGTAGGGTGGCTTTAGCAATGAGAGCCTCATCAACCCCTAGGACAAGGTTTTTTTATTATTATGAAATTTATCACCTTGGAGGGTAGATTCAAGTGTTACTAACATTATCAATTTTATTTGTTGAACCATTTTTGTCATCAGGTGTTTGTAAATTTTTTTGTTCTACCTCTTGTCATCTATTGAGTCCTCAATGAACATTGCTAAGAATTCTCATGAAATTAACCCTATGGTTATTTCTTATTTATTCCACAAAGGCCTAATTTTTCGTCTATACTATTTACATCTAACACTCTATCTACCTAAGCCCATTAAATCCCATATGGTTGATGAGGCTAATTACATTGAGTCAGATGATAACATTCCCTTGAGTGTTAAGTTTAGTATCCCTATTAAATTAAAAACCTCTAGCCCTGTTATGAAAGTTTCCCCAAGCCCTGTTGATACTTCCCATCATCCCAAGGATCTAGTCACTATTATCCCTACTTTGTAACCCCATAAAAATAAAGGCTCTAAGTCCCCTCTTATATAAGGACCCATTATTTCAACCCTTATGGGTGGTGTGACTGGGTCCCTCGATCAATCACAAAAAGTGGTGGTTGAGGTTTTGTGTGAATTGAAGAATATCCCTTCCCACTAGGGTGATAATAAAATGGAAGGAGACAATTGAGAATACTCTACGCCTAGGAATTCAGGTAAGAAGAAAGATAAGTATGCTTATGGTGTTGAGAAGAAGGTAAAACTAGCTATGGATAAGGGGCACTTTGAGCTTCAAGAGAAAGAGAATGAGGCTATTGAAAAAGATAATGGAAAGGAGGTCTTAAGGAGTATTGTGAGGAGGCTAAAAATTTAGAGGTCAAGCAGATTGGTAGGTGGAAAAACCCTAGTGCTAAAAATAGTTGACTATTTTTTGTCCTCTAATCTAGAGGATGAAGTAGAGATCATTGTTAGCCCCTCAATTTTTACCAAGTATTTATTATAATTTTAGTGCTCAGCACAAAGGGACCATTTTTTGTTTTTATGCAAGTACTGGCATGATACAGAAGAACCATGGCATGGGAGGACCATGGCATGAGACTAGTAGCTTGAGAGTTAAAGGATGAAGAAGGAAAAAGGTGTAGAAGACCCAATGTGAGAGGACCCAGTCAAGAAAATGTGGCATGAAGAACACAAGAACAAAAGATCTAGAATAAGAAGTAAAAGATTAAGGGAGTGCAAGGGAAGTGGAGCACAAGGAATTCAGGAATAGTTTGAAGAATAAATCAAATAGGACACTTCAACCCCATCGATCAGAGGCCTTGTATAGCCTAGAAGGAATAAAATACTTAGAAATAATGTATAATATAGAGTGGGAATTTAAGGGAATAAAGCCCTAACTCTATATGAATAATTAATTGTAAGAGCCATGATTCTTAGCTTGTTGAGATTCGTGTGCCATGTGTCCATTCTAGGTTGGGAACTTAACACTTGGATAGGGAAAACAAGTATAAAAACCCCTATTGTAAGCATTCATGGGAGAGGAGTGTGTGAAACTTTGAATGTGGATATAGCATTTTATCTTGTAATCCATAAGTGTGTAATAAGAATTCAATTTTTATCATATGATATTTTAAGCAATGGACTATGCTGAATATTGAAATGTGTTAAGTAAATGAAACCACGAGTTCTTTTATTTTATATTTATCTAGTGATGGTAGTATAATATATTGAAAAACTATAGTAGGATATTTGTTTGATAAGAAATGAGTAAATACATGACATGTTTCAAAGTCTTCAAGAACCAACCTTTCATTGTGCACTTTAGGTGTGCACTAGCTTGTTGGGAAGAGGCTTTAGCACCGACCTAAAGAGAAATACCCAACATTTTGGTTCTATTATCTAGACTTGAAGAAATTGGAGCATGATTATGGGAAATGTTTGAATGCATTACATTAGAGAATATTAAATAATGGATTACCAGTGTCAAAGATAATTTTGTGCTTCCATATCTTGAATGAGGAGTTTCTTTTCAATAGTGGGTAGAACAAAATATCTATAGTTCATTGTATGAAACTTTCTTTTCTGAAGTCCCTATTCTTTTACATTCTTGGATCTTAGAATATGCTCAAGGAAGATCCCAAAACCTTGGACAAAGATATTCATAGACACTAGAGTGGAAAAGGAGTTTAGCATAACTAAAAGTTTCCTAGACATGAGTGGTTGATTACTAGTGGAAAGGTGTTCAGAATAGTTACATCCTAGAATACACCATGACCACATATTCATGTCATAAGGAAGCAAAGTTCAAATGTATATGAGAACCAAGGGGATGATATATTTCATCATTTTCTTTTGAGATTAAAAATCTAATTATTGATTTTTAGTTGGAAACACTACCCATGAAAGGTTAAAATCTCCTATGCATGAACCACACATTTGGAGGGGAGACTATTGACTAGTTAGGGATTATGGGTTCAACATGGTATCAATCCTGTGAGTTCTAAGAAAATGAAAATATGATGAAACTCGATAGAGGATCATGGGAGGTAGTGTCATGGGAAGAGATTGGGAACACTCAAGGAGCATTGTGAAGAGTTATAGAGAGCTAGATGCATGTGAGGAATCCATCACTTATGGGCCACTACCTTTTCCACTTTTATCCTATGAAGGAGAAATAAGTTATATTTCTAGAGATAAACAAAGTATGAGTCAACTAGGCTCCCCCACCATAGTGTGTGTTCATGCCTTTAAGTTAGATAGAGTACATATAAGAAAATATGATATAGATAGTAACGATTTAAAAGCTAAACAAATAAGGGAAACTGAGACCAGACCATTAAGAAATAACTTAGAATCAATATCTTTCTTTTTTCAAGAGGATTTCATGTCACAACTAGGAATTCTTAGAGGATATAGCCCTCAGGTTCAAAATATAGGCCCTAATCTAAGAAGTCAACCCTCCACCATGCCTTTTCCCATGGGTACTACTACTGGAGACACTAGAGGAGGATTAAGAGGAGGTATTGGAGGAATTAGACCCCCTATAGTACCAATATTTGTATCTTCTCACCAATCATTTATTCAACCACATATGGTTTATTACTAAATGGCATTGCACCTACCTAAGTAGCAAGGGGTGGAAAATGTAGCCAAGCATGTTTATAAGTGTGAACTGATTTTAAGGGCACATGGCATCACATCCTCTAAGTGGAAGGCAACATAATTCACAACCACCCTCTTAGAACATGCACATAAATGGTATCACAAATTTGACCCTCAACAAGTAGTGGTCAACTATGACCAGCTCAAATTAATGTTCCTACAAAAATTTGATATTCCTAAGTTTAAGAAGTAGAGTATAGTAGTGTTGAAAGACATAAATCAAGGACTTGCAAAGAGTGTAAGGGAATATGATGCATGATTCAAGACCTTGATTTCTAAGTTGTCTTTTGAAATCAATCCTGCTCAACATGCACAATGGTTTGTAGGCGGATTACTATTACCTTTTTGATGGACCTTGTCACAAAGAACTTTTACCAACGCATGAGAGGCTCTAGAGGCTACCCTATGTGTTGAAGTGGTTAGAAGTATGGATACTAGGATTAGTCCTTTTATGGATGTTCAAATATCATACATGACTTCTCGTCTTAAAAAATTATCAATAAACAATGCACATGAGACATGTAGTGGTTTTTGGTGTATCAACTATGAAACTAAAGAACACACATGAAACAACTACCTATGTAAGAACATTCATGTAGTCCTAAATCAAACATGTGAGATTTGTCATGAAGACCATGATTTCCACTCCTATCCACTCTTGAAATAGGCCATGAGCACTAAATTATTTGTGTATTATAAGATTTGTGATGCTTATACTTATGACACCAATGATTGTCATCTAATTACTGATATTCATGAAGCTCAAGCCCATGGCATGTGCCAATCCTCAATCGCTAGTTCCCAAGACAATGGTGGCTATCATGGTCATGGAAGAGGATGAGGATGAGGTGGTAGGTTTCCACCAAGGAATTGTTATAAGTGTCTCTCTCTAGAACACTATCAGAGGGATTTCATAGAATACCCAACTTGTGCTTACTATAAAAAGGACCACCGACTAGAAGAGTGTCCATATTTATATTCAACCATCATAAACGACCATAATGAAAAATGCATTAGTGTTATTTGTATAGATAAGCCACAATGGCATGATTAACCAACCATCCCTATTATACAGTAAGTAAATATTAATACTCATAATAGGATCTAGATGCAATCTACACCCGACTCAATTGAAAAGGTATGATGGGAAGAACCACCAACTAGGAAGTACCTAGACATAGTTTAGCAAAAGGATGTCCTTAAAGATACAATGGAACTTGTGCATGAGCTCCAAGGTGAGATTCAATACCTTAAGGATAGGTATGTCACATAACACACTATATCACAAAGGGAAAATGAACCTCCAATAATGTAGGATAGTTTTCAAGAAATATGCAAACACATGCTTGATGAAGACATCAGTCCCCAGCTTAGCACCTAGTTTAAAGGCTAAGCCCACCTACCAAATGAGTCCCACACTCAACTAAGTTGGAAAATTGAGGATAAATATTTAAACCATGCTCAACATTAGGATGGTCCTAGTTCCACTTCCTTAAAAGATGAATAAATATTAGTTAATGTTGCTATCGATGGATGGGTAATCTAGGATATTCTAGTAGATATTAGCACTGAAGTAAATGTTCTCACTAAAGATGCATGGTATAAAATGTCTAGTCGAGACTTGCAACCTTCACGTCATGTCTTGTTCATGGTAAAAAAGACTTTTTCACATCCTATCAGAGATCTTAAAAATACCACTATTGAAATACTTGGGGTTTCCTTCAAAGTAAATTTTGAGGTTTTAGAGTTGGCGAAGGTTGATTACTACCTAGCCTTATTGGGAAGGCCATGTTGCTATGAAAATCATGAAAAATTAAGATTTAAACATTGATACATTAGCTTTGAGAATATCGATTGGAACATGATAATACCCTTATACCAAGAAAAAGGAACACCCTATATCGAGCCTGTAAGCATTGATGAAGATTAACAATCTATATAATGTGACTACTCAACATGATGAATAACATGATCCAATGCCAAATGGTATTCTTCACTGGATGGATAACAAATCTATATTGGATACAACAAGAAATGCTTGCAACTATTGGGCCCATGGTGATTATGGCCTAACTAGAAGATTACGCAACACCATTAATAGAGATGTAAACATTCCATGCTAGCTTCTTAAATGTCATAAATTTGTATACCTCATAGGTTTAGCAATGTGAGGACCATTAGGACCACCATTGGAGAGACTTAATGAAGCTCCATGCATATAAGGACAAATTGAGGTACATGATTTTGTCTATCACCTCTAAGAGTTTTATGGTACAGGTCATTAGACCACATTCTAAATGGCACCACCACCAAGTGGTGACATATGCATAAAGAGTACCTTTTGTATTGGGATCAAGTGTGAGTTTCTCTATATCATATATTCCACCATGACAATAATATTAGAGGTACAATTAGTTATAGCGGCATATAAGAACCTAAACCTCACCTTGAGGCATGTGAAATAAGATGATGTGTTGAGGAATTTTTTTTAGTATAATACCTATGGGTCCATATATTCTATGGAACCCTATGCACTTGGGCACATGCTTGGTACATACATGAAGAAAGACACTTGGGAACAAGTTTATGGTATCTTCTAAAGGAAAACATGATGTTTGAGCTTTCTTACTCTTCACCAAGGATGGACATGTGCCTTACTCTTCAAACTATACATAAAGCAATCATTAGAGATTTGAGTCTAGTGGAAGACCACCTACATCATATTCATCAAGAACTAGAGGAAACCTTGGGTTTATTCACCGAGCCCCCTAGATAATCAACTCTTATATAGCTGATAGTCTCTAATGAATAACATCATGAAAAAATCCTCTTGGGAAAGCAAAATCTCATCTTTCAAGTATATGAAGGAGAAGGCTCTACTCTATTCGATCTGTTAAGTAACAACCTACATGTTCTTACAAGTACTGGCTCAAAAAATATTTAGGATACCAACTCCACCATAGATAACCCTTATCATATGCCCATTCAAACCATTCAACTTAAAATTTGCATAGAGTAGGAACCTAAGGTAGTGACCATTGGAAAGTATTAGACTGAGACATAAATTTCACAAATCTTTGAGTTCTTGAAAGAGTATTAGGATGTGTTTCAAAGGAACTATAATGAAATGAAAGGGGTTCACACTTCTCTTGGGAAGATGTATATAAATTTGACTTATGGTGCTTTCCCCATGAATAAATTCCCATACTGGATGAACCATAACCTCTGAGCACACATTAAAGAAGAGATTGATAACATGCTTTATTCCAAAGTAATTACTCCTATTGATGAATATAAATGGGTAAGTCCTATGGTAATCAGTATCAAAAAGGATGGGTGTATTCATATCTATATGGATTATAATGTTTTGATTGCATCTTATGTCACTGATCTTTTCCCAATACGTTTCATAGAGGAAATCCTAAAAGGTGTTGGTTGTGAGATATACTCCTTTACAGATGGGTTCTTAGGGTATCACAAAGTCTAGATAGTTGAGGAAGACCATTCCAAGACCACAATTTATATGAAATGGTGCTCTTTTACCTATACCATCATGCCTTTTAGGTTGAAAAATATCTTGGTCATATTTTCATGGGTATTATTGAAGGCTATCAAATATTTTATCCATAAGTTTCTTCAAGTCTACTTACATGAATGGATGGTATACGCGTTGATCAAGGACCATTGTGTCAATCTAAGGCTCATGTTTGAGTGCTATCAAGTATTAAAAATTTCTTTGAATTTTAAAAAATTCTTTTTTATGATACCTTTTAGGGTGTTCCTTAGGCATATCATTTGTAAAGAGGGACTCTTAGTAGATCCAACCAAGGTCTATATCATTCTCCATCTACCATAACCAAAAACTCAATGTGAGGTGTGCACATTCTTAAGACACATGAGCTAATACAATAAGTTCATTCAAGGTTATTCCAAGATTTCAATGCCCTTAGAAGAGCTATTAAATCACAATGAATAATTTATATGTATTAAAACCTGGAAAATAACTTTTAAAACTCTAAAGGAAAGACTAGTTACCACACCTATCTTACAATTTTTGGATTGGACAAAACCCTTTCATGTCCATGTTGATGCATCTAGTAAAATAGTTGGTTTAATACTTACAAAACCAATATATGGAAATTTGGACCATCCCATCTATTTCACTAGTTGGAAACTCACATTAGCTGAAAAGAACTATACCACCACTAAATGTGAAGCCTTATCTATGGTTTACATGCTACAAAAATTTAGACAGTACCTTCTAGCCACACCATTTATATTCTACACTGACCATGAGGCTCTAAAGTATCTTGTTAACAAGCCAATTCTCTATGGAAGAATTTACCACTAGATAGTTCTCTTTGAATAATTCTAGTTTTCCATAATAGTAAAAGTTGGGAAAACCAACTGTGGACCAGATCTCTTATCTCGAATTGAAAATAGAGAACATCCACATGCTATAGAGGATGACCTTCCTGACGTATAACTCATTCAAGATGTTAGGGTACCTAAATAACTAGAGGATATTGTAGCATTCCTCAATAATGGATGTGCAACTGATTCTCTCACTTTACAAGAGAAGAAACAACTTGGAATTTGTGTTGCATCTTATCAACTAATAGCAGGAGATCTATACAAGATGGACCATAACAAGGTACTACATCATTGTGTAATGCAACATGAACACCTTGAGGTATTATGAAAATTCCATGAAGGTATTGTCATAGGACATTATGCTATGGAGGCTACCATGTATAAAGTGTTGCTCGTTGGACTATGGTGGCTGACTTTATTTAAAATACAAAGGCATATGCAAAGCAATGTGATATTTACCAGTGTAATATAAGACCTAATAGAAGAGATTTCATGCCATTGTGACCAATTTTTTCTCAATAACTATTTGAAAAGTGGGATATTAACTTTATGGGGCCCATCACTCCAATAGGATGAAGAACAAGCTTGCAGTACATAATTATGGCAACTGACTACTTAATGCACTAGGCTAAGGCAATGCTAACTAAAGACTATATGATAGTGACTATCATGTGGTTCATCTAGGAAAACATTATAACATGCTTTGTATGTCCTCTAAGCTTCACCAATGATTATGGATCCCACTTCTTGAATGAGACAATTTGAATCTTATTGGCCAAATTCATGATCATGCATCACAAGACAACACCATACCACCCACAGTCCAATAAAATCACTGAATCCTTTAACAAGATCATTGGTACCTCTTTGATAAAAATCTAAAATATTGCTATAACTGATTGGGATGGTAGAGTATCTACATTACATTGGGCATACCAGACCACATACAAATGTCTCAATAAAAATACACCATTTAACTTAGTATATGGAAAGGAAATAATTATCCTAGTCAAGTTCTTAGTTTCATCTCTCTGGATAGTGCATATAAGAAACCTTGATGAAATCACAAAACTTGATGAGGCTCAGTTCCTTACCCACTATATTCAAGATGTTGAGAAATATAAATATAAAGCATGGCATGATCACCATCTAAGGAACAAAATCTTCACACCACGTAAGAAAGTTATACTCTATGACTCTAAGTTTTCATGCCACCCTAGGAAGCTCCACATTCATTGGGATGAACCATTCATAATTCATATTAATTGACCTACTAGTGCATTCTGACTAAAGTGAATAAATGGTAAATTCATCCTAGAACACTATAATGGGAGTCAACTTTAACTATATTACGATTATGTTTAAGTTTGTGTTATTTTCAATAAGGCTTAAGGCCATTATATTAGGATTTTTTGATTTCAATAAAAAGTGATACCGTTGAGGGGCATGACTCTTTTTTGAAATTTTTAGTCTAGTTGTTTTCATGGAGGACCATGAACCCTTTTTATGGGGGTAAGATATTATGCAGAGGAATATAAGACATAACATGTGGGCATGTAAGGTTCAAAGGGCATAAGAGTCATACATGACAAGTAAGTGATTAAGGGTGCATGAGTAATTTAATACAAAAAGATCCCACCATTTGTATGACAAGTAGTTTTCACTACTCCAAAAAACTTAGATAGTTGTTACCCACTTCCAAGAAAGGTGCAGGAAGGAATGGACTTCAAATGCAACAAGGTAGACATAACAACAAGCGAGTGAGGAAGCGTGTGATTGGAATGATGGGACAAGTTTATTGGAACACCAAAGGCTTGATGCAAGATCTAGAGTATCAATAATATTATAAGATACACATTTACGGATGGAAATGATGTAGGAAAGAAATTAGGGAGGTTAACTGGCTGGAGGACCTATAAATAGCCAAGTTAAACCATTCTACACTTTACCTTGCTATAATCTTCAAGTGCTTAATGAAGATGAGAACTGGAAATGAAGTCAATTTCATTACAAAATATTAATTAAGAAATAAACACATATGTGAAAATTATTTCCAAGTGAAAGAAGAGGGTTGTTAAGAACAAACACATCTAGAAGTGGGTTAAGGTCATTATTTGTAAAATTTTTAGGTTACAGGTTCTGCCATTGTTGAAGTGTGAAGATCAAGAGTTGAGGCAAGTTTTAGCACCACCATGTATTCATTTAGCAATGTGGGGTGATTGAGTGTTAAAATTTTAGCACCATGGAGGGTAATGTGGCTAAATAAAAAGGCAAAAAGACTTGAAACAATGTCAACCATACTAGAAGAGAGAGGTGAGTGGAGGATCATCATTCCCTATAAGAGAGGAGCCTTTAGAAGACCTAGAAGTGATACTAAGACAAGAGAAACATGCAAAATTTTAGAGTGCGAGTGAAAAAGAAGATAAAATGGTGAAAAAGGGAAAGTAGGCATAGGCCAATTGATCACAGATTGCCCCACCATCTCCCCTTCAAACCATTTACATAAAAGAGATGAAATACCCTAAGTCAATCTTACATGCAGAAAATTGGGTCTCTAAGGTGGTGACTATGACTACATTTAACCATGACCACTGTCAGCTAGGAAATGAGGTGTAATTATAAAATGATTATCAAGTTTAGACCACCAACACACAAAACCAAGTGTTTTATGACCTAACTATCAAGAACTAGCTAGACAAAGCTAGCTTTTTTCAACTCTTCAGACTACCATATTTTGGAAAGCCTATTGAGGCAATTCAATTCGTCCTATTGTGCATTCATGAGGATTATATCCACTTCATATGGCACAACATGAAGATTAGCATGGAGAGGGTAAGCAAGGTCACAAGACTCCAGTGCTCAGGGGTTAATGTATTGAATGACTTGGCAGATATAGAAGAAATCCAATAGACTGCCACCATGCTTATGTATCAAAAGTAGGGACATGCAATGCATAACATAAACCTACAGGATCCTAACATAAGAGTCATAGTGTGGATCATTTCCACCAAGGTTATAGGGACTAATTAATATATGGAGGTAGACATGGCTCACCTTCATATAGCAAACCGAGTAGTGTAGGGAATATAGTACAATTGGGCATTGTAATTTTCCCAAAAGATAGTCAAAGATGAAAAGGTGTATAAAATACCTAAACTCAAGATTCATTAGGGGGAAATCTTATTGTTATTGGTTTTTGATGAAATCAACATCCTTGAATATAGTTTAAGATTGTTGAAGTGGGTGTATCCCCCCACTCACAAGTCTCCCTCTGAGTGCTACAGAGCTTTCACCTTCCCTCAACACATCACTCCATCATATAAAAAAAGATGAGATACTAGTTCGATGGAATGAAGATAAATTTTAGGAATGAATGGTGCATTCCCAAGGATCTACCCTCCCTAATAAAAGATCAAGTAGAATTCACTATGATGCAACTCTTCTCCTTGGCATGTATTCAAGTGAATCTTTTGGGGAGCTCTTAGCATGGCTAAGCTACCATATGCCTTCTATGTGCACTACTTCATCGATTCCATAAATATAATCTATGATGCACAACTGATCAATATACAATCAAAATAGATTGATGTAGAGTGTAACACCCTCCAAAATATTTTTGTATATCCTAGTAAAAAGGCCTATATAAAAAGGGGGAAAGTAAGCATGACTAGTATCAAGATTAAGAATATTTTAGTTGAGGAATAAGTACACAAACTATTTTATATGCTATGCCCGAACCAACACCCTCCAGATGGGGAACCCAGGTAGAGGATCCCCTAGGTACTACTAAAAAAGAGGCTATTCAAGCCAAGGACCAACAGAAGTGGGTAGCAAGTCCCCCAAAAAATAAAAATATAGTAGAGGCACAACTCTCCAGGCCATTTAAACATCATTCTTCACCAAAACCACCACTTCATACTTCACCTTCACCTCATCCTTGTTTTTCACCATCATCATCTCCATCTCCATCTCATAGTTTACCACCTATGTCACCTTCACCTCATAATAATCCTTCCCATTCAGCTACCCCATTTTTGCCACCTCAACCATCTCCTCATCTAACTCTCCCACCTTCTTCACTACCATAAATACCTTTGCCTCTACCTTCTCCAAGGTCTACCACTAGTTCAATGGCACATCAAGCATGCTAAAAGGACCCCTCCTAAGAGAAGATACATAATTTGGAATATTATCCAATAAATACTCCATCCCCTATGTGAGAGGTCTCAATTTATGATCAAATTAGTACTAAAGGGATTAGAATAGATGGGATGGCTACTAAGATCCATCAATAACTTGAGCGAGACCCAAAAAATGGGAAGGGGCCAATTAAGGGGAACTAGAATAGAAAGTGTCATCTAATCTGCATGAATGATACCAGTTCAACATAGATGAACATAAACTCTATCTTTGGAAGCATTTCTACCCCAATGACATGACCCAAGAAATAAAGAAGCAATTATCCTTATTTTTTGAGATGTATAATGAAGAGCCTTAGTTCAACATTCTATTGAATTGCATTTTCTCTGGCCCAGATGCCTCAAGATTATTGAACCTAATGAAATTTGATCCACAATAACTCTCCCCAATAATGACAAGTGCCACAATTTTGAAACTTGCCATGGAATTGACATGCCAAAATATTTTGTCAGAGTCAAACACATACATGATAGAAAATAAGCAAGATAAGGTGGTGGAAATATATAATAAAGTGTATGCTAAAAAGTAGGTGCTAGCTGAGGAAGTGGCCTCATCAAATCAACTACTTCAAGAGACCACTAAGGCTAATGTAAAGGTATTAAGCCTTTTTAAAACAATTTTGAAGGAAGATCTAGCACTATAAGATGGAATACCATTTTGAGGAGATGTCTTAGGAAAATTAGAGACATTGGTTGAGCTTCTGCTAAAAAAATAAGGAGCACCCTACACCCAAAGATGAGTCCTGAGAACTCTTGTAATAGTTCACCACTATAGTAGATATCTATCGTAGTAATTTGGAAAGAGTTGTGGAGGTTATCCCAATTTTAGATGGAATTTTTGCATGCATGGTATGCCCAAATAAAATAATAGAGGCCTAGCTCAATCATGAGGAGGTCTTAAGGTAGCAAGTAGTTCATGTAGCTCTATGAATAAATGATCGCACTGAGTGTGTGAAGTCATTAAAGGATGTGTAAATGATGGAAGACGCTATTAATGAACATTGTCAATAAATAAATTCTAGTTTTTATAGACTCTGAGGATAAGTTGACAAGGAGGTCTCCAAGTTGGAGAACATCCAAAAAGAAGCTAGTATAGCCCTGGAGGAATAGATGAAGAAGATTGAGACACCAATTCAGCTTGAGGAGTTAAAAGAAATAAAAGAGGCCATTTAGAAAATAACTACTAAATTTCTTGATGCCTTATTCCATTAAGATGAGCTAAATAAAGAACTCAAGCAAAATGGGCATGAGTTCCTTGAGGATTCTAGTAAAAATTAGTCTGAGATGGACTAATAACTTCATGTGGGGTGATGTTGACCCCTCAATTTTGACCAAGTATTTGTTCTAATTTTGGTGCCTAGTGCAGAGGGACCATTATTCATTTTTATACAAGTACCAACATGACATGGAAGAACTATGCCATAAGATTAGCAGCATGAGAATTGAAGGATGTGGAAGGACAATGATATGAAAGACCCAACATGAGAGGACCAAGTCAAGAGAACATGGATTGAAGAACTCAATATTAGAGTATCCATAACTAGAAGTAGAATACTAGGGGAACATGAGGGAAGTGAAGCATGAGGAAAAATTTGAATAAATTAAAAATGCCACTTTAACCCCACTAATCGGAAGCCTTATATAGCCCATGAGGAATGAAACACTTGGAAACAAATGCATAACGTAGAGTAGGCATCTTGGGTTACAAATGCCTAATTCTATAGGAAAAATTAATTATAAAATCCATGAATCTCATCTTGTTGAGAGTCATGTACCATGTGTCCATTCTAAGTTGGGAACTTGACACTTAGATAGAGTAAAATAAGTATAAAAACCCTTATTGTAATCATTCATGAGAGGGGAGTGTGTGAACCTTTGAAGGAAGATAGAGCATTTTATCTTGTAATACATAAGTAATTAATAAGAATTCAATTTTTATCATATGATATTTTGAGCAATGGACTGTGTTGAATACTGAAATGTGTTAAGTAAATGAAATCATGAGTTCCTTTATTTTATATTTAGCTAGTGATGGTATTATAATCTATTGAAAAACTATAGTAGGATATTTGTTTTATAATAAATGATTAAATGCATGACGTGTTTCAAAGTCTTCAAGAATTGATCTTTCCCTATGTGCTTCGGGTAAGTGCATGAGACTCATCCCTCACTAATAGGGCCAACATGCTAGCTTATTGGGAAGAGGCTTCAATAATTACCTAAAGAGAAAAAACCAACAATCATGGAGGATAAATATACTCCTAATCAACTAGGGGAACATGAGGGTATTAGCTACTTTGAGGAGTTAAATAACTTATTTTGAGCAATGTACTGTGTTGAATATTGAAATATGTTAAGTAAATGAAATCATGAGTTCCTTTATTTTATATTTAGCTAGTGATGGTATTATAATCTATTGAAAAACTATAGTAGGATATATTTTTTATAATAAATGATTAAATTCATGACATGTTTCAAAGTCTTCAGGAATTGATATTTCCCTACGTGCTTCGGGTAAGTGCATGAGACTCATCCCTCACTAATAGGGCCAACATGCTAGCTTATTGGGAAGAGGATTCAATACTTACCTAAAGAGAAAAAACCAACAATCACGGAGGATAAATATACTCCTAATCAACTAGGGGAACATGAGGGTACTAGCTACTTTGAGGAGTTAAATAACTCATTGTATGATTCTGACAAGGAGGATACTGAGTCCATGGATATACCTAGGAAAGAAGATGCCAACAAAAATATTTTTTATATTTGTATTTATCTCAAAAAGTATTTGGAGGAGGTAAATAGTGGATTTTTATCTCTTTATAATAAAATGAAAGTGCTTGCCATCATGTGCTCCAAAGTGATTCACCAAGTTGTTACTTCAATGACAATCCTGAATGATGACTAGGGTAGGAAATTGGATTAAGATGGCAAGGTTTCCAGCAAGGAGTACCTCCTAGGTTTCCTCAAGGAACATTGGAAGGATATAATTAATTATTCTTCATGTTTTATGTTGTGATTAAGTTTGGGTCTTATAATGCTTTTTTTTAGTCTATTGTTTGTTTGTTATTGTTTCATTGTTTATGGGTGTCGGCCTATTTTACTTCCCTTGGGGCATTTTTTAATAGGGTTTTACACCCTTTTCATAAATTATATTTATCAAAATCACCACCTATAATGGTGTTAACATTATAACCTATACCATGAATAAGATATGGGAATAGTGGTTTGGTTAGGGAAATCATATATTATATATCTAGGAAGGGAAGGTCAATTTAAAATGTTCAAATCATTAGTCCATTGATGATTCCATTTCCAAATTGACTAGAGAGATCCAAAAACAAATCATCATTTCATTGATTA
The DNA here is from genome assembly GCA_037957365.1 of Torreya grandis. Classification (NCBI taxonomy): domain Eukaryota; kingdom Viridiplantae; phylum Streptophyta; class Pinopsida; order Cupressales; family Taxaceae; genus Torreya; species Torreya grandis. The sequence goes on along the minus strand of JARHVA010000652.1, from coordinate 1,610,776 downwards.
GACATAGATAAGTGGGATAGGTTATTTATGGACAAAACTTCAATTGCTTTATAAAATGGGCTTGTTAAACCTACACACACACACACACACACACACACACACACACACACACACACACACACACACACACACAGACAATATCTTAAAAATTAGGGTCTAGGAAGTGCATCAACATTTTGGGTTAACAATTCAATGGAAACATAATTAAAATTTCAATGGAGAAACTAGGAAATAACATCAATATTGCATAGGGACTGGTGAGTGCATGATCATAGGTAGTAGCATGTATGTGGAACCATATCTATTTGGATTAACACCTATGCATTTTGATGTTCACTAAATAGGAAATTAAAATTAGATCTCTATGATCTCATGATTAGGGTTATTTCTATTCTTTAGTGAAAGGAACATTCATAGAATGGGAATCATAAGGACTCATTATATTTATATATCAATGGATGGGATTACTAGAGTGACTCAATTATATATATCTCTCTCCCACCTTATAATTAGTGAAATTATAATTCTATGTCTACACTTACATTTGGAGTGCAAAAGTGACTAGGATGTTTAACCCACAACCCAAACCTCCCTTTACATTTTATTTAATATATGATAGATACACCCAAATTTAGATAGATAAAGGTGAAAAGAAAGAATTGAATGTGAAGTTATCACATTTTCATTTTTAGTCATATTTATCAGTTGAAATAGGTTTATGCATCCATGCGTAATCCATCCCATCATGTTACGTAAATGGTGCATCCATTTTAGCATATGATCTATCTTTATCTTGACCAAACCATATATGATCCCCTATCTATTTATGGATCCATATCTTTATTCTAACCAATAACATTCATACATGATCTCAAAGCTTAACAACTCTAATATTTTAATCAGTTTCTAATCTTAAAATTATGAAAACTAAGTAATGTCCATAATGGATTTTGAAAAACTATATTCTAAATGGAAACTCGTAAAACTCTGTAATTTATTTCAAAATATGTAGAGTGGCCCTATTTTTAATATTTAGTAAAATAAATTTAAAGTATAATAAATCAAATATAAATTAAATTAAATGAAAACATATAATTTAATGTTTATTTTACTACATATATAATCAAAATCATAAATAATGCAAATAATATCAAACACAAAACAAAATTCAAAATCAAAGGGTGTACATATGTTTATTTTATTACACATTTAATAAAAAATCACAAAAATACAAATAATATGAAGCATAAAACAAATTCAAAACCAACCAGTGTATACTTTTCTACTAAAAAGGGCATACATTGTTTACAAAAGACTTAAAAGACTTCTCCAAAAGGTGTACACCCTTGAACTACCTTTTATTTGAAATTTTTAGTTTCCCTAAAAAAATGGTTTTGATTTAGGCTTTTAGGACTGAACCTACCCTAAAACCTATCATGAATCAACCGACGTGACTTTTAGTAAATTTATGCTTTTTGCATCTTTGAGAACACATCTGATCAAGAAAATTTCATTATTAAATTTTTTTTATGTATATGGAGGGGATAACTTATTTTCTTAGTATGTATATATGTATGTATGTATGTTTGTTTGTATGTATATGTATGTATGTATGTATGTATACACACACACACACACACACACACACACACACACACACACACACAGTATATATATATATATATATATATATATATATATATATATATATATATATATATATATATATATATATATATATATATATGTATGTATGTATGTATATATATGTATGTGTGTGTGTGTGTGTGTGTGTGTGTGTGTGTGTGTGTGTGTGTGTGTGTGTGTGTGTGTGTGTGTGTGTGTGTGTGTGTGTGTGTGTGTGTGTGTGTGTGTGTGTGTGTGTGTGTGTGTGTACATACACACACATATATACATATAAATATATATGCATACATACATACATACATACATATTGTTTAGCTATTATTTTTAATTATTACTTAATTTCTTCACAACATATCTCATTGTGGTCTATACATATGCATTATAAAAATTTGACCATTAATTAAAATTTTACAAAACTTATATCTCAAAAATCTACACATAGTTAGATATGCTTTGAAAAGAAAAAAATTCATGAATTTAAGTCAAAAAATTGTGTTCATACACTTGAAATTTTAATTTTCCAACTTTCTTGATTGGTAAAATTATTTAAAATACATACATACATATATTAAGAAATTAAGAAAAAGTATTATCAACAATCTTCGACATTCCCTCTGTCTATATATGAAATTTCATATAAAACTTCGTTTCTTTACTCAAAAACATTATGTCTATACACATGCAGTCTCCTTAAGTTTTCATAAAAGTATACTATGCCATTGTACAAAATAATGCAATTAATATTATGACATTATTATCAATTTTTTTGTAAAAGTTTGTTAAAAATTCTCTCCAAGTTCAACTATTATTATTTTCTTAAAAAAAAGTGTCACTTTAAGCCCTGTCTTTTTCCCCCCATTATCCTACATCTACCCATTAGTTCCATTTTTTTGGGCTAAAAAACTATTTTTAAAGGATATAAAATTTTCCACTCTTTTATTTAATGTATCCATATATGTGGCTATTAATTTAGAATTGTTTCTTGTTACATGATGAGCATCAGCCATAACTAATTGAAACTCATTATTGTTTGAAGAAATAGGGATTGAGGAGAACCATATATTTTGTGTTGAAGATTAAGAGGGAGAGTTAATAATAGAGTTAGGTTATTTTATTTTTTAAACTATACACAAACCATTACAAACCATAGTATTTATATTATATGAATTATATTTGGAAGAGTCTTAGGGTGTGGGGGTAGATAGATAGGATTATTGGTTAATCATTGATGGGTTAATATCATTAAGAGGAACTAGACTAGCTACTTATTGGCACATGATTTATCAATGTAATCTATATGAGAAATTATTTGGGGCATTTTTTAATAATTATGGCTGGGCTTATTTATCAATAGTGTTTTAGGTTTTAATATTGTCACTATTGCCACTAGCATGGTTTCCTAAAAATACAATCTCTAATAAAATGCCATCATTTTATGTAATAAAATTAGGCATTATATTTTTTAATAAATTTTTTTAGTTGAAAAACCTTAAACATAATGCCAAAAAGATTACTTATTTATAAATGTTTTATGTGAGGTCTATGTAAACACACACTTGAGGATAAATCAAGTTGAATAGATATATCCTTTAGGAAAAATTTTAAGGTTATATTAAAATATGGGAAATATAAGCACATTGGATAGTTATATATAGATCATCCCTTTAGATGAAACTCAAAGCTCTAACCTTATATATAGTAGGAGGTTTCAACACAAATGACTCAAATCTCATATTATAGAAACACTTGAACATGGTATGGGGTAAAAAATATAAATAAATGTACCATTTACTAAACCTATTATATACTTTTCCTTTTTACATTATTCAAGTGACCATGTTTTAAAAAAAAGGGCTGGACATTAACTATCACTTACCCACCAATGGCATGGTGAATCCACCACACCTAGTTAAAGTTAAGGACCCCCCAGAAACCAATGAAATTATTTTAAAAAGATGTGTTAAAATACCCAAACTCACTTCAAATGAAAAAGATGAAGATAAAAATGTCAAAAAGTGTAAAATTTAAGTAACAAAACCCTTTTAGAAGTAACAATTGTCTTGACCAAGTATACAACTAAGATTATCATTATTTTGGAGAAGTATCAACCCCTCAGACTCCCATTTTATCCTCATGGAGTGGGAACATATGACATTTCAAAATTAGAACCAGAAGCCCAAAATGAGATAGCTATCATACTTTACATTTGCATGGTTGAGATCCTGGAGGACTAAGAAATTCTCCTTTAAAATAATTATTATTCTTTATGAACAAATTATTAATGGACCCTTCATCATGATGGGGAAAAATGTATTCTTGACATAGGGGCAGGATTCATCTTGATACCCTAGAGGAATATTCATGTATTTTGGTTTTAATTTAGACTCTGAGTTTAATAATAATGGGTCATAATATGAAGACCTATTATTAGGGATACTTATTGAAAAAAAAAAGGTATTCAAAACCTAATTATCCAAGGAGATTCCTAGTTAGTGACTAACCATGTTTTGGAAGTCTATTAGACCAAAGCTGAAAATCTTCAAGCCTATAAGAATGTCATATGTGAGGTTTCCATGGATTTTTATTTTGTTTCCATAGAATCCATCCCTTGATAAAGTAATCATATGGTTGACTCCATGGTTTCTTTGTATTCTCATTTTATCTCTCATTTGATGATGCTTGAGTCTAATTTAGGTTCACACCTATTGTATAAAATGTGTAAAATGATCAATCTATTGATTATATTGGAAAATAAAATACTCATCTCTTCCTTAAGTTTATCAAAAATGATGATTCCATCTTAGAGTTACTAAAAACCTATGAGGACATTCCCTCATTACACCATAATAATTTATTTCATTTAAATTATTATCCCATGTCTTACCTTAGATTTGATTATTATTATTCTTACTATAATATTTAGGACTATTCTTCTGAAAAATATTTTGATGTCTTTGATGATGATTCTAAATATTTGAACCTTCCTCCTACTCTATATGAAATCGAGGAAAGAAATTACTCTCTAAGTGGAGGCATCATAAACATTAACATAGGTATCAAAGAGAGATCTAATATCCTTAAACATAGGTCTCAATTGTTACCCTACGAGGTAAATTACCATAAGAAGTTGCTAATTGAAAATTTCAAATCCTTTTCCTTTTCATATGCAGACATAACATGTATCCATCCTGAAGTGGTTTTCCACAACTTGGTCACAATGATTGATGAAAAACTTGTTAAAAAAATATCATACCATTTAAACCCAAGGTTACAGTAATGGTCAAATAAGAGTTTATCAAATTATTTAAGTTAGGGTTTATAAATCCCATAGACTATTATAAATATATGTCCAATATAATCCTCATTCTAAAGATGAATAAAAATTAGGATATGTGTAGATTTTTTTGATATAAACAAATCATGTCCTAAGGATAAATTCCCTCTTCCTTTCATTTATGTGTTTATTGTTTCTACTGCATGATATGAGTTATTTTCCCTCATGGATGGTTTCTATAGATATAGGCAAATTTAAATTTTAGAAGATGATCAAGGTAAAACCTACTTTGTTACACCATGGGAGACTTCTTATAAGTAGTCATTCCATTTGACCTTAAAAATTCTAGGGTGGCATATCAAAGGGCCACGGCCCATATTTTCCATGATGTTATTGATAAGTTATTAGAGGTCTATATTAATTATATTATTGGAAAGGAAAAAAGAAGGATGATCACTTGGAGGAATTTTATATCATTAGTAAGCATCTCATTAAGTACAAAATCACCCTTAATCCATAACAATGTGTGTTTAGAGTCACAAATGGAAAAAACCTTGGTTACAATATTTCCCAGTACAAAACTTACATAGATCTAGTTAAAATTCATGGTACCTTAGATAAGTTACCTATTATTGATGATTCAAGAATCAGATCATTCATGGGGAAGTTAGGGTAAATTCTTATATTTATGTATGATCTTACTTACGTAGTTCATCCTATAAATAACATGATAAAAAATGAAATTGGTTTGAATTAGATAATGGATTTCCAAGATGCAATTAAAGTGGTAAAATAGTATATGAAGTCTCATCCAACACTCATGGTTCCTAATCTTGACAAACCCATAATATTTTA
>JARHVA010000652.1:1570000-1600000 GCA_037957365.1 Torreya grandis | reverse complement strand
CAATGTATTTTGTATAACCTATGTTCCTATTCCTACTACAGGATGTTTCCCAACCTATGTTCCCATCATCCTCACCAGTATTATGAGGAGGTGCCACTAAAATATACTTAATTTGGCATATTTTCTCTCCATGTCTCCCTTACATACTACCTAATCCATGAGGAGTTTTTATGCATACAAAAACCTAAAATACTGGGACAATTTGTTAATAGCATGCAACTTCGCCTACAATCACCTATCTTGAACATGTTGTTCTCTATAGTTGTGAGGTAGGTTACCTCATTTAACCACTATCCTAACATGCCTTGGTAGGGAATGCCCACTAAATCTACCATTTTAAATGTCCCCACCACCTAAGAAAAGGATATTAAGTAAGCCATCATAGATTAACCCAATTAGTCAATTTTTAAAACTAGTGATGTAATTTATTCTAAACTAAGCCCTGTGAACTTAATTATTACTCTAACAAATGTTAATTATAGTCTAAATTGATTGGTTTAGGGTTTAGAGTTTATGATTTAGGTTTCATGGTTTCTAGCTTAGAATTTAAGGCAAAAGGTTTGGGGGTTAGGCTATAAGGTCCAATCAAGATAATTGAGTATAATTTGAGCTCATTAAACCTATTTATGACTACATAATGTGATTTTGGCTTAGTTATCCCTAATGTCATCATATATTGAAATAATAACTAAATTAGGGTAATCAATGATGTTATTAAGAGATAAATTGAGCCCAATAAACCTAATCATTACTCTTAAGTATGTTAATTTTGGGATAAATCAATTTATTTAGGGTTTAGGGTTTAGGGTTTAAAATTTAGGGTTTAGGGATTAGGTTTAAGGTTTAAGGTCTATGGTTTAGGGTGTAAGGTCTAATGATGAATGTAATTATAGCCAATTTGAGCTCATTGAACCTATTTATAACTACAAAATGTGATTTTGGGCTTAATTTGCCCTAACATCATCAAAGATTGAGCCAATTAGTTAATTGGGGAAATAATTGATATTATTTAAATGAGCCCTATGAACAAAGGTAATTAAGGATAATTTGAGCTCTTTAAACCTATATATGACTAAATAATCTAATTTTGAGCTCAATTACCCCTAGTGTGATCATATATTGAGTCAATTAGCTAACTAGGGAAATTAGTAACGTGATCTGGGCCAAATTGATCCCTATGAACCTAATTATTACTCTAAAGGATTCCTATTAGGGTTAAAATTTATTGTCTTAGGTTTTAGCATTTAGGGTTTAGGGTTTAAGGATTATGGCCTAGGGATTAAGGTTTAGGGTGAAGGGTGAAGGGTTTAATCATGAAGGTAATTAGGGCCATTTGAGCTTGTTAAACTTATTTATGACTACAAATTGTGATTTTTGGCTCAATTATCACTAATGTCATCATAGATTGAGCCAATTAGTCAATTAGGGTAATCATTGATAAATTTAGGCCAAAATGAGCCATGTTAATCTAATTCTTACTCTAAATGATGCTAATTGGGATTAAATCAATTTGTTTAGCATTTATAGTTTATGATTTAGGGTTTATGTCTTAAGTATTAGGGTTTAGGGTTAAGGTTCCAATCTTGAATGAAAGTGGGACCAATTTAAACTCATTGATACTATATTTCACTATAGAATATGATTTTAAGCTCAATTTACCCCAATTTAATCATAGATTGAGCCAATTAGTCAATTAAGGAAGTCAATGATATCATTTGGGCCAAATTAAGCCCTATAAACCTATCAAGAATGTAATTTGGAATAGTCTAATATCATTAAATCTATTTGAGACTAAAGAATGTGATTTTGGGCTCAATTTTCCTTAGTGTCATCATAGATTGAGTTAATTAGTTAATCATGGCAATCAATGATGCAATTTTGGCTAAATTGAGACCTATGAAGCTAATTCTTACTCTAAAAGATGTTTATTGGGGCTAAATCTATTGGCTTAGGGTTTAGGGTTTAGGGTCTAATCACCAAGGCAATTAGGGCCAATTTTAGCATGTTAAACCTATTTATGACTACATATTGTTATTTTTATCTCAATTATCCCTAATGTCATCAAATATTTAAATAATTAGTTAATTTGGCCAATCAATGATGAAATTTGGACAAAATTGATCCATTTGAACCTAATTCTTATAGTAAATGATGTTAACTCATTTTGTTTAGGGTTTATGGTTTAGAATTTAGGGTGTAGGGCTTAGTTCTTAGGGTTTACAGTATAGGGTCCAATCATGTTCATGAAATTGGGACCAATTTGAGCTTGTTGAACCTATTTGTAACTATATAATGTGATTATGGGTTCAATTTCCCTAATGTCATAATAGATTGAGCTAATTAGTCAATTGGGGAATCAATGTAATGATTGAGCCAAATTAATGATGGTAAACCTAATTTGTTTAGGGTTTATAATTTATAGATTAAGGTTTTAGTGTTTAGGGTTAGGTTTAGGATAAAGTTTACAAGTACTGTACACATCAAAAAATGCATACATTATTTTAATGCATATGTAGTTTTCATGTGTACACAATTTTAATGTGTATGAAGTTGTATGGGTAGTAAAATAGTAAACACATATAACAAGTCAATGTAATTTTTCATATCAAGACTTTTGTCCCTTATGTACTATTATCTCTTTTTTCACACTATACGTCTATTTTTTAATGATTTGTTCTTAGTATCCACCATAAAAATTAGAGAAGGTTTTGTCTAAGCATCGTTGACTACATAGTATATGTCTATTTTTTAATACTCTAATTTATGCCCCCACTTGGTACTATAGAGTTTAGGTCTATTTTTTAATAATTTGATCACTCTCCCCTCCCTCAAAATTAGATAACTTTGTTTAATCATGGTTGGTTATATAGTGCATGTATATCTTTTAATAATTTATTCACTATCCCTACTTGGTAATGTATAGTTCATAGGTGTATGTTTTTATAATTTAATCATTTTACCCACCCTCTAAATTATATAACTTTATGTAATCATGGGTGACATATATTATACTATTAAGAAAAAGAATTTTATTCACAAAATGATGGAGGAACTAGAAGACATGAGATAAAAACAAAGGAAATGAATGTGAATAATTCATGAAATTAAGTACACCATCCCTAATGAATTTATTGTCACAAATAATGATGAAATTAATAATGATTTTATATGAATTCTTAAAGACCAATTGTCAATTTTGAAGTATATTGAATCATAATGCAAGTCCACATTCAAATTTTATGATTTTCAATTTTGGTGATTATGATAATATTCATGATGGTTTACCCTCTAAAAATGAATAAAATTTAATGGAAACACCAATTGGAGAAAGTAACAATGAATAAAATAATATGAGAACACCATTCAATGAATAAACTAGTAATGAAGAAAATAATATGGGAACACCATTCAATGAAGAAACTATTAATGAAGATAGCAATATTTAAACAATAAATAAACTAATTTTAGCACTAATAACACCTACTAGGATTTTAAAAATAACACCAATGTATTTTATTGAAATTTATTAAAACATTTTGAAACTAATGGATTGCAAAATTTCTAGCTGCCATATGAGAAGAAAACTGAAATAATTTGAGATTGGCACTTTGAAAAAATAAATGATTCTCAAAGATGTTAAATTTTTATCACATTGATGAATGTGAATAAGATAAGACCTACAATAAACACCCTAGGACTAAAAAAATATAATATTAATGGTCAAAACAAGGTAATTTCTTGAAAATATACATAATGCATACCATAAACTAGTTGCAAAGAAACACACCAAATATGGTAACGCCACCTAACATGTTATTAAAACTTGTATTTTAAGTTTTCAAATAAGGAAAAAAATGTTTTATTAGACAAACAAGTAGATCATTATACATAAATATACAAACACCAATGATGATATGATTCAAATATTTAATATATGCAGAAATACCCTTAACGTAGGGCAACACCATATAATACTCCTTTAAGAAAGAATAAATCCACAATGTCTCTTCATGTGGATAACCTCTATTTTCCTCCTACAATAGAAGAATCAATACTTACTTTATATCTTTACCATTATAATTATCTCCTTTATATATACATCTATCTAACCAATGGATGGGTAACCTCCTAATCCCAATGTAGGCCGACCATTATCCAAATATATTGTACCCATATAACTAACTAAGGGGATGTGTGCCACATGTCAACATCTCCATCAACCCATATACATTAATATATCATATCCCTAGGTACATAGCATTACTTCCGTCATTGACATGTTTCATCCCCGAAACATAGGAAGAAACTAAATAATGAGTCTGCTTCAAATCATTGCACACTTGTCTCCAATCTTGATCATCGAGCCATCCATATGTGATATTTATAGGTGATATCTCTCCATGTTTTTTTCCAAATTCCATTGTGCTCCTCTGATTTCATTCATGATCATAATTATACTACTTTGGTGTCCAAGCATAATTATTCTTCTTTTTATTCCATGTACCATATTTCATTGTGCTACTATAATTTTAACCATGACCATAGTAGGTATTCTTCCATGCATAATTATAGTGATTTCCCCATTCATTCCATGTGCCATGGTATTTTTTATTTAGATTCCATACATATCCATAATTATTGGAAATTTTATTTCCTATATAGACAAAATGATTGTTGTTATGACACTTTCTCACCTGGTTCCATGATTTTTTCCTTTTATGATGATGTGAGTGTCTATATACCTCAAATTTTTCCAATATTTTGACCTTATCCACCTTTGATTATTCTTATTCCACCTTTTCCTTCTTTTTATCTTTATTAGATGAAGTGTTAATTTTTAGTTGTAGTGTGTTTTTATCTATATCATCTGAATCTTCATCATGCTCTTCATCACCTATTTCAATCTCATCCTCATGATCTACCTGGATTGTTATCGATTTCTTTTTCACCATGATATCTTGTAAAGTGATCTTCTTTTTCCTATACCAAAACTTCATGAACTTTTTCTGAACATTAATATTCATTGTTCCCAAAGTCTCTAACCATGGATATTCAAGAACTATATCCACATCATCTATATCCAAAGCATAAAAATCTGAATCGAAAACATATTTTTCCAAAATGAGCTTCAAATATTCAAACATTGAAATATTATTACCATCTAGTTGAACCTCCTTGATATTATTTTCTTGAACATTTAGATGCTTAGCCACATTCTTGTTAATGAAGTTATACTTGCTGGTAGGGTTTATGGACACAACAACCTTCTTCTTTTGAATGCATCCATGAAATTGAAAAATTGAATCATATTTCTTTGGAGCCAAATTATTTGAACCCTTCTTCTTCTTCTTTATCATCATTATTTTCTTCCTCTTCTACATCCTCTTTGTATTTTATATCTCATCGATCTAGGAAGTTTTTTTTCATTGCTTCCCATGAATAATACTTTTGTGCAAAGCTCAATTGATTAAACCACTAATGTTGTGCAAGTGTAAACAAAAAAAGAGATAATTATATTTTCCATAAAATTGTTTTAGTATTATTCTCTTTAAAAATGATCCACCATTCTCTAGCATCAACATCATCTTCCCCTAAAATTTTTTGCAACTTCATGATCCACAAAAAAAATTAGGGTTCATGAAACCCTAAAATGTCAATAACTGATCCAAAAAGTCACAAATTTTTACTGTAGCTTATTTTTTTGATATTGGAACCTCAGTCAAAATTTTGTGAAAAAATGTCATGAATTTCAAACTGTAGATTGAATATATGAAAAAACATAAAAGTGCAACAAAGCACTCAAAACAACTCCAAAAATTCTAAATTTTTTATTGTGCTTCTCTTATATGTTCTTGCATCTCCATTAAAACTTTAGAATAAAAATTCCCTATATTTCAGAAGATATCATGAAATTAGTATAAACCCTAAAATAACAATAACTCCCTCAAAACTAATAAAAAATATCAATTTTTTTACTGACTTATCTAAAATATTTTCCATATCTAGTAAATAAATTGTGTAAAAATTCACAACCAATCAAAATATATTGATGATTCAAAAAAACTAGGGTTTCACTCAACACAAATTGCCCAAATCGAAGCTCTGAGACCACTTGATATGCTTCAAATATTCAATATATGCATAAATACCCTTAAGGTAGGGCAACACCATATAATACTCCTTTAGGAAGGAATAACTCCACAATGTCTCTTCGAGGGGAAAACATCCAATATCCTCTTACAATAGAAGACTCAATGCTTACTTGATATCTTTACCATGATAATCATCTTCTTTATTTAGACATCTATCTAACCAATGGATGGGTAACCTCTTAATCCCAATGTAGGTCAACCATTACCCAATGCACTAATTCCACAAGTTACTCCATTATCCTAATGTATTGTACCCATATAACTAAGGGGACGTGTGCCACATGTTGGCATCTCCATTAACCCATATACATTAATATATCATATCCCTAGGTACATAGCATTACTTCCCTCCTTGACATATTACATCCCCAAAACATAGGAAGAAACCAAATAATGAGCGTGCTTCAAATCATTACACACTATTGTTCCACATGTCGGCATCTCCATCAACCCATATACATTAATATATCATATCCCTAGGTACATATAAAATGAAATCAATTGGGAGACATAGAGACTTGATTTTTCTAATAACAATGACTTATGGGTGTTCTCTAATAGACTCCCATAGATAGACAAGGCTATATATAATGCCCTAAAATATTTTCTTACATAATTTGGAAATATAACATTAGGTTATCATATAATCTAATAAATGTAGTGAAAAACAATATTTGGTTCTCATACCATTGAACCACATCAGAAACATTTTTTGGATATGGCTCAAACACATTTATACTCTAAATTTGTTCAAAAATATCCAAAAATTTATATTATTCAAAGATATTTTGAAATGGCCAAACCAATTTATGTGAAAATGAATCACACATGTACTACTTGTTGTTGTACACAACATGTTGAATTTTGAATGCATTGTGATTTTTTTCATCATGTTCATTATACTTTGCATACTGGCTACATTTTTTAAAATTGTGGAATGGAATCTCCACCAAAATTAGCAAAGAAATTTATTCCAACCATTTTTTGTGAAAGATAAGGTGGGAATTTTTTTTTCTAAAAAATCATGTTTGGATGGAACTCGTAACATTTGTGATGGATTTACAAAATTAAAAAATTATACCCATGAATAGAGTACACACATAATTGGACAAGAATTAAGTAGTTTTATTAAATAAAAACCTATGACATATCAATTAAAATATGGAAATGAATATAAAATGTGAAAACTTGTTACCAAAAAAATACCTATTTTAGAATTTATGCTCAAATTTAGGGAGTAAATTGTTTATGAGTACGAAAGGCACACACACAAAGCTTGATGGATAGATGAACAATTAAAGTTAATCAAGGATATATTACCACTTTTTTCTATTATTTTAGTAATTGAATTTTAATATAATTAAACATTGAAACCATAAAGTGAGGATCGGTAGCAATAATACAATTCAATACAGGTTTACATTTTCATGCATATAACATTCTTATATGCACCTAATAATACAAAACATAATCATAAAATATTAAAGGTGTACAAATTATATGTAAGTGATGATTTAAAAAAATTAATAGAGTATTTTGAAGTTTATTTTTAGATGTTCTATGATAATTTGAGTGAAAGGGGCATTACTTTCAATCAATATTATATTTGGTCATATAACTACATGTCATAATTTAAGAATGCACAAATGTTCTACTGGCTAAGCATGATGCATGTGTCCATTGGCATACAAAATATTTGAAGTTTTACTAAAGAATTCAATGTAAAATGCAATCATGATGATGTAGGATCATGCTTCAAAAGAGAACTTACACAAAAAGAGTTGAAGTTTGAAGATGTTGATTTCGTAGATGTAAAAAACATAGTTGAATGGCGTAATTAGAAAATTACCCATGATGCTCAAGAAAACTCTAGAGTTTTTAGATAATTCTTGTTCATGGAGGATGAAAAATTATCAAGCTATGAATATTGTATGACAATAATAGTATCGAGTGAGTTTCACTCATTTCATAACTCAAATGCAAGTTTTTAAAAAGTTCATACGAGGCACATGGCATGTTTTTTTATACATGTGTCAAATTTATTTGGAACAAGTGTGAGTCACAAGAGTGGGTGGATGAATGAATTTGTATACCTCTAATTCCAATTGATGCATATAAAGTTATACCAACATTACAACTTAGAAATATGACATCATCACATAGCTATGACCATGTATATGATCTAGTGCAATTAGGTAGGAAATGAATGTGTATATATATATACATACATATATATATATATATATATATATATATATATATATACATATATACATATATATATATATATATATATATACATATATATATATACACATATATATATATATATATATATATATATATATACATATATATACATATACATATATATACATATACATATATATACATATATATATATATATACACACATATATATATATACACATATATATGTGTATATATATATATATATACACATATATATGTATATATATATACACACACACATATATGTGTGTGTGTGTGTGTGTATATGTATATGTATATACATCTATGTATATATATACATATATATGAAATTAAATTGAAAGTATGTGTTATGTATTAAATTTGATATATATATATAGCACATACTTTCAATTTAATTTCATATATGTGTGTGTGTGTGTGTGTGTGTGTGTGTGTGTGTATGTATATATATGTCTATATATATATATGTATATATGTATATATGTATATATGTATATGCATATGTGTGTGTGTATATATATATATATATATATAATTATTAAATCAAGATTTTTTGCATTGCAGGGCATGTTTATGTCATTATTAAAGATGAGAATAATGAGGGGATAGGCTACTACTTGTACTAGTGTGTAGAGGAAAAATGAAATTGACTTCTACGATCACTAATGGGGAAAAATTTAGTATCCAATTAGGTATATGGTAGTTAATATAACTTGTATTTTACAATATCCTATCAAAAATTTAGATGTATGGCTGTTGGAAGACTATGAAATACATAGGAAGATAATCAACTATTCAAATTTGACTCTTGTAACAAATGTTTAGTTGCATAAATATTAGGGGAAGTCATTAAATAAGACTCTATGGGAGGTTATTGAGTCTAAACATCAATTAAGTATAGCTAATATCAATATTATATTTGATCCTAGTGGTTGCTTAGATTGAACTATGAAGGTATGTTGAGTTCTCAAATTTAAATGTATTTAATTTTATAGAATTTTATTGATTTTTTAGGTAGTAAATATAAATTTTAATTTAATTACATGATAACATATATTTTGTAGGTTATTTATTAAAAATTATCTTCCATATTCATGTGGTTGGCATCATTATTAGATAATCCTATATTCTCAAAGCTAAAAGAAGTTTTCAATTCATGTAGAGGACTGACAGTTTTACTATAGATGGAAGGACCTTCTTGAGTCTGAAAAAAGTGCTCTATCTCATAACCCAATGTAATTCAAATCCAATAACTTAGTTTTATTGGTTCTTTTTCATCCTTTATGTGGTGGTAATTCCATTTTTCAACCACGAGGCTCATGATGTGGAGATCTCTAGTTATGGCTTGAATGTTGGCAACATTTCTTGTCAAGGTTTCTTGACACTAGAATTGTTGCAAAAACATGTATCTATGTGGATTAAACGCTCATGGTGGTGGTAAAATATGTAATTTTAATTTATAAATGTGTTTTAAGGATGGATTTACAAATAGAGGTCCCAGAATAAATATTTACTAGAAGCAAATAACTTGTCTCTTAACTACATAAAAGTAGCATTTCAGTTATGATCATTGAATTGTTAACCATGTATTTGTCTCTTATGTTTGATCCAAGTGATATTGGGTGAAATTATATGGATTTAACTTGGACCTAATGGTTATTTTATTTCATGTACATGACTTATATGTTTTATTTTATGTGTGTCCAAAGTTTGCCTTAAAAGTGTAATTTTACCATAGAGGAAAGGGCCTTCTTGAGGCTGAAGTGGGTTTTACATCTCCTAAACAAGAATATTCATAGGAAAATATATTGTTATATATTTTTCAGCCACGAGGCCTTGGAGGTGGAAATATCTAGTTATGTCTTAAATGTTGACAATATTTCTTGTCAATGTTTCTTGATGCCAAAATTGTTGTAAAAACATGCATCTACATGGATTCAGAGGTCTTTGTGGTGGGAACATATGTAATTTGAATATTCATACATGTTATAAGTTATTTATTTGAAAAAAATGGTCCCAAAAGTGGAAATTTCTATTAAAGTCAATGAACATGTCTCTTAACTACATAAACATAGCATTTCAAGACTAATCATGGAATCATCAACCATAGATTCATCTCTTATGTTTGATATAAGTTTTATCAAGTTTAACTGTAGGGATTCCACATTATCATGATGGTTATTTTATATCATTTATATTATTTATAGTTTTTTTGATACGTTTCCAAAGTTTTCCTAAGAAAGTACAATTTTACCATAAAGAGAAGGACCTTCTTGAGGCCAAAATGAGTGTTTTATTTCCTAATTGGCCATACCTAAAGGCTAATAACTTGGTCTTATAGGTTATTAAACACATTTAATTTGTTTTTTTATTAATTTTTCACCAAATATTTCACCGTATAGTTAGTTTTTCAAGCCTACACTAAGATTTGGGTAACGTTGGAATACCTCTAGGCCTATGGGTTGCCTGTAGTAGAGGTAGACCTCTAAGTTTAAGGGTTAGCTCCCTAGATTTATCTTTTCTTTATTATCACCTACAATAAATAATTTCTTAGATGAAAAAGGATATAAATAACATGGAAAATAAACTAATATATTGATGTGATACACCAGAAAGATCTTCACTAGACTACCATGCTATTGCATTATGAAACATGACCTACAACAATAGTCTCAAAATCCTGAATTGCTCTAATATTAGTATTTCAAACATGGATGTGATATGCATTTAAATAATCAAGATGAGTGAAAAAAATGTTATATTTCAAACACCAAAGCTACTTTTACTCTTAAACATAGTCAAACACACTATCTACACTTCATGTGACGTATTAGAGTGAGAATTACTTACACCAAACATGAAAGGATTAAAAGAAGGCAAGGATAGATACTTATCACTTGACACTTCAATATGAATCAATTCACATACTTAGACAATAAATTAATGAAAACAAAACAAAATTAAAATTATTATTTAAAAGGAAAATTATAACATCAAATTAGTATGGCTTCATCATACCATGTGTGGATTCTATTACAAAAGCCAAAATGTCTTACATTTATAGAGTGTGTGAGAGGAGAGAGAACAAGTGTGAAGTGATTTGGAGTAGTTACATTATAGGATAATTAAGTGTATAATATAACATTAAAGGTCTTCTTAGACAAATGTCCATATGAAGCATGAAAAACTCCTCAAACTGGTATAGGGTCCTCAAATGACCTTCTTAAAAATTGTCTTCATGATGAGGCATTTCTTGATTGATCAAAAATAAAATGGGGAGAGTTGAAATATGTGAAATTTCTTATGTGGGTTACAAATATTCCATGATGGTCATCAGATTTATTCCTAATTGATATCCATCTTAATGATAATTGTACTCACCATATGCAGTCATTCATTATCCCTGTTGGCCTCATTTTCACATTTTTCATCAAGGTGGCCTTAATTTTCTCAAAAAAATACGTGTAAAAGGTGTTAGGAAACATTTATATAATATATTTTCCTTCCACTTCATTAGGCAAACCATAAAAGGTCCCAAAAATAGACTTCTCATTTCTCTCACTTGCCAGTCACTTTATCTTTTCATTGCATGTTTAAGATTGCTTGTGATGAATGGTGTAGCATCAATATTTTCATGCATATATATGGTGGTAAATTAATATGAGGAGTGTAAATTAGTCTCTACTAATTTTCCCCACTAATTTTTAATCCTTAGTTCTCTTCTACACCCAAAAAACTCAATAAAACTTATAAGAAACCCTATTTTTACCTTGTCTATATAAGTGAAATTATAGAAAAATTGGATGGGAATGATCCTGAGAGATTATTATACAAGTTAAAAAATGTTTCTAGGCCATACTAACCCTTATTATTATATATCCTTGAATATTTTCTCCATTGGGTCAAAACTAGGGTTTTAGGAGGGTTTTAGAGGGTTTTACTTCTTAGGGATGGTTCATAAAAACTAGACATCCAAATCATAAAAAAATGACATTGAAATAAATTTTAGGATATTAATAAATTAACCCTATCTCCTTAGGGAACCATTCAATTTTTTTTTATATGTATGAGTGTTTGAATTTGACACATCGATCTCTTGAGTGCATTTTAGACACCCTTATCATAGTTTTAGGCCAAAAGTGGCCCCTATGAGTATTTTATTACAAAGTGATGGATCCAAATATTATTATTTTCTCCATTTAATGTCTTAACATGTATTATAATGTTTTTTTGTCATATAAATGGAAGCTAGACCCTTGTAGGGATTAGGTTTAGTTTTAGCCTAATAGACCTAATTGTGTTCTAGTTGCTCATGACCACCCTATGTAGTTTATAATGAATATGAGGTATTATATAGATTTTTTAATACTTAAAAAAATATTCCACATCATTCTTCAACATCCAATACTCCTCATGTTATCCTCCTACCATCTACTCACAAAGCTTGTGGTCATGTCTTGACTAGGAGTGCCCTCTATCTAAAAAGACAAAATAGAGGGCATCTCCCCTATTTCATTGGTAAAACTAAGACTATTAGAGACTAAAATAGGTCACAAATACCATAAATTAAAATTATAATAGCCATATCACCCCTATATATCTCTCTACATCATAATTCTTCAAGATAGACTTATAGAGTTGATGACTATGTAGGGTTAGAAACCTCAGACTATGTGACAAGTGTGAACTTGTCCTTGATCTATTTTAATTCATCATATTAATGTGATATGTTTCATGGAAAAACTATGAAGTTGGTCTCAAACATGTTCAATTCCCTACCTCTTTTCCAACCTTCTCATCATACACTCTCTATTTTACTAGAACTAGTTTGTCTACTATAGTAGGTTATATGTGTTTATCTCAATAGATATTAAATTTTTCTTGTAGGTGAAGTTATATGTTTATACATTATGTTTCATGTATTATGACCTTATTTTAGTCATCAAGATCATATCACACTTTTTTTAACTCATTCATGTCTAGATACCTACTTCTCTCCACTAGCAGAGGCTAGTTTGTCTACTATAATAGACTATAGATGACCATTTAGGAGAATTCAAAGACTCTTATAGGTGATTTTCTATTCCAAAGCCTTCAACATTAACATATTTGGATTATATGAGATCATTAGTATCATTCCACATCTACATGATCTCTTCTTATGCATAGAAATTGTAGTCTCACCTACCACTACAAGTTGGTTTCTTTTAGTCATTCTAATTTAGTATTCACTAAGTCTTTTAGGTCAAAAATATCTTAGTTAGGAACCATTCTACCATCATCATTTATTAATCAACCAACCATCTTCTTATGTCAATACCTTACCTCTATTTTTGGGCTATAAGATGAAAATCACTTAGACTTATCAAACCTCAAGATGTTCTACTATGAGATGATTCTTTGTGAGACAAGATCCCTTTTTTAGAGGTATTAAGGTAATCTATCTCTTGAAACTTTCTTGACTTGTGAGCAAGGACATAGGTCTGTTTACCATCTTGTGACTTCACCATTATCACAATGGTACTCTCAATGATACTAGACGTCAATGAGGTTTCAAACAAGTTGAAATACCTATATTTCAACATTCTCATGTCCTCTATAGATTACACTCAGACCCCTATTGGAGCTACCTATAGGTGTTACTACAGGGTATAAGACAATGTGATAGGAATTGGTTCACAAAACCAATGTTCAATCTTTTGGATAGCTTAGTATTATTTTTTAACACCTTAGGAAACTTATCACCATGTTGAAAACATATTTGTGTTATGAATATGAATTGTCAGGGCTCCTTTACACTTTGATTGTAGGTGACAGTGCCAGTGTTTCTTGACTATGTTTGGTTTCTAACTATGTTCCTCCAAACATGACCATTTTACATTAAAATTCCAAATGAGAGAGTTGTCACCATGAAATGTGAGAGTGGAAATAAACGCATCACCTTTATTCTAAATAACAAAACATGAAGACAAGATTTTCCATCATGAAAATAAGGTTTACAGACCTACAATAGAGTCCTCCTATAAAAATGGAAGTGATCTTACAAATTTATTCACACCACATGTGTAATAAAGAATTAAAACATTGTGAGGAGTAAATTTATGCTTCTCAAAATAGTTTTCATAAATTGAATTACACAAAACAACATAAATAGAGAATAAACCTAAAGGCTATGTGGATAAGTAGGTAGAAAAGAGGAGTTAACACTCTTAGCAATGTTTCATAGGGCATGATACACTAAACATTAAACTATTACCATGATTTTTTATTAGATAAATATTATTATCACCACCAAGTGTACTGGCTCTGACTCACATCCTCTTGTCCATACCATGCAAAGACTGATTGACCATTTTTTCTTGTCTAGGAGAGTGATGGAAAGATAGAACATTTTTTTTCCATTTTCAAGTCTATCAAATCTATCCAAGTATGTAATTGAGTTAAGGGGACTTAAAAAGTCACTTTAAAATTCTTCACATGTGTCCAAACTACTATATAAGCCATACAACAACTGAAAACTACTTGATCTTCTTGTTTTAAATGTTGCCCCTATAGTTGTCAGTCCAAGACTACCATCTCTGACATGAATTTGACATTTAGGATGTTAGATATGATTTTGAAACATTTTTTATCTATGTAAAACCCATAAAAGTCCAATAAATGACCCAAAAGTGACCTTAGAATGGCATAGAATGAACTATACAACTATGACAAAGCTAAATCACAATATTAACCTTATTAAGACCATGGTACACACTTTACACCCTAGTGGAAACCTATAAAAATTTTGAACATATAGGGGGTTGACCTAATTTGACTTGTGGTAAAATTAGTCAACAAATCCACTTTTTAGCCATAAGGCCCTAGAGGTGGATATATCTAGTTGTGGCTTGAATGTTGACAACATTTCTTATCAATGTTTTTTGATGCTAGAATTATTGTAAAAGCATGTATCTTCATGGATTCAAAGGTAGTGGTGATGGGAAAATGTTTAATTTTCACATCCAAATGTGTTGGAAGTGATGGATTTGAAAATGGAGGTGCTAGAGTTAGAAATGTCTACTGGAGGAAAAGAACATGTCTCTTAACTACATAAAAGTAGCATTTTAGGATTGATAACAAAATCATCAACCACAAATTTGTCTCTTATGTTTGATCTAAGTTATACAAGGTGATAGTAGATGGATTTCACACACATGTGATGGTTATTTCAGTTCATGTATATGAATTATGGTTTTTTTAACATGTGTCCAAAGTTTTCATTTAAAAGTAAAATTTTACTGTGTAGGGAAGACCCACCTAGTAAATTTTAGTGGCTATTCTTCATTAATTCAAGAATATTTCAAATTAAAAAATTTGCATTTGGCTATTTTAAGGAGTGGTGAACAATGTGGATTCACCTAAATTATTTGGGTGTAATCTAATTTCCCAGGTCAACTCACTTACTGTTTAATAAATTTCGTACATATAAATATACCTTTCCACTATGTTGAAAGTAAATATGAGATCATTAGTTATTATATGTAAACAAACATCTACCCATATACTCATAATGGTAAATTACAATAGTAGGAAAGAGATGAAGTAAGTGTTAGGAAATGGTGTTGAATGATATCATGCTATGAAGTGACACCAAAATTGTTGAATGATAGCCATGATATCAAATTACAACAATTCTATCTCTTGATAGTAATGCTTCTAAATGGTAGCAATGCTTACGAATGAAAATAACATTATCAAATGATAACAATGTTGTTATTTAATAACAATATCTATCATTTTGTAGAATTATGATCATTTGAAAGCATTACTATCAAACGACATCATAGATTTCATTTGATAACATTACTTTCATTCACCATCAACTCTATCATTTGATAGTGAAGAGGTGTGATCCACATAAAAACAAGGCATATTCCATATGTGGGTTTTCTATATAGTCACACACCTATCTAGTGTTTATGCTCCATTACTATTTTCCTATCCATTCACCTTCTCACCTAAACACCATCTTAATTTAAAAACACATACTTAGAGATTCACCGAAAAAACCCAAGTTAATTTCTACATGGGCCACTAAAATTTACCCTGGAAGGACCTTCTTGAGGATAGAATGGGTGATTTGTCTCCTAAATGAGTATACTTAGAGGCTAATAACTTCATCCTAGAGGTTATTTAACACCCCAAATGTGGTGTTGACTCTCTTTTTTATATATGAGTCCATGAAGGTGGAGATATCTAGCTATGGATTGAATGTTCACAACATTTATTTCCAATGTTTATATATGTCAAAATTATTACAAAAACATGTATCCATACATCTTACTCAAATGGTATCTTTAACCTTATTTCTCTCTGATATTTCCTCCTTGTAGACTCATTGCTAGATTCAAACATGGAAAAAAATCACTTCAAAGCATGGTTTCATAGACTGTTGCAAGGTTTTTGCATCCAAAAGTGTCAAGCTAAGAAGATTGTAGATGCTTGAAACATATACTTTTCATCTCTAATAATCAGTTCAACTTTGAAAAAACTCTATTTTACACAATGGATAGGCTTGAAGTTATATAACCTTAGGTCATAGCCTTTATACCATTTTGAATTCCTTATAATCTATACATGAAGACTTATATGAAGGTTTATTCCCTTGAAACCTATGATTCATCTCCTTAGTGATCCTGTAATATCATAGAAACATGGAGCTTCTACAACTCCACCTATAAAATAATATCAAAAGCTTGTAAACTAGCCTTGAGATTCATGGAAATCTCTCTTACCATTTTTATTTAATAAAGTATTACTAAGACCTTACACTCTATAGACTTATAAGTGACTTCCATGTCTTGGTCTTATCAATCTATCACCCTTGAAACCCTATTTTTTCTCTTACAAGGTCATGCTTGAAAAATTTATTAACTCTACCTTACTAATTCAGACCTCGTAATGTTATTGACATCATGACACCATTGAAGCCACTTAAAACATGAGAAACATAATTCTAAACTTAAAACAATCTTGTGAGTGCTTTTTAATTATGTTGAAGACCATACTCAGACCTAATAGCTTATGTTTCTAACTCTAAAAACTTGTTTAACTCCATTACATCATTATCAAAACTTGAAAAATCCTTAATACATGCTTGTTAAATCAATTTTATGCCATATAAAGCTATAAATATACTTAAGGCCTTGATAATAGACTTGTAAAATAGGCCTGCAACTTTGTTTATGATATGTAGTCATGTTTTGGCTTATGAAAACTAGTTTTGAGGCTCAAAAATTATACAAACATCTTAGAAACATACTTAGAAACCTATATACTTGTATCTTCTTGAATCATGTTTGGATGGTGAAAAACTTTAATATTTTCCTTATGTCATCAAATAACCTTATAATAACTCCATTACAAACCTACAAACATGTTAACTTGGTCTTTAGAGGTTGAACTCATGTATACCCTATAATCAATCAAGCAATTTTATTTGTTGATCAAGATATTTTATCCATATTCATGGAGTCTAGAGGACATTATAATGTTATTCAAATTTATCGATACCTTTCCAAAATCTTATAATCACCATACATAACTAGAAATGAAATAAGATGTGAATGGTATTTTGTGAAAACCTTACAAATCTAGTGTTTTGGTTAGTTTTAAAGGATGTACCCTTCAGTTCTTCTTTTGAAGGAAAATAAGAAATCTCAAATAGATTTATTGTCTCTTATGACCTTAATATCATGCTTTAAAACCTCAAAAAGGGTCTCCAACCTTTAACAAACATGCGATTTTTTTTAAATTTTTATATAGCCTATAAATCTTGTTTTGAAACGAAATTTTGGTCTACAGACCTTCTCTTATTCTATTTAAATCTTTAACATCTTAATTTGTGGTCCTTTTTGCCATTAAAACTCATCCAAACTCCATTTCCTACTCTTCAACCCTCTGAATAGTCTTCGTAAACCTCAAACATACCTATAACCTAGTTTTTGACCTATCATATAACTTGTAAATCCTTGCAACCATTGGAAATATACCTAGATCTAGGGGGAAATAGTGATGTTTTACCTCTATATACTCTTTTTCAATGTTTGTAGGCTATGAAAACCTTGAATATATGCATAACAGTCTCATGAAACTTGGAAACTTGGAAACTTGGGTAACTATGCTTGTAGTAGTCCTATTTGAAACTCCATATATTGATATCCTACTTAGACCATGGTGAAGAACCTGATAAAAATGTTCTTAATATTGAAACCCCTCTAATAGACCTTCAACCTTCTTAAAGTGTCATTTTTTATTATGAAATATCCTTTTTCTATGTTGGAATCTTGGAGGAGTTCACAAAGAGTCAATATAGGAGGGAAACAAGGTCAAAATATCTTTTGAATAAGATGTATGCATTTCAAGGAATTTTAAGGCTTCCAAATGGCCTTTATCAATTGATATAATACCTTTTTAATCTATTTTGCATTAATAAATACTTCTTAACGCCTTAATTTAACAATTATAAAATCCAAGCACGGTTCCTAAAACCTTCATACATGGTTCACAATACCTTTAACATCATTTAAAATGCTTCCATGATGGTATTAACATGTTCCATAGGTCTCAAGCTCCAAACGACATTAATTCAACCTATAGATAGAGTTTTAAGCATGTCTACAAGTCATATCAAGAAGTTTCAAAGCCTTATCATGGTGATTATAGAATCTAATATAGGATTTTCAAATATTCTAAACCTACCTATAGGTTGCAGCATTATTTTCAATATTTCCATGGTGTTCAAACCTTCAAGATAAACTTTGTGATTTTATAACACCTACAAGAATGAATATGTATCTCTCAAATTACTATGACTATATAGATGATATGACCTAAGTTTCAAGATCATTCAAAAACACCAAAAAGTCTAAATACCTCATCAAAATATGTTTATAGGTCTGTAGACCTTCAAGCAATGTTTAATGGATCCTAGATATCATTTTCAAGTTTCCATGGATTTCAAAAATTTAAACATAGTTATACAAAGATATAAGGATTTCATACATATACAAGAACATTTTCAAGACTGTATACAAGTTTTAGAATCTAGTTTTTAATATGTTTCTAATGATTATGGGTTAAAACCTTTAAAAAACTCTTATGGTGCTTTTCAAACATCTTCAAGTGACAAGACAGTGTTATGCATATGATTATGATCAAAGTTCCTTTAAATTTCTACTAACAAGACTTCTACAGACAAATATCATGGGATTTCACCATTCCAAGCATGATTCAAGACCTTCAAGGCCAAGTTATAGGTATAACTACATAAAATCCAAGGTTTCCATGAGAAGATTTTTGTGTATAGATTCAAGGTTTGCATGTCCTACAGAGATTCAAACATGGAAGTTGAAGGTTTTAATGTTGTCTATTATTTTTAAGGTTTCATGATTCTTCAAGATGAGGAAACAAATATTAAATAATATCTAAAGGTCCCATAAATTATAATAGGCCTATGCGTAGTTAAATCATGAAGTTATAGGTTTGCAACTTAAGCTTTGTGATTTACATGGTATAATGATAAAATCAATTGATTTCTTTGAGTCATCAAGACCACACTAAAGATATTCTAATAGAATTATTGAAATATCCTTGATCTAATAATGAGATAACATATATCTGATGGTAGGAAATATAATTTCTACAAGTTTACAATAATTCATAAAATGTTCTCAAGAAGTTGGAGACCCAAAAATAAGTTCTCATTGGTCAAAAACTTGATTACAAACCTCTTCCTCAAACACAACACAAAAGAATATTTTGGGAATGTAAAACCACACTTTTAGGTCTAAAACAATGTTACAAGGTCTCATAAAGGTCTTACAAATGAGAAAACATGGTCACAAGTTCCAAACACTCACCTAAATGCTCTATAAGATCTAAAAAATAGATTGCAACATTGTAGACAAGATTCAACGATCAAATAATTAAGTTACATTGTTTTCAAGATTTTCATGGTGATTATAAAAGGCATTAAAAGATTTTCAAAGCTTCTAAACCTACCTATAGTTTTAAATGTTATTTTCAATATTTATATGGTTTTCAAACCTTCAATACAACCTATGTGTTCCTCCTTAAGATTCAAAAAAACATAAACAAGCCTTAACATATGTCTATAATATGGTTTTCAATACCTAAATTAAAGTTTGAAAAATTGTTCTCAAGAACTACATGCAGGTCTACATTAGGTTTTTAATGCCTTATGTAATGTTTCAATCTTAATTCAAGAATAATCATGATTTTTACATGTGAGAAACATGGTTTCAAATCCCAAACACTCATCCACAGGCTCTGTAAGGTCTAAGAAATAGGTTTCAACCATTTTCTTAGACATGATAGACCTACATGATTCTTAAAAGGCTCCCTTGACTATGTAGATGGTGAATCCAAATATTTTTAGTGTATTTAGGTTTTCACCATGATCTTAAGTAGGTTTTCAATATTTTAGAACATGATTTGAAGGTTATAGGGCTGTTATCAAGGTTTCAGATGCGTTTCAAGCATGTTACAAGGATAACTCAAGTTTACAAACCTTTTGAAACATTTCATGACTAATTTAAAGGTTTTTAAACTATAAATGAACTTACCTAAAAGTATGAACATGGTATCAAACATACTCTAAAATTAAATATAGGTCAACAAGTAAGTTTTGAAGGTGTTCCATGATTTTAAGGCTTCTAACAAGTCCATGATCAATTTTGTAATGTTTTCATGCTAGAGTAATGCAATAAAGATCTTGAGAAGGTTGGTTACGTCCAAAACCAAGCCTAAAACATGAATGTTTTATGTCTAAAAGATGTTTCATGATCTCTAAATCACATCATCAGGATAATTCAAGCTTCTTCTACTTTATCAAACACCCAGAAAGAATGGATAGTTGGAAATATGTTCTTTATGAAGTGTAAAAATAGTGATAGGAAATAAAGTGACAAAAATTGTCATAACTAAAAAATAGGTTCAATTTCACATGACAACAACTATTACAACTAACAATTGGGATCATTTCAAGATTTAAGCTATGTTGGCTCATATGACTAGAGTTTCCATGTCTCCATCAACTGGATATAAAATAATAATAATAATAATAATAATAATAATAATAATAATAATAATAGGAAATGGAGATGATAATTAATTGATACATCATCTATAGGTCATATTATACTTAATTTAAATTCAAAAAAGTGTTTTCTCAAGGGTGTGAAACCACTAGCAATCCAAACTACATTTTATCATTTTGAACATTTTTTATTAGGTAAAATAATTTTGGAGATATGCCAAAGTATTATTGATGGAATTTTCAAACATTTCTCATTGGAGTGGTACATGGTAGACATTTATTTTTATATATAGAGGTATCATTATTATTTATGTGCACACCTCTTAAATTATTATTACATATTATCTCTATAAGATTACAAACACAATCTTCACAAGGATAAAAATATAATGAGATAAATAATTATTAGAATGTAGAAATTGGTTACCCCATATGTTTCATCCATGCCTTAAGAAAAATAGAAACATTTAAATCATGTTTTGAATATAAATACATGAAAAATAATAAATGAAATAAACTATTCTAAAATATTATGATATAAGTTGCTCCAACTATTATTATGATCTGCATCATCTCTGTTACAGTATAGGTAGAGTTTTATGCATCAAATTTGTGAATTATGTTTGGTTTATCAAATATAGTATGGATGGAGTGAGAGAGTTTGTATTGGATTGGTGTTAAGAGGTGCTTATACATATTTTCTAGGAAACAAAAGTCATAATGGCACAAAAAATATGAACATAATAGAATATTAATAGAGCACAAAAAAAACCATAAGGTGAAATCAACAATAATATTTAAGTTGAATTTTATATATATATATATATATATATATATATATGTGTGTGTGTATGTATGTATGTATGTATGTATGTATGTATGTATGTATGTATGTATACATAAAATCCATAAAGTCATACAAAATGTGAATATAATAGATTATCCTAAGTCAATGTCATATAGGTTTACAACACCAAACAACCATACATAAATCCATATTCGCATATAATAAAATGTCATAATACATTATACTAATCATCAAAATGCATTTATCTCTTTGTCTTTATTGTATAAGGATCTCCCGTGGATGCCTTAGTCATAGATGGAGGTCTGTAAGATGGATATATAAAGGCCCTATTTTTCTAGAAATTTTATTGTAGCTCAACCTATTCATATAAAAATATTATTAGAAACTTTACATACTAGAAAAAGATACTAAAAAAATTAACATTTTAATTTTAAAATGATACAATTTTTTTTCAAAGGTGCACTTACTATAATTGGTGGTCATGGTCAATTTTTGTCTGGAACTCAACAGGGTCAATGATAAGTTGAGGCTAGTGAATAGGAGTGTGAAATAGAGAACCAATAAGATTAAGATCTAAAAACATATACATATAAAATAATGATTAAAAATTATCTCATATAAACATTTAAAGAAACTAAAAAAATCATTGAAATATAATATCTAATTTTAAAAATTAAATTGTCTTCTACCATGTCATGTCTACTAATCAATTGAACATGAATAGAAGGCATCATCGAAGGAGTCTGCATTGACAATTATTTCATGCATTAGTTATTTCCATTAGTACAGAGGAAAATTATGAAACATAAATCCATATTTACACTTTAACATTAAAATAATTTAAATACATTAGTTGCTATGTATATGAAATCATTAAAATAACGCTTACATTTACTCCCACCTGAATAGAAGGTGGAGTGTATAACATGGTCTTTAACTGAATAAAAAACATCATTGTTAGCCACTTGAGCATATATATATATACAAAATTTCATACATGTAATGAACCATAAAATTAATTAATCCTTAAAAATTACCTCTATATATGCCTATATGGGCATAGTATTAGCAACATATGTGTTCATGTAGCATCCATAATCCTATTACAACATAAAAAAATACATATACATTATTGAGATTTTTATGAAAAATAATTATTACCTTTCCAATTGTAGAAATATTTAAAATTTAACATGTACTTGATAATTTTATTTTCAACATGTAAAATATACAAGGTTCTTGGGAAGTTATAAGCAAGGGTTCCAGACCAAATGTAGATGATTGACACACATCAGTGAGATCAATTTATTATAAGCCCTTGAAAATACTACCATGAGTGGGTTACATTAAATATTCCTCATCCTCCTTAGGCCTAGTAAATATACCACCACATGATTTATAATGGTAAGGTTGAGAAACAACACTAGATAAAGTCTCCCCATGTCCACCCTCACTAACAACAATATCAAAAATATGGCTCTTATGTTGAACAAGGGCGTTGATAAGTGTTTTAAGCACATGCCAATTATCAATCTATATAATCTCTTTAATTTTAGAAGGTAGTGTCTCATGAGGATGTGGTTCTTGGATATGTGTTATTCCAATATATTTATGTGCATGATGTGCACTTGACCTATCCTATGTAGAGCCTTTTCCTCTACCCTGAAACTCTAAGAAATAAAAATAGTTTGAAACTTCATTAAGGACAAACTCAAAATAGAGTTTTCTCAAAAAACACATGGGAACCTCATTATTATTGTAAATTAGGTGATCAAATACCATCTACCATTGATTCAAAAACAAAAATTTGATCAATGCTTGGGGCATCAGTGGATTAGAATTCATTTTTCTATCACATCTAGTGGTGCACCAGTTCTTGTATCATTAAATAGTGTAGAAATTTGGGATTTGATTATTTTTTATCTCTCACAAGGGATGAAAACAATTTTTTAGAAAAATATTCCCTACATCTATTTCTATAATCATCCCACCTATCAATTTGACCCATTAACGAGTCAACTTCACCTATTAATGTCACTAATATATTTTCCATAAAAGTTTGATGGGGGTTATTTCCATGGGGATCCATTATTGCCTTAATTAAATTCTAAATATTAAATTTTTTTATATTTTGTGGGTTGATAAATCCTCCTAACTACCATGGAGAGCTTGACAAACTATAGGATCGTTAAGAGGGTTTTATGAGTTAGGAATGTTTTTATGGCTAGGGGAGTTTTACTATTCATTTGAATTGTATACATTTCCCTTTATATGTGATGGTGTATTATTTATTCAAATATAAATAAATAAAAATTTAAATAAATAAATAATAAAAATATAAAATTCACTAATATTTTTTAAATTCCATTGAAGTTCACTTGCATACATTTCCTTTTGTGTGATAATGTTTTTTGTGAGTTCTTTGATTGTGTTATCTTGGTTTGCATTTATTATAAATGTAAGTCATTATTATTTCTATTTACGTATTAAATACTATGTACATGATTTTAAATCATAAAACCATATACGTAGTTATAAAGCAGAAAATTGCATATGTGATTTCTAAACATAAAACAATGTGCATGGTTTTTAAGCATAAAATTACATATGTGGTCCTAGATAAATGATTAGAATACCCTATGTGACAACACCACATGATAAATTTTTTAAAATTACGTACGTGGAATTATTTAAATCAATCTAAACATAATATCTATTTGCTTTTTGATACCTGACTTCATGCACACACCCTCGTACAATCCTATATAGATTGTTATATGTTTGTGACAAAACCTTAAGACCATGAGTAGTATTAAACCCTCTCCTCATATACCTAATTATCAATGACTAATGATAAAATATGTGGTATTTCCCATTATCCCCCATTAATTTGGAGGTAATGTTCCCTATGATGGGCTCACAATGAGCCAAGATCAATAATCCTTATACTACTACAAACACCACTACATAATTTTAACCCACATTGGGTGGGTATCCATCCCAAAAAATATCTTCCTACCTTACAACCTCTCCTCTATTATTTGTATCTCTTAGGTTCATAATTTGACTTATCTTCAGTAGGCTCAATATCCTATATACATATGTGAGAGTGATGTTTCACTCTTCCTAAGCTTACATAAACTATAAGGTGCTTAAATCTACATCCAAATAGGTGAGTAGGTCACATATAAACCTACCTAATAAGGGTACAATCCCTACTTGTGAAATCCTTAAAATATAAACGTGATCATAAATAGTCATCAATTTCCCTAGAATTTGTAGTATCCACACCTACTCATTGTCTCAACTCCACCATATGTATTCCCCATAAAAAAGGAATCCAAAAACACTCCAAAAAATTTATTTGGTATCAAAAATATATTTAAAACCTTCCTTTTGACTTTGGGAAAAAATATTGCTTAATGCGAGTGGTAGTTACATAACTATTGTGAGTCACCAATGGAAACATAGTTTCCCCTACAAGACATGATAATTACTTGAACTTTCATGATGGGAATGTGATTATCAACTTGAAAAGATTGACAATTTAATCTCACTTCAGTTTTTTCATCCCCCAACCATACCTATCCCAAAAACCTCCCAAAACACCCATTTTGTTAATTAAAAAAAATTTAAAAACGAAATTCCTAGTCTACCCACCCTCCCAATCCCATTCATGAAATAATGTTTGAAAATTAATATATTTAAATACCTTTTTTTTATCAAATTTACAAAATCATGGAAAAAATATAAAAATCAACAAAAATAATGTATGGTTACACCCCTCCTATTGCCACTATTACATTATCGATCCTCTCCTTGTTATCATCGATTTGGCAGCATCTAGCTTTTTTCTATCACCATGAATTCATAGATCCAAATTATCAAAACTCAATTAACACAAATTAATTCTATATGTTAAGAGTTTTCAAATATATATTCTATTTAACTAACCACTTTATTTCAAAAAGTTACCATGTTTAACAATTTTATTTTTAACTTTCATTTTCTCATGTTTTAGAACATACTTTCCATCTTACTAAAACTATGTGTCAAAGGCTAAAAATTTTAAAATTTTATTTATGTAACAATATTACAATGCATGTTTTTCATTTTATTTTTGATGCATCACTGATCTAGAAAACACCCCTTCTCAATTTGTGATGAGGTGTCTTCTTAACAGAGCAATATGTATACACCCAAAAATTACATGATGAAATATTTCTATAAAAATGTAATGATAATGCAAGGAAATCCATCTTTATATGATTATAAATAATTGTCTCTCAACTTTAATTATCTTTTATTATTATTTTTTACCTTTTTTTAAATATCAAATTTCATTTGCTTATGTTTTTTTGCTTTAAATTTTGACTTTATTTTTCCTGTGATTAAACCATTAGTTTCCATGATGTAACCATCAAATTTCATTATGACACCACTACCTCTAATCCATTTACATTATAGTGGATTTTCAAACCACCAAAACAAAATATTTATATCATAGAGGTTTCTTTATTTACTATGATGGTTTCATAGTTGACTGCAACAGTTTCATCACCATTTACACATTTTGAAATTAACATTTGAGACTTGATTTTTCATGATTTCTATTAGATTTCATTTATTTTTCTCATTTTCACCTCCTATATGTCCCAAATCATCACAGAATTTATTTTTATCAAATCTTCTCTCTCTTATCCCTTTTAAAATTGGCTCAAGATCTAATTAAACTATTACATGTAACTTGTTTCTTCCCTTACAAGTATCTCTTCTTCCTTAGGTTTATGGATCAAATATTTACATTATAATTAGATATTTTGAGTCTTAAAATGGATGAGCCTACCTTATTAAATATTTTTAATATCCTTTGATCTAGTTTCTTTATCATTTTTGTGTTGTTATACGAAATCTTGAGGAGAATTCACAAATCAACAAATATTTTTTTGCCTTTGTGGATTAGTCCAACCATTTTAAAACTAATATCATCTTAAAAAATATGTACATATTTATTTATTTTATTATCATCCTTTTGGATAAGATTCCCGAGGGTCATTATTGAGAAATCTAAGAGCTAACATACTTGAGGATAATACACTAACAACAATAATCTCTCTACCTTCACTTGGTCTCACTATTAATCATGTTCGAGATTTTTATTTTAGTTTTATTTGATTATTATATTATATTACACTAAAAAAATTCTCATTAAATTGGATCCATATTCATAAAACATAAAAATAAGTAAAATAACTCTTCTACTCTCTTTATTTTTCACTAAAAGAATAATTCAGATTTCATTATTTATAGTTGCATATTAGAAAATTTCAAATCATGTAGTTTGAATTAAAACATAGGGTAGATCATAGTAAAAAAAATAACTCAATTTTATTTTTCAAAATAATTCACTTTTAGTTTTATAATGATATTTACATTCATTAACAAGCACACAAACATGTAAATAGAAAAATCTGGAAAACCTAGGCAAAACAACATGCATCATAGATCTAATTTTATTCATTTGTATAAGAGAATAATGATATCCTAAATAATAAGATAATAAATTTTATCTTATATTAATTTCATTATAGATGATTTAGTTTTAACCAATAACTATTTAAAAGCCCCTAAAAAGCTCCATAGTTTGCAAGCTCAAAATTAAGTTCTGAATACTTAGAAGTTTTAATTTCTAGGGTTTAGATTTTTATTTTCACTCAAATATTAGGATTTTTTTATTTCATAATATTTTCATTAATTTATAATTGATTATTTTTTAAGTTCCATTTAGCTTGAATATAAGTGAAATCTTGCATATTTTGTATCATTTCATAGATTTCACATATATTCACTAATATTATGCAAGGTTTAGATTCTTATTCTAGAATAAATATTTTGTATCATTTCATAGATAAGTTATATACTTATGTAATCAATTTATCCATCATATTTTCACCTTTCATGACACTTCTAAAGCACCCATACCATATAATATTTGGTATCTTCCCTAGGTTAGATCTCTTGTTCCTGTTAGTAATGTGCAAAGTGACATCAACAAAGAGCTTAGATTAGAGGCTTTTGATTCTAATCCCATCCAAATATCATCATCAAACAACTCAACGTCCTTGATGAACAATAATTTATGAAATTCAAACCCATTATCAGACCCATTCCCATATGAGGACATTAAATCAATGATCTCCAAGTTTAGACCTCCACTTACCATTTTATTTTTCCTAGGGATTAGATTCATCATATTTTATTTATTCATGTATGACATTGACTAGACATAGTATTCCTAAAAGAGTTGATAAAATACATAGAGTGATCTAACCCAACTACACATAGTTTATCATTCCTAAACTTGACAAATAAATATGATACATCATCCTCACCTGCACTAAAAAATCTTAGAGTTATATTTATCATCAATTAATAACTGTCATTGAGAAACATAACATAGCATAAATATTATGGTATCTTCATGATAATATGTTATACTCCATCATCCAAAACCCCATCCTCGCATCTCAATCTAACCCACCTAATCCCTAGACCTTATCATCTCATTCATCTCAATTATCTCTTCTTCAGTTATCTCAACTAGAATTTAAGAAATTGAGTGTGAAAATTTAAACTTATTAATTTCCTCATATAAAATATTATAGTGCTACATGTATTTAGTTTTACCCACTAAATCCATCTAAGAAGTAAAAATATTTATTCCCAGCCAAAATATATAGAACTTGATCAGTGAATGGTAAAGGAAAACAATATCTCTGTGTAGTCTTGTTGAATTATATGTCCAATACATAAATCCTCCATTTACCATTTTTATTAGGTACTATCACCAATGGGTAAACCCATTGACTTCCATAGATTAAATATATAAACCCTGCTTGTAAGAGTTTTTAAATTTTAATTTAACTATGTCTTTTACTACAATAATTATTCATCATTGGGGTTGTATTAAATGTCTTATATTTTTTGTATATATATGATGAGTGAAAATATCAAGATGAATTCATTTCATGCCACTTTATTTCAATGTGAATTCATTTGAATGTATGTGTAATATTTAGAACAATTTTCACCTTTGTTCATCTTAACTAGTTGTTTAAATTCAACATCTTTACTCATTGAATTGAAAATTTTTAAGTGTCTACTAGACTAAGTGGATTTATTTATTTTCACATAGTAATTATTTTAAAGGATAAGGGTGTGGTTGTAACATCCCCACTGGGATCTACCTAGAAATACATGATTTTTTTAATTAAACACATATACTATAAATAAATTACACCACAAGAATCTAATTAGATGTCATAAAAAATAATCTAAGTGTGATAATAGTAAATAAAACATATTACATCATATATCATTGATCTCTAATATCATGAAAGCACATCATAATATGAATATAGAAAGTAATTACAATAAACTAGCCATGGCTGATACATGCCTGCAACCACTACTATCAATGTAAAATAAATAATTAATTATAAATCTTCATGATAATGTTTCAATAATAAGTAAAATACAATACAATGTACATATATAAGATACATGGCTCCCTAAAGCATAGTTTTGTAAACACTAGTATCTATGGCATCTCAAGTGTCATCTCAAAAATAGTACTATTATGGGGAGAGAGAGCATCATTTGAGTGATTTTCCACACCAACCATGAACCAATAATTCCCCATA
>JARHVA010000652.1:1545000-1565000 GCA_037957365.1 Torreya grandis | reverse complement strand
TTTAATTGATCTCTTTTGTGGCTTAACCTATAATAACACTTTATTACCTACTAAAAATTACCTATCTATCTTTTTTAGATATGCAAAACTCTTCTACCTATCATTGTCCTCAGCCAATCACTACTTGATTAATCTAGTTTGATCTTCCATTTATGAAATCATCTCAACTTCAAAGACTACCATGTCCTCAAACTTGTCCAAATTGATTGGTATGAGTTATTTTATGCCAACTCAACCAATGGAATATAATATTCCTACTTTATTGTTGATCTATACAATACTTATGAATAATATCTTCTAACACCTAATTAACTCTCTCAATCTATCCATTTGTCTCTGGGTGATATGTTGTGCTAAAATTAAGTTGTGTATCCAAAGCTAAATTCAAAGTTACCCAAAATCTAAAAGTAATATTTAAATCATGATCTAAAATGATCTTTTCTATAAATCCATGTAGCCTATACACTTCCTTTATGAACCTCTTCACAAGGATAGGTGTATCATCTATCAAATTACTTGGTATAAAATGAGCCACCTTGGTTAATTTGACAACAACTAGCAAGATCATATCATGTCTATTCCATGACATCAGTAAACTTTGGATAAAATCCATACTGATCACCTACCACTTTCATTATGGTATATCATAGAGATATAACAATCTAATAAAATGCACATGTTCAACTTTTAGTCACTAACATCCCAAATAATGTGACACATAATCCACTACATCTTTATTGATTCCCTTTTAGAAACATATTGTTATAAGCTAATTGTAAGTAGTGGTGGTCAAGTTAAGATTCATTTCCAACCTCTTATTGGCTCAACATGTAGTTGCCTCACTAACTAATTGGTATGCTCCCCATACTACCTTAGTGACCTTGAATTAGTTTCAAATTTTGAAATACTTCTCCATCTCAGTCATCCATGCCTTAGCTCTATCACCCAAAACACTTCCATAAAACATAGTTGGATTCACCTTCTTCATATATCTAGCTAGATCTATAGATATCTAAGCTCTAGCATATTTAGGATTTTCCTGATCAATGGGATTCTCTTTAAGTACATCATATTGTTTTTCCTTTTCATGGCCATGAACCACCTAATATAGAGGTATAATCTAATCCCTGGTCTCATTATTAGCTGTAAGAATTTGATCCATCTTTATTAATTGATCAATATCAAATTAACTAATATCAAATAGAGGGTTATTATCATTGGCATTTGATGGATCCTCTCTAAAAAATCTAGATTTCATCATCCTTATTTATATCAATATAAGGATATGAAAACATTAGTGGACTAATTAGATCTTAGAGTTTGAGTCATAGATCTGATACCATATGTAACATCCCCACTAGGATCTATCTAGAAACACATTATTTTTTTAATTAAACACATATATTAAAGTATATTATATCATGAGAATATAATCAAAGGTCATACAAAATACTCTAAGTGTGATGAAATTAAATGAATCATATTATGGCATATATCATTGATATCTAATATCATGAGAACACATCCTAATACAAATATAAAAATTAATTATAATAAACTAACCACAACTGATACATTCTTATAGCCACTATTTTCAATGCACAAAAAAAAGTACTTACAACTCTTCATGATAATGTTTCAATAAGAAGTAAAATACAATATAATGTACATATATAAGATACATGGCTCCTCAGAGCATAGTTTTCTAAACTTTAGAATCTATTGAATCTCAAGTGTCATCTCAAAAATAGTATTTTTATGGGGAGGGAGAGCATCATCTAAGTATTTTTCAACATCAATCATGGACCAATGATCCCCCACACTAATATAATTATGTAATAGCCCTCTCTAAATGGATGAGTAGATAGTGATGGCATGAGAATCTAGAGAAACAAAATTGTACCCATGCGGTGTATGATTTCTAAAACTAAACATGTGGTGTATCATAAAAATCCTATTCTATTGTAATATATCATGTAAACATGTAAATCATACTCATGAAATGATATTGTATCATGACACAATACTTTGGCTAAAGTTTTCAAGAATAATAAATAATAGTGATTTAAATATCAATCAAAATTCATACACACCACTTGATCAGATTGCTTTCATATATCATTGTGATGCTAGTAACCCAGTGAAATCCATCTCACTACTTAGTATCAATAATGCAATATTGGTTAACATAATATAGCTAAAATATTCATCCAATTTACATCCTACTAGAAATCATATCACATGACATGATGTAATATCCCCTTTCAGTAGGAAATATCTAAACACAAATAGCTCTGATACCACTGTAATATCCCCTCTAAACAGGAAATATAGCAACACAAAAACTCTAAACACAGATATAATTTCTGTTGAATAAATTCAGAATGATAACAAAATATAGTCTCTCAATAGCAAATCACAGGTCTCTTATCACTTGTCCTTCTAAAACTATTACAATTACAGTCCTCTCTTATGCATATAAAATATGAAATACAGTCTTGAAAACCCTGGCTTTGCAAATTTGGCAATTGGGTTTGAATCTAGAAATTTTGTCTCAGCCTGCTGTGTCAAACACACAGTCGCCGGCGTCGGTCGATATACTGCTAACGTCAGTCATTGTAGGTCCTTCTCTATCGGTGTCAGTCACAGTCGGCTGATGTCAGTCACTGGGGATCTCTGTCTACCGAGGTTGGTACCTGCCTGGATCTGTACGGACCCGTACGGACTTTGTACGGCTGCCAATTGGTATAACTTGCCTATTTTCAACCCCTGATCTGAAAATATATGTTTCTAGCAAAGAAGATCTCTAGCTGTATAATTTATTGAATCAAAACATAAATAAATAAATACCTGGAATATCTGTAATAACTTTTGTGTGAAGTTATCTCTCAACCCTATAAATTTTGTGATAACTTCTGGATGAAGCTATCTCTCAATTTGGTAATAGATCAGCTGATATTCCACAACCTCTTAATTGTACACACTGAAGAGGGAACGTTCTCTAATGCAAATGGAATCTTGGAACCCTAGGCTCAGTCTTCACAGAAGAAATTCTTCAAAATCAATAATCAATAATCATATGCATAATCAATAATGGCCTCCATGAGAAACCCTTATACCCTCAAAAGATATGCTTGCCCTAATTAGGGTTTTCTTAAATTAGAATTAGGGTTTCTAGTTTAAAATTAGACCAAATAATTAATATTTGATTAAATCAATCAAATATTAATATCTCTCTCAATACATGTCCAATCGAGCCCAAATGAAAGCCAACTAGAAAATTTCTGGTAAATGAAGCCACGCCAAACACCATCAAGACCCTCTAACCATCCTATTAGCCTACGAGGGTTGCATAATAGGCTAACCATGAACTCAAAATAGGTCAATTAAAAAGGGGACATGACAATCCACCCCTCCTAAAATTGCTTGCCCTCAAGCAATCGCTGCATGATACACCCATCAATCCCCTTGGATCCCAAACGTAGTCATGATCTGCCCTGCTATCAATCAATGCAAGCTCCATGCCATGTCCATCCCTAGTACTAAGGGAAGCACCCCAACATCCAATCCATGAATGAAAATCAACAAGCAAATCAAGCAAACTCCATACCTGAATAATATCTAAATCTAGATTGTGAAGGCTAGAAAGAGTCATATCAAGCTGTGACCCGACTGTAACAGCAAGCTGAGTCCCTACCGCATGTGATAACTCCTAAACTGCACTCACCTCAAGACCAATCTCATCCACCTGTCTCTCCTGTGTTGGTTCCAATATGCACTCGATAGCGCACTCTATCATGGCATCTCGTATGAGCCTCTCCATCCAATGAAAAAACATATATCTGAAGCTGCTACCCCGTATTGCCTTAAGAATATGTGTCTTCCCATCAACATCAAATCAAACCTCCATTTCCTTGAGATTAAGAGTAACTTCCTCAAATGAATGAAGCCACTTCATACCCAAGACCAAGTCTATATCCCCCATGTCTACCACATAATAATCAGCCTTGAACTCATAGTTGTTCAAGCGCAATGGGAGGTCTCTAATCATACGCTCACACCTAAGAGTGTGACCATCAGCTACCTTAAATTTGATGCCCTCAAAATATTCTATGGTGAGTCCACGCTTCTCCACAAATCTAGCATCTATGAAATTATGTGTGGCTCCTGTATCAAGAAGGGTGATAACCTTATGCCCTACCAAAACTCCACGGAGTCTGAATGACTCATCTGACTGAATGCTGGATAGGCATGCCTCCTGTATGTGAAGCTCTAAATCTGCCTCTACCTTAGGCCCTAAAGCCTCTGCCTCTACCCCCTCAGAACTATTCTACTATTTGGAATCCTCTGAATCCAAATCCTCATAATATGCCCACATCACACGATTTGCCTTGCCCTTAGGCCTCAAAGGGCAATCGTGATGGATATCATATGGACCTTTGCAGTAGAAGCAAAGCTTATTTCTACGTAGATCATTAAGTGCCTCACGATCCAAAGGTGGTGCTACTGGATTGGCCTTTGAGTCATTCTTTACACTTGATTTATCTATGTTAAAATCCGGTCTCTCTGTATCTGTGTTGGAGCACTTATGGTCTCTAGATGAAGAAGTACCTTTGAAGTTAAATTTATGGGATGGGGCTGCCATCTCCATACTACGTGCCTTCTTCATAGCTACCTGTAATGAAGGAGGATCAAAGGCTTTGATCCAACCTCTCAATGGCTCTGTCAATCCCTCCATGAAGAGAACTACCAATCTACGCTCAGAAATATTGGGCACCATGACTGCCAATCTCTAAAACTCCCCAATGAAGGACTCCAAGTTACCTATTTGTCTCAACTGTGCCAGATCTCGAAATTAAACCTCAGGATCCTTCCTGTCAAATCACTCAACCAATCTATCCACAAAGTCCTAGTACTCTGTCACCTGGTTATGCTAAAGTGTTACCATACCATGGTACCACCAATCATGTGCTACTCCATCCAAGTGCAAAGTGGCATATTTGATGGCCTCTATCTCTGACATTGGTCTCAAAGCCAAAAAGGTGTCAAGCTTATGAACCCAAGCTTGATCTATCATCTTGCCACTACCATCAAAGGTAGTCAAAGAAAGCTTACCAGTAGCCTTCTTCAGCTCACTGAATTGGACTCTAGGCCTCCTGTCCTATCTAACTAATCTGTAGTGCTCTCTCCTCAGAGTAACAAAATGATCAAAGGACATCTTCTCATGAACATGAGGATCTAATAAGTTCCACTCATCAGTTGCAGCCATGAGGGTATCTGTAAATAGGAAATCCCCTGCCATCTCTTTTGCTGGAGCCTCTGGTTTGTCATGTATAAATGTAGGCCGTGTAGGTCTATCAGCTATTCTAGAGTGAGTCTGATGTGGTCTCTGATTAACCATAGCACTCCTGTCATCTCTTTGGTCCCTGTTCTATCCATTAGGTGCATTCATACCCCTTATCGTAGTCATAAGTGCCTGTAGTGTCTGATTCATCTGCTACTGACTTGTCATCATAACACAGTGAAATTCTCTGGTGTCCTGATTAGCATCATACTTGTGGCCCCTGGGTGGGCTGCCCTCACGTTTGTCACTCATGATAATGCACTGCTATTCTAACAACTGGGTACCTTCAAGCAAGGCTCTACTACGTGTGTTATACCTGTGTGGTCCCAACTCTTGTGCTTGCATAAGATCTATAGACCCTCAGGCTGGCAGGATTTAGCTCTGATACCACTATAATATCCCCTTTCATTAGGAAATATCTAAACACAAATAGCTCTGATACCACTGTAATATCCCCTCTAAACAAGAAATATAGCAACACAAAAACTCTGAACACAGATATAATTTTTGTTGAATAAATTCATAATGATAACAAAATATAGTCTCTCAATAGCAAATCACAGGTCTCTTATCACTTGTCCTTCTAAAACTATTACAATTACAGTCCTCTCTTATGCATATAAAATATGAAATACAGTCTTGAAAACCCTGGCTTTGCAAATCTGGCAATTGGGTTTGAATCTGGAAATTCCGTCTCGGCCTGCTGTGTCGAACACACAATCGCCGGCATCGATTGATATACTGCCGACGTTGGTCACTGTAGGTCCTTCTCTGCCGGCATCGGTCATAGTCAGTCGATGTTGGTCACTAGGGATCTCTGTCTGCCGAGGTCAGTACCTGCCTGGATCTGTATGGACTTGTACGGACTTCGTACGGCTGCCAATTGGTACAACTTGCCTGTTTTCAACCCCTGATCTGAAAATATATGTTTCTAGGATAGAAGATCTCTAGCTATATAATTTATTGAATCA
Source organism: Torreya grandis (assembly GCA_037957365.1). Classification (NCBI taxonomy): domain Eukaryota; kingdom Viridiplantae; phylum Streptophyta; class Pinopsida; order Cupressales; family Taxaceae; genus Torreya; species Torreya grandis. Next base: position 1,558,685 of record JARHVA010000652.1, on the reverse strand, counting down.
AAACATAAAGAAATAAATACCTGGAATATCTGTAATAACTTCTGTGTGAAGTTATCTCTCAACCCTGTAAATTCTGTGATAACTTCTGGATGAAGCTATCTCTCAATTTGGCAATAGATCAGCTGATATTCCACAGCCTCTTAATTGCACACACTGAAGAGGGAATGTTCTCCAATGCAAATGGAATCTTGGAACCCTAGGCTCAGTCTTCACAAAAGAAATTGTTCAAAATCAATAATCAATAATCATATGCATAATCAATAATGGCCTCCATGAGAAACCCTTATACCCTCAAAAGATATGCTTGCCCTAATTAGGGTTTTTTTAAATTAGAATTAGGGTTTCTAATTTAAAATTAGACCAAATAATTAATATTTGATTAAATCAATCAAATATTAATATCTCTCTCAATACATGTCCAATCGAGCCCAAATGAAAGCCAACTAGAAAATTTCTGCTAAACGAAGCCACACCAAACTCCATCAAGACCCTCTAACCATCCTATAAGCCTACGAGGGTCGCATAATAGGCTAACCATGAACTCAGAATATGTCAACTGAAAAGGGACATGACACATGATAAGCATAGAATAATAAAAAAACTTACATTTATTACATCAAATATATGAATGAATCACACATTATTACCTATCTCATACTAGAAATAATGATTGTATTTTATACCACCTAGATAAAATACATATTTAGTTGCAGATTCTAACTACCATAATTAATTTTCAAACATACTACACCCTATGATAACCCATATTATAATAGTCTAATTTTTTAATCATAACTACTAAGTACATCAACAAATCTAATAAAGTAGTCATAAATCCATGGAAACATAAGCTTCTATACAAGCAACTAGACATAACATGAAAAGTCTTAGAAACATAGAATACTCTAATATAGCATTTGTTATACTCTTAGGGGTTTTAATGCATGCATTCGTAAAGCTATATTATACATAATTCTTTAATATAGTTTATAACCACCCATCAAACTATAGTTATAATAACACACCCCTACATTCTAGTATAAGATATTAGGCATAAGTATACTTATGTTATTTTTAAGAATAACATTAATAATTCTTAAATATATAGCTTATTATAACTTTATATCCAAAAAATAGATTGTGTACCATAAGATACATATAATACATGATCTCAAGCATATCATAAGCTATCACAAGATAATGAAAGACTACATTGAGTTATTTATACTCCATATGCCTTATTAAATGTTATTTTTAGGATTTCAACAAATTATAACTACAATATTTTATCTTCCATATGACATTTTCAAAAACCCTTCATTAAAATGAATCAACTATCAATTTTAATATTGGAATATTAATAAACAACCATCTAGCTCAAGTTTGGGGTTAAATAATGTCCTTGTCAATTCATTAAATGGTTAAGATTCCTCAACATCCATAGTTTCTTATAATTGGCTAAATTTATTACCCTAAATATTATTGTAATGTTTATTTCTATTTATCCTTATATGAACCCTTATTCATATTTAAATATATACTTTTGTATAAGTCTATTTATATTGATACACACATCCTATATATATTTATAAGTTTTATATGTATAAAATAAAGAGTTTATAATTTTTCATGAATCTTAATACCATTTCCTTAAACTACACATTTAATTATATATGTTTTCCATCTGCAATTACCATTGGTCAATAAATGGTGAATAATCAAAATCATACGCAAATTAGGGAATAGAACCAAGGTATAATGGTATTCAACAAACTACATCTATATAGTTGTATAATATTTTATTCCACTCATTGTCTGCACATAATATTTTATTACTTGTTTTAAATAAATTTATGGAATGCCATCTAAATATATCTTAGACTTGTAATAGATTATAGCTCAGTTCAACAATTAGCTATTTAACCCATCAAACATAATAAAGATACATTTTTTACTTACACACACACACACACACACACACACACACACACACACCAAAAACAAAAAAAACAACAAAAAAACAAAAAAAACATATATATCATTTAATACAATTAAGATCACATAGATCATACACTGATTACAAAAATAATTGACAAAGTATAAACCAATTTTTATAGTCATCGTAAACATAAATTTAATTTAACTACATACTTATAGATCGCCCTATTCTGATGGTTTTAGATCACCATACTCAATATGCAACATCCAAGTGTCTTATTAAACTATTAGTGTATTTTATGATGTATCCTTAGTATAAATTATGTATAAATTATTTTTATAGAACATTATTATATTTTGTTACTAATTGTGTATACCTAGGTGTTTGTTAATGTCCAGTTATGCATAGATGCAATAATATAACTTGTTATGGAAATTGTTTAATGTTATATATGCTCAACAAGTTAACACTTAGAATATTATTATATATCATCATATAGATGCAATAATTTAATAAGTTCACTAAAATTCATCTATATTATTCTAGTTCAGATTGCCATACCTAACTAGCATAGTAATATTCCTAATTACCTCCTCTGTAAGTTCAATACACTGATGTATATATATACATGGTATGGCATATAATTTTAGGTATAGTAAATATAGTTCTGATAGTCATAGAATATGTGGTATGTCATATTTTATGTAACCATGTAGCATATCCAATTATTGGTATATATGATGCAAATAAGGATAGCTATGGGTATATAAATCACCATGATCATATTATTGTAATCTTACATAGTAAAATAAATAATCTGCTATGAAAATTACCACACTCTCAGGGTGTTATATGAATATATATTCTTGGTTTATAAGGATTTTGGTTTAATATGTAGTACATACAGTCCTATGCAGCCATTAAGAATTTATAATTATCTATTGGATGTGCAAACTAGCCTTCCAAATGTATATAGTCCAAAACATACAAACTACTAAAAATCTATGTTCAATAATAAAATAATTTTAAGGTTTTACCTACCTATAATTTCCTTTGTTCGATTGCATCCTTTCTTTCTCCCTCTCTTCTATGTGATACTCCTTCCTATACATATGTTATTCCTTCTTATTTTTCTTTTTCATTTCCCTTTGATCTTCTTTTTATAATCTATATTAAGATGGAAAAGGTTGTAGTTTTTTTTCCTTTAAAGATTTTTCTCCTTTTTGTTTTTGTTTTTGTTTTTTAAATATTTTATGTATTTATTTATTTCAGTTTTTAATAATTTATACCTTTCCCTTTTTATTTATTTTTATTGTTTTCTTCTTCTTTTTCTTTGTCTTAATAAGAAATTTTTAAATTTTATTCATTTTAACATTAATTATAAAAATCTTTAATTTCAGTAATTTAGTTAGCATCTCCTAATTCCATAATAATTTAATGATAAATTTATAGATCAGTAACCCATATTTGATTTAACTATGCAAATTATGTTTCTACTAGCAGTTAATTATCACACATGCTAATCATGCAAAATGAGTTTCTAAAAAACCATTTAACTATGATAGAAAATCATGATCAAATCACTGTCTAATGCAAATATAAATAAACACATAGTGCTAAATATTTTATTATGCATTATAACATGTGCTAGCCAACATGGTGTGTGCATGATTCTATCTAGTTTCTCTTTCATCCTATGACATCTCCATCTACATCACCCTCTTTGATGATTCTCTCCCTCCATCATGCTCTAAGGGATAATTTTTCCTATATCAACCTCATAAAAAGTAGGTAGTAACATCATGATATACATACATCATAAAATATAACTAAAATAACAAATCAACATGCTCATAATGTAAATGCATACCCTATATCTAACACATAGTAATGCAAACATGTAACCTAATCATTATCCTACTAGACCATAACAACATATATCTCAAAGCTTAGTCAAAATTAACCAAATCAAATGTGTCAACTATAAATATCCATAGACAATCAAATAATCTGCTTAGCGAGAAATTAGGATGTAATAATGGTTGTAATATGTGAAAGGTTGTAATATATATTTTAAAATGACTCACTTTGAGGGATGAATTTTACTAAAGGGAAAAAAAAATTGTTAAAAAGGGTTCTTGGCTACTTTGTTCCCAATTCACAATACTCTATTAGATATATTTTTTATGATCATATTCTTCATCATAATCATTGAAGTCTTTTTCTAGCTAATTTGAATCATTATTAATCATGATTAATTATAATTAAGAAAATTACTTTTTTGTATCTTTAATCATATTTGCTTCATCTACCCATAACTGGTCAGGAGAATCTAGGGAAGGTCTTGAGGGTGGATATTATTAGCAATGAGTCTATTTTAAATTGTCATGTTTTCTAAATTTTAGTCTATGAGTTTAACTCTTGTGGAAAGCTAAGGTATTCCAAATATTAATGTATATCCACATCTTTTATTTCTTATTTAAATTATCATGAATTAAATAGGGCACTCCCATGATCCTATTGTAACTAAAACATTCTCCATAAAAACTTTAGGTTTTGAAATTGATTGATCAAACATCTATAACATAGTGGATGTTAGTTTTACCACTTGTGATAGAGATAGATATCTAAATGTGTTGTTTTGCATGACATTTATAGTAGCCCCTAAATCTACCAAAATATTAGGTATATTTATTGTCTTGATTGATATTGTTATCACTAGACACATTGTGTCTCTATACTTGGGTGGAAGAAGTTTTTTTGAAAGAGATCAACTAAGTTTCCATTTATCTGAATGGTTTTAAGATATTATTTTTTCCATCCTAGTGATTTGACACAAATTTTTGATAACTCAGTTAAGCTAAAGGATATCCTTTATATCTTATTACAATGGAATTCTAATGTTTAGATGTTTAATTTTTATATTAGTTCAAACTCAAACTTGTGTAACATTAAGTAAAGTGAAGCATCCCTCTTAAGTATTTTTTGAAATGACACTAATGGAGTGGTAGTATAAAGAGTCTCTTATTGAGTATTTTAATAATTTTCTAGTTGTTTGTCATGAAAAAACTATTCTTCCTCCTTATCAGGTATTTTTTCCATAGTTGGGAAGGAATTTTATATCAAGGATTTTACTGAATGTAATTAAATATTTTCACAATCTATGGAATTCAGCCTAAATATTTATCCTTGATATAGATTATAGGTAGGGGTTTCCTACCAATTATTTGGGTTTTCCACAAGTTGAAGGTAGTTATGGTTAAATTAATTTCTCATTTTTTTATGGCATGTTGGATGAACTAGGAAACAAAGCTTATTTCTGATTAAGGAATTGTCTAAGTTGATTGTATGTTGGTTAAAGTACCCATTATTGTTGGTCTTGTTGAGGTATCTATGGTTATTGGTTTTGATGGGGGTAACCATGTTTTTTGGGGTATCCATTCTTATGGATTCTAAACTTGTGTTCCCCATTGTTATGGAGGTTGTGGAATAAACCATGGCATAGTGCATAGATTTATAAGAGCTCTTGAAACAAACTAATTTTGATATTGATTATAGGAAAAAATGTTCCCTTATATTTTTGAAACATAATTAAAATATTATTCAAGTTTGGTATTTTTATGAGATTATTATTAATGGTATAATTTAAATCACATTTCTCAATGGAGTGATTATTTTCACAACTTTCTCAATGAAATGATTATTTTCACAACTTCCACAAATATTTGTTTTATCAAGAGGAAAATCACAAAGAGGATGTTTACCTTAACATTTAGGGTAATACATGGATAAAGGTTAAGTTATTTTTTTATTTTTCTTGAATTCCATATAGTGTGGTATTTAAGCATACCAAGATGTCAATCTTAAGTATTGTAAATTATTCCATGAGTTGACTTACCTCACTATGCTCCTTTCCTGGTTTAAGTTTTTTAATCCTATTCCTTGTTAGGGAGTAATTACTATAGAGTTAAATAATATATATGAGATAAAATTTATTTATATGCCCATTTCTCATGATATTTATGGATTCTTGATAATCATCATATAATCCTTTCAAAAATATTATTTTACATAGTGCCTTATCTAACCCATTTCCACATCATTTATGGACAAAGATAAATCAATAAAAATGGTATTCCATGTTTTAATCTTATTTTTATTTCATTTTAATTAGTTAATATTTACAGTATTGTACCCTATAGTAATCATTATATTTATCTTTAAATGTAATATTTAATTTAGGACATGTGTGAATGAAATCTATACCTAAAAAATTGATCAAGATCTTCTGAGGCTATACTATTAAAAGTAGGTAATATGGATGGAGATATATTTTTTCATAGGAGAAACTTCATATAGGTCTAATTCAAGGAGATAGGTGAATTTTAATCCTTCAAAACCAAATCTTCCTTGTGGATTCAATGCATTACCATTTCCATCTCTCATATATTCCCAATAGACATTATAAATGGTCATTCTAGATGGTGTAGGGGTGTCTAAAGTATCTAGAAGACTAATTCATTGTGATTCAGTGTCAAATATCTATTTTAAAATTTGATGAAGTCTATATTATCTCATTTAAATATATTTTATTATTACTAAGGATTTATCCTAGGGTGATAATTATGGATCATCCCCAAATAAGTTTTAGTTCTTTCCACAAGTTCTACTCGCCCACTTTCATACTATGCTTTTATGCCATATATGGCTTTTTGTTGGTGGATTTGACAAAAAAATGTTCCTTTAGGATCTCTTTATCTATTCATAAATTTAAATTCATAAAATAACTGACCTAATAGATTGCTTAATGGTATGTCTTCTTACAAAATTATTATTATCTTGTGATAGAGTTATTATTAGGTTTTAATCACTCAAACTGGGATAAAAAGTTTATTCATTGTCACTATGGATCAATTTTCATCTTTGGTAAAGGAAATTTAATTTATAATGAAAAATTAATAGTAACTTATTAAAGAGACAAATTTAATGACACTAATTGAGTCCCAAACAATGAAGTCAAAAATGATGAGGGTCATTGAACATCTTCACTTATTTAGTAATATAAATCTAGGGTAGTGTCTAAGGATATATACGATAGGGTAAGAAGAAAATAATTAATAGTTATAATTATTTAAAATGGAAAATTAACTAAATCAATCTCTTTTACTGAAATCCAATCAATTACAAATTACTAATATCAAATCAAATTTGACAACCAAACTTATTTTAATTTTTGATATCAAATAAAAAATATTAATAAACTTATACTATTTTTTTATTTTAAATAAAAACTAAAATTAACATGAATTAAAAACTAAAATAAAAATGTCAAATGTAAATACTAAATTAAAACAAGTAAAACAATTATTGTAAATCTCAACACAACACATACACCTACCAGTTTTATAAGAAAATAATACGTAATGAAATAACTACCAAAATATAAATAAAATAAAAATAATTATAATATATAAATGCCACATAGCTTATCCTTCTTCTTCAAGTTGAGTGGGCCCTTGATCTACCTTTGGAATGGGACTAGAAATAATCAAGTAACTTTTTTAGTATTATTGGTAAAAGAAGGTTTTTTGAAACAAGGACCTGGCCCTAGAAATGAAACATGTAGTAAAGGCCTTAAAAGATATAAAAAAATAATAAAAACTACTTAAAACTCAAATACAACCATAAAACAACTAAAATGTAGCATGAAAAAGGCTTCACAAGCTAAGATTTTCAATAAGTACAACTACCCTACAAAACCAAAACTAGAACTATTGTTGTTAAACCTCTCTCGTAATGTTTTATTTTTGAGATCAGAGAAAAATATATAAATATTTAAATTCATTTTTCCATTTATTCTCTTTCTATTGATCGCAACTTTCCATTCTCCCCTTTCTTCAAGATTTGGTAATATGAGGATGGATATTTCTAGAGTATCCCGTAGATTATGTATCAACAGTGGATCTATCACACCTTTTCCTATTAAAAGAGATTGAACTAATGAATATTCACTATAATCTCCATTGACATATTCTCTTGTAGAACATTTTAATACTTTGATAAAGTATCCGCCTCCTTAACCAAAGCCTCTACAAAATATTCCTTATTATTCCAGGTCTACTCCACAACTTCTAAAGGGATTTATAGAGCTAAATCTTAGCCTTCACTTTCATCCCCACTATCAATAACATCTTAAAACCATAAGATGTTCACTTTCTTTAGTCATAGCATCAATCAACAAAAAATCACCTATAGTATTCCCTATGGCTCTAAACATCAAATCATCCCAAAACTGATAAGGAAGTTTTGAATTACAAATCCAAATTGATTTGGAGTTGAAGGTTTCAAACTGATTAATTAAAATTTAGATGCTATGACTTAACTAGGAGAATGTAACTATCCCAAGCCCTAAAAAATCATCAAACATAGCCTCTTTATCTTTAACATGATCAAAAATTAGAATAAATATCCCTCTTGATCATGGCTGAGGGCAAGTGCACAAAGTTGGGGGACAAAAAGTGGCCTACCCATGGACATGATTTTCCTAAAAATTCAAAAATCTAAACTTCTATAGATAATTTGAGATATCTACACTCTAAGTTAGAATATGGTGTAAGAACATGAAATGTAGCATTTTGAGTCTAGTCTATAAAACAATATATATATTTTTTAAATGGTTAAGTATAACTAGGTCAAACATCTAAAAATTGAAGAGGAATTCTTATTTTTTAATAAAATAGAGTAGGTAGATGGTCATGCGGCACACTATTTGAGTAACGTTTAATATTTTTTAAAACACTTTGGCAAAAATTTAAATAAGATCTTCTAGTTTTTTACCTATATAATTTTTTTAAAAAATCAATAAATACTTCTTTTATGATTTTTTCAAGTATAGACCCTGAAAACTAACAAAAAATGGATAGTCATCCATGCAACATGCCTAACTAACTCAAAAAATTGAAAATCATTTTTTTTAAAAATGTGTGTAGAATTAGGTCTAGTTTATGAACATATAAATTGTTTTGCACTTGGATCAATGAAAATAAATTACATGAATATGTATAGGCATGTATGTTTGTGGCATGTAGTGGCTTAAAAAAGGTATAGTTGGAAATCAACGTAGTTTGAAACCTTGAATTAGTCCAAAAATGATAAAAATCATATTTTTGGAAAGAGGAGAGCGTGCTCATCTCAATGGTATTAATTTTTTGAATTCTTACCATTGAAATTCATAGTGTATTTGGTGATCAAATTTTAATTTTATTGTCTTTTATTGTAACTCTCAGACTCAATTATAGAATGATAGGTCCAATCCTTTGGCTCAAGAATCCAATCCATTATCAAGCCAAATGGCATAGTATTTTAATTTAAATTCAAATAGCGTGATCATGTTAATTATAACATAATTACATTAGTGTATAATACATTTCATTAATGTATAATGTGATCATGTTAATAGATAATGTGAGCATGATATTATAAAAGTAATAATGCAATCACGTTATTATTGTTTTGCACATTAAAGTATTAAACACGTAGATGGAGTGAATCTTGGTTAATAAATAATGTGATCATCTTATTATAAAATCAATAACATGATTATGTTCCTTTTATTTTTCACATAAAAGCATGTAGACATGCACATGAAGCCAACTTTGGCCAGAAGATTATATTTGCTACTCTAAATGTCAAGAATAAGTTTACATTTATATTTTAGTAATATAAGAAATTAAGGTCACTCTACATCTGATAGAGTTGGTCTCATAGTTTCAGACCTTGTGATATGGAAAATAGTTTTTTAAAATCCAATATGGTCTGTACTTAGGCATTTTTAGGGTCTAAGTATTAAACATGGGGATTTCAATACATAACTTTTGCAATTGATATCCATTTTTGGTAAACATATAGCCATTTTTTAGGTTTTTATGCCTTATAAATTGATTCTTACCATCTATAAGAGTCCTAAATTTGTCTAAATTGAAGTTTAGAAAATACTCACTTTGAACTTCATCCAAAATGGTTTGATTGGGGTAGTGTAGGTCACATTGATGACTTGCACACATCAAATGACTAATTTGTGTTAATTTCACTTGTTCATCATCCCTACTTCATCCTTGATCACTTTTTACTCATCCCTCATTATCCCTAGTCACTCTCTCATCATTCTTCATTTACTTGTACTATCCTTATTCATCTCTAATAACTCCCTTATCATCTATAATCACTCCTCCATTGACTCTCACTATCCCTCATCATCCTTAATCACTCCCTCCCCATCTTTAATCATCTGTAGTCACTCTTTCCTCATCCCTCATCATCCTTAATTACTTTCTCATCCCTATCCACTCCCTCCTCATCCCTCCTCATCCCTCATAATCCCTAATTAATCTTTCCTCATCCCTAACTATTGTTAATCACTCCCTCATTAACCCTCACCATTCATCACCATCCCTAATCATTACCTCATCATCTAATTTAAGTATATACTCTAAAGATATCTTTGATTCCAATAATATGTTTTTTAATCTATTATAATATAAATTAAATCTTTTCTAGGACTTATTGTGTTGTTAATACCCATTTGTGATAGCCAATTTTATTAGTAAATGAATTAGATAATCTTCCAAATTTATAGTCAAATAACATAAGTACTAACACAAAATAGATTCTAAATTTTAGTTCATCGAATTATTTTTTTGTGCAGCTGACTATATGAAACTTTATTTAGTTCTACCTTTGGTATCTTGGTTAAAAAAATAAAAATTAAACATAAGTATCTTGTATAATTTTATAATTTTGAGAAGATTTGAATAAGATGCAAAGTTATTTGGTGTTTCCCATTCCTGTATGACTTGAATCTTGGTCATGTTTACACATGCACTCCTTACATGTGTAATGTATCCCAAATATTTTATCTCTTGTATGAAAAATGAACATTTATTCATGTTATCATAAAAATAATTTTATAAAAAATGTGAAACACTAGTTCAACATGGTGTAGATGTTCATCCCATGTTTTCTAAAAATTATGATGTCATCAAGGTAGATTTAAAAAATGGCATAGGTAAAGGGCTTGAGGATGTTGTTCAACATCTCAATGAATGAATTTCCTACATGATCTAACCAAAAAGGCATAAACAACTAGTCAATCAATCCTTGCTTTATTTTTAAGACTATATTTTGAATGTCTAGAGGTTGAACATGAATATAATGATACCCAAACTAAAGATCACTTTTGGAAAAGACTTTTAGACAATGGATATGGTATAAAAATGCCTTAATATTTAGATGAGGATAATATTTCTTCACTTTAATCTTGTTAATATTTTTTAAATTGATTCACAACTTTTGCACAAGCACAATTGGGCTTATGCAAGGAAATGATGTGGGCATGATGTGTCCATTATTCATGATTTCATGGATCTACCACTTGATCTATTCATTATATATAAATGATATGTTTTATAAAGATGTTTTAGTTATAGGTAGGTAAGGGATAAAATAAATAGTATTATTTAGATTATAATATGTAGGAACTTATTTAGGTGACTAAAAGATATCCCTATATTCATCTAGTTTATGGTTCAATTATTTTGTCTTTATTATTGTTGGATAAACCAAACTATTATATGGTGATATAAGGATGTTACTACATTTAATTTTTACCTTCAAGAGTATACTTATTAATAGAATTAAGAATAGTATTGGACTTCCTAGCACTAATGATTGAAAGTTTATTAACTAACTATCATATATGGTATTTTAGATCATGATAAGCTATCACAACATTTTAAGGAATTACTTAATATAATACATGTCAATGGTAAATATATGGTTTACCACATGTAAAACATCACACACCTCTAATGGTGAGATGTCATAAAGTATTACATCTTTAAAAAGTTTGATTTTTTACACCAAATGACACTACTAGGTGATCCATTTCTCAAGGCCTACACTAGACCATACACTAATGTATGGTTATAGATGATGTATAAATTTCAAGTTCAATTTTTTAAAATTTATGTTAAGATAAACTAAATTCTTCTAACTTCCATTATAAATGATGAAGTGTATTTGCTCACCATTGATCTACATTTGTTAATGAAACAATAATTTTAATTTATATAATTTATTTTTGGGGGAAATAGAGATATTTTTAGTGCCAAATATATCATTAGGTTCATAATATATTATATACTTACCTTTTTATAGTGCTAGATAACTTGCACCCACTTTTTGAGATGGCCAGGTAGAGAGCTTATAATGTGACATTCTTCATTGGATTGAATATTAAAGTTATGAATTAAGTACCACTTTCTAATCTCAAACTACTTGTTCTAATCATTTGAAAATTATTTTACACTCTCTAGTATGATGACTCAATCAATAGACATACAAATAGAAGGGCCTCAATGTAATTATTTAGATCATAAAATGTCCTCGTATGGAAATCAATTGATTGGTTTAGTAAATCACATAGATTTTTTATCCTCATGTATTTACTATCCATTTTTATTTCTATGTTAGTTTTACTTGATTCTCTTTTTTTGATGGATTTTCAATTGTGAATTACATCATTTCTAATAGGACAATATTTTTTCATAGGTGTTGAATATTTATGTTTCAAATTTTCCTCCACATCATTTGGATTAGTATGTATTATATTTTATGCTAACACTCAACTCTGCACTTGTAACTCCTATAATTGTTAAACCCCAATAAAATACCACCATTAAGGTATTGGGTTGAGTGATTAAGGATGATGAGGGACAAGGAGTAATTGAGTAGATATGATGAGGGATGGTGAGGGTCAATGAGAGAGTGATTAGGGAGCATGAGGGAGTGATTAAAGGCAATGAGAGATGAGGAATTGGTGATTTGAGATGATGAGGTATGATGAAGTAGTGATTATGGATGGTAAGGGTCAATGAGAGAGTGATTATAAATGATGAAGAATGGTGAGGGTCAATAAGGGAGTGATTAGGGGTGATGAGAAATGAGGAGGGAGTGATTAAAGGTGATGAAGTAGTGATTAGGTATAATGAGAAAGTGATTAGGGTTGATAAGGGATGGTGAGAGCTAATGAAGGAGTGTTTAAAGATGATGAGGGATGGTGAGGGATAATGAGGGATTAATAAGGGATGATGGAGGAAGAGTGAGTGATTAGGGATGATGAGGGATAATGAGGGTCAATGAGGGAGTAATTAGGGATAATGAGGGAGTGATTAAAGATGACTAGGTATAGTGAGGGTCAATGCGAGAGTGATTAGGGACAATGATGAATGATAAGAGAGTTATTAGGGGTGATGAGGCATGAGTTGGAAGTGATCATGGATGAGGGAGGGATGATGTATAAGTTAATTTAACACAAAGTGGTCAATGTGACCTATGCTACCCCAATCACACCACTTTGCATCAATTTCAAAGTGAGTGGTTTGTAAACTTCAATTTTGATAAACTTATGACTCATAGAAATGCTAAGAATCAATCCAAAAGGCACAAAAACCTAAAAATGGATATATTTTTATAAAAATAGACATCAATTACAAAAATTATGTCCTAAAATCCTTAGGTTTAATACTTAAACCCTGAAAAAGCCCTAATAATACCCATATTGGATTTTGAAAAATGATTTTTTACATCAAAAGGTGTGTAACATTGAGACCAACTCTATCAAATGTAGAGTGACCATAACTTCTTATATTTACTAAAATAAATTTAAATAACAATAAAATAAATGTAC
>JARHVA010000652.1:1460000-1540000 GCA_037957365.1 Torreya grandis | reverse complement strand
AATATGTATCTAATGTTAGTATTCTAATTTTATTTTTATGTGGCATTTGATATGTGGCACTTGTATTGGTTTGAATCGGTCCAAAGTGTGAAACACATGGGTTAATTGTATAAAACCATTCCTCATATTTTGTGGTCAATTTTGGTCATGTGAAATCATGAAATTAATATTAATATTTACAGCGAGGAAAAAAAAATCCTAAATATGTTGGAAGAACATTATGAACCTCAAATATAAATAATAGGGTGTATAGATAATGAAGTGGAAGTAGCTAACAATCAATGAAAACTATAATTTTTCATCTTTGAGTCATTTTGAGCATGTTTTTGGTGTTTCGGTGTAAGGAATGTGAAGAGTAAGGAAAATGAAGATAAACTCCAATCAATGTTTTATTAAAATCATGAATTTGAAATGTTAAATACATTGATATTGTAATAATAAAAAAGTTCATTTTTATAGTTAGGGATAATAGAGGTGTTTCAAATGTTAACCCAATAGTTGATAGAAATCTTTAAATAATTGATAATGTGAGGATATTTGAATTTTTTAGTTTATATTATTTTTAATATATAAATGATTTTTAGTAAAATATAGATGTTCTTACAGGTTAAAAGATATGAAGTTTGAGGGGATTTTATGAAGAAAGAATAACATTTTATATTAATTTTTAAGAAGATGAATAAATAATCTTTATATCTAAATAATATAAATGGATTAATTCAAAACATTCTCCAAAAAAAAATTATTCATTTAAAAACTATTGGTATGATTTATAATGTGTGAAATTGGTGCCACCTTACAATAATGACTAATTATTTTCTTGTTTGAGTCATTTAAAGTTAAGAGGATTTGCATGACTATTTAAAAATCTTGTATTGATTAGGAATTTGTTTTAGGAGTGTTAATTATATTTTTAAAGTTTTTGGATTGATTAAAATTTTATCACATGACAATATTTTGATGTATGGAATTCACATTGTATACAAGTGTTATGGTGTCTGTATAGACATTAAAATTAGCCTCTTATTTCAAATACATTATTTGGTATCAGATTTTAGTTATATTCTCACACGAGAGCAAATGAGAGACAAAATCAAGTAGTTAGTACATTTTCCATTAAAGAATTGGTGGATAGAAGATGATATAGCTAGGTTTTTTCCACTATAAGAAAATTGTGTAGACATTAGGATGAAGGCTCAGAATTATTTATTTTGATAGACGGATATAAAATAAAAAAGTATTAGGATAATATATATATATATATATATATATATATATATATATATATATATTTGAATAATAGTTTATAATAGATGAATAATCAAAAAAATGTTATAAGGAATCTTATGGAAGGTTTAAAACTAGTTAAAGTTGAAAAAAGAGTCAATGATGAAGAACCTAGTGAAAGTACTTAGAATTTTTAGGAGAGTAGAGCGTAATAGAGTTGATACTTTGGGTATTAAAAATGGAGATGTACATTTTGAATAGGAATATTGAAAACCACTTGAGGGTTATTTTTTTTTCAAAGATGATAGTATATTTAACTTGAATTGAAGAGATCTCTAAAAAAGAGGAGATGAGAATAGGGATAAAAATAAGAAATGACAAAATATTAAAAAATGATAATATAATTTAATGGGTTAGGTAGTCCACATTAGAATATATCTAAAGTGGTTAATAAATCTTCTATATTTAAAGTTTAAGAGTGGAGACAAGAAGATTAACTCAAAAGGTAATGAAAAGTGAAACTTGTTATATCTATGATAAACTTTAAAAAAATAAAAAATAAAAAAAGGGTTGAATAACATTTTAAGAGTAGAAGAGTTTAGAAACCTATGTAATATTGATTTCTCATTGAATCAAATGATTTTGATGATATTTTGATAATAATTGAAGAGGAAGAAGCATTATAGGACTTCAAACCTACTTTTTTTTCCCCTAATGAGAGCATTACTTAAGAATGAAATGTTGAGAAAGGTTTTGGAAGAAGTGAAGTTGAGTAGAAATATAATATTAAAACTATTTTAGAGAAGACAATAGAAATGATAAGCTAGAAGCAAGTTTTTATGAAGAGAAATAATATAATCATTCAGTAGTTGTTACCATATAACATAAATACATGAAGAGATGTTGGTTAAATAATGCCATTATAAGGGAAAGAATAAATTTGAAGACCATCCATATGAAATAGATGCATAAAATATAGTGAAAAATGGTGATAAGGCAAAATTTTAATAATGTTGATGAAGTTGAAGAGACATATAAGGCACTCTAGACATCCCATCATGTGTCAAAAAGTTATTATGACCATGCAATCAATGGTGAATGGTTGAACAACATTCTTACATGGTAAAGTGAAGATAGAAAAAAAAAATAAAATAAGTGAAGATAAGGGCCATGGAAATACAAGTATTGGAGTGAATTTTGATTAAGTGAAAGAAGAATAAAATCATATCTGACTTGAAGAAGAGATGGAGATGATTGAAATTTGTGTGATTTAGATATGAAAAAGGAATAAGATAGTAAAAGATAATGAAAAATCAAAAGAGAATTGATATTGAGGAATTGAGTAAAAAAATTAAAATTTAAGGCCATGCATTGGGAGGAGTTTATGTTATCATCATGAAATAGAAAGAAGTTCAAATGAATAGGAAAAATGGATAAGTTTTCGAATCTTTCAAAAATAGTTATTTGTTGGAGTAATCACCAAAGGAAATAATCTGACAATAATTGGATACACTCCTAAATGAAATATTAAATTTTGAAGTAGAATCATAATATTTGGTGATAGTAAAAGCTAAATAATTTTTTTTAATGTTGGTATAATATCAACATATAATATGGAGGGTATTTTAGAAACCAAAATCAATGAAATGATTTATAAAGACAATTATTGTTCATCTCAAAAGGAGGATGAGGTGTTTGAGGATTAGGAAATGCCTAAGGAAGAAGATAAATGGGTGCATTCTTGGAATTACCACATATCATAGAGGTTTAAATGAAGAAGTGTAAATTTTATATTATAAAATAAAATTCTCTAATAAGTATGGAAGTATAGAATAGGTAAAAAAATATAAAATTAAGATTTGAAAATTTTGAAAGGACTAAAGTATTAAAGATTCAATTTGGTGAGTCTATATGAGATTAGTCATTATGATTGATCATTAAAACAGATCACTCAATATTCATGATCATGAGTTCATATTTTCTTAATATTAAAAATGTTTGATGCATGATCATTTTTAATGTAATAATAATTTTACATTAATAAAAAATATGATATTTATTAGATACAATTATAAGAACATAAAAATGACATCTTATTTATCTTTTTTCATTCATTTCATGAGCATGTTATATTGATCATTGAATCCAAATTTTGATAATTCTACATTTTGAGCATATTTTTTATGCACTTGATAATTGATCTACTATTCTCATTCATAAAGAAACTTGGCTATGCTATATAAGATTACATATTATATTATTTTTTTATAACATCTAATATGGGATATTTGTTAAGGGTTTAATTGCTCCACTTTTTGTGTTTTTATTCTCTCTTTTATTAAGGTAAAAATCATAAGGGTAAATTTTATAAAACCATTTTGTAAGTCATTTCCAAGCCATTTTGGATGTTTTCAATACCTTAAATGAAGAGGTTTTGGTGTAATTATGATACGAATAGATTCTCAAATTTATTGGGAGGTCATTATGACTCTAAGGGAACGTAATGGGGAGGAAAGAGATATTCATCAATGAAAATTTTATAATGGTGATGAAAGAGAGATACATTAGTGAAAATTTTATAATGATGAGAAAAGAGAGATCCACTTTTAGGCATTGTTTTGATGATTTTTGTGGTTTTCATAACATGAAGAAATGATGGAAAATTATTTTTATATTTTAATAATAATTTTGAAATATTAAAAATATATTTTATATAAAAGAATAAAAAGGATTTTAATATTTTATGTTAAAAAAAATTACTTAAACTTGTAAAAACAAGAGTATGAAGATTAGGAAGATTGACAGTTTTTTGAAGTTTTCTTACATAATTGGTCTAGCAATTTTTAAGGATGCAAAATATGAAGAGATTGAAAATTTAGAATTTAGAATATCTTTATATATGTATATGGGAGAAAGAGTTGACACGATAAAAAATTTGAAATGTGGAACGCTTTTAATAAGAAAAAATGACATTTTTAATATACTTTTTTTATGTAAATGAAAGAACAATTTTTATAAAAAAAAAAATTGTAAAATTTTTAAATTCATATTTCCTCATTATTTTATCTTATGAAATGCTTAAAATAATTATTTGTAAGTTATTTGAATATTTGTATGTCCAAATGCCACCAATCGATCAATTCATAGCATGCTTTTCTTCATTTGACTCTTCATATGCTTTGTAATATTGGGTGAAATCTATCATGACCATTAATAAATGGTAAGTAATTTAAATATTGTTTCAATTAAATAAGACTATCATGACCATTTTCCAATCTTTTATTGATTACAAATTCTTTTAAAATGTTTCAAATCTCTTTTTGATGTTTTTAGCTTCTTTAAAATATAGTCACATTGGTGGATTTTGATGTGTGGAATTGGCAGTGTAAGTATGTCAGTATTCATAGTGATATTCTTTTACATGCTTCAATATTAATGAGTATTTATATCAACCCTCTTATTATTCCCTATTGTATTGGTGAATGACAATGCATCATTTTCTCTGCTAAAAAATATGCAAAGGTTTTGCAAGAACGAAGTGCATGTCTATTAATGTGTTCAATATAATATTATATTTTATCATATGATGATTGGCTAAGCAAACTTCATGTTATTACTAGCTTCTCACAAATGAAGGCAGTGTGTAATTTTAGGGATTATTTTAAGCTGATAGTCATTAATGCCTAGAAATTTGGTGCACCTCTTTTCAACATTCCATATGGGAGTCATGCATGGTAGGTTTAAAAAACATGACAAGCCTAAAGCATGGTGAGAAGTTTTGAGTACCTATTCTGAAGCTTTTATTGCTTAGTGGAAAAAGACATGACTTTAGTTCAATTCTACATTTTACAAAGGTAAACCTAGTTTGTGATTATTCTTTATTGTAATATTTTCATGTACCTGGATCTCTTTTTTTTTAATCTAGTTCCCAGCTTGCAAAACATAGTGCTAACCCTATGCGTGTATGGTTCTACACTTTGTTGGGTTTGATTTGAAGTAATATTGAAACCTTGTTTCCATTTTTTTTTCCTTTTGTATAGATTTTATCAAATTCCCTAATTCATGCATAATATTTAGCATGTTACTGCCCAATTTCACACAAACTAGCATTACAAATCAAGGAATATTTTTTTCCCTTCCTAGAACAAATTGGCATTTTTTACTTAATCTGGGGTCCTTTTTCAAGGTATTTGACATTTATGTTTTGCCTTCAACATCTATCCTTCCCTATAGCAGGACTAGATCTAGGGTTACATGTACAATTTGCTTCAAAATTTCTTAGAGTGTTTCAACTAGTAGTTTCACCTAAAACCCCTTTAAATTTATCTGAGACTTATATTGTTATGGCTTCTTCATTTGCCATGTGTTTCCACTCCATTAAAATTCTTCCATCACATGCCAGTCTTTCAAATCCATAAGCCCTATCAAATGACTCCCCATTGCCATTTTCTTAGTACTTTTCTAAGGAGATGATGGATCTGACAAATTCTCAAAAGGATTTAGAGCTTAACAATGGTGGGGTGTCATTTGTGTGGCTAACAATGGTCAAGTGTAGTAGTTCTTTCCATTTCTCACACTACGTAGTAATGTATACAAACTATTACACATTTTTTTGATAGATATTCACATTTAACCTTCTCTCATGTTGTCGAGCCATTTACACTAATGCCCTTGCATTTCTATTGAAAAGCTAGATTTTTCTTATATTGTTTGTGTACTATCTCTAGATGGTTTTGGTGGACTTGTAATGATATACATGTGGGGTCTCTTTCATAGTGAACACACATCACTTTATTAAATGGTTCAGAAATTAATTTTAAATCAGTTCACCTTCACTATCATATTCACCATGTATGTCAAAATAAGCTCTTTGAAATTGGTAATGCAAATCCATCAAAACACAATGGAAAGGGGATTTTCATGGGTGGGCTTGCATGGGCTACTGATGAGTTTAGTCTTCACAATGATTTTCAGCCAAATCGAAGGGGTTTTGAAATCTATCATAATGGTGATTATATGGATTTTATAATATATTAATCAACAAAAATATTAATATTATTTTATAAAGGTTAATGGAACTATTATATGAGTTTTTATAATATTTAACTCTTTTTCTATTTCTTATAATTTGAATGAATTTGAATTTGGATCTAAAGTGTGTGTGTTATAGGTTATTTATATGACTATCAAAGACTTGTAATTTGGTAACTATGGATTTGCATTTGCAACTTTCCAATCTAGTTGATTATAGTCAAATTTTAGATTATATCAAAATATTTTTGCAAAGAAATGGTCATTTAAGGCTTCTCTGTAGATAGGAATTTCTATGGAGTATCATGTAATCCATGAGCCCACTGCATATTTTAGGACTATTTGGCCATATTATCAAAGCTTGCCAAATTATTTAAAATGTTTTTTTCTATAAGTACTAAATAATAAATGGTTACAGGCATTTTTTACTCTTTGATTAGGTACATTGTACAAATTTGTTTGGTGGAGATATTTTGTTTATTTCATTTGATTCAGAGTAGCGAGGAGTTTCTTTGTGATGGGTATGTTTTAGTTTTACTGTGATGATATCTTTCAATTTTTGCTCTATTTCTTAGACTGCATGCCGTATTTTGTAACCATCATTATTCATTTCACCATCACAACTTCTAATGGATTACAAGATCATCTCATTAATTGCATTGGTGATTATAGATTTTTTAAAGTTGGGAGCCTGTTGGAGTGTTCAAGAATAGTGAGGGGTTGGGTTTTCCTTGACCCAACAAGAAACCCATGAGAATCTACTCCAACCTCTGAAATGTTGATAGTTGGACAACCAGAGCTTCCTGTAAGAGGTTTCCCAACATGGCCATCGTATGCTCCTACCATGCAGTCCTGGAAAAGGTGGTTTCAATCTTTTTTGTTTTTCCTTTAAACTGAGCAGATACCAAAACTAAAATGCATAATAAGTCCATAGTCTTTTGAGAGAGTGTAGAGTTTTGTGCATGACTTATTTTTGTCTTGGAAAAGCTGAAAATGACCTATTATGGGAAAAACATGGGGTCTTAGAGGTAGCTTATACTTTTTTACATTTGATAATGTTTGGTTACAATTATATCCATGTTAGATGATATATCCATTAGTGGTTGTATATTCATCTAATAGAGCTCTATGGTTATTTTCATTTACATGAACCTTTTATTGTGTATATATACCCTAAAATGCTGAAAGCAATACAAGCCACATGTAAAATGGAAAGCTAATTTCTAATAGCATTCAAAAAATGTAAGGCTAGTTAATGTATTACATGGTAATAACTTGAGAGAGATGTGACATTGTTTTTGATAAGTGTAGTATTTTTTTATTAGGTTGGTTACATGAAGTCAAGGTATCCCTAAAGGCTAGATTATTGGTTATACATGCCTAGTGTTAAATATGAAATAATTTGAATTACTTTCACCATTAGGATATCTAGAAGGAAAACCATAAGAACTTACCAAAGAATTGTGCAAAGTTCTTTCACTTGAGATGGTTAGCAGTCTCTAAAATTGAACAAATAAATATAGTCAACTTTTTAGACTCCTACAGGTTTTTAGCTTCAAGGATGGTATATGGATACTCTTATTCATACTTAATTTGGAAAATGAACAAGTCTTCTTATTATTATTTTCCCTTATATGAAATGAAATTAAAATTTATCTTGGCATGGTTTGTACAAATCTTATCATCAAAATTTCTTAAGATTACAGCACCTTTAAAATGATTTTTTTAATTGATATGTTCTTGATGTAAATTTCTTTTATAAAATTAGTTTTTTGTCCATAACCTTTGCATCAAACGAGATGTATTTTAGATGCATAATACTTGTAATCTTGGTGGATTTATATTATTTAATTGAGTATTCTAAAAGACTTAATTTTTTTTGAGCCTTTTTCTTTTTCATACTAAACTTTTAGAGTTCTTCTCAACCAAGTGCAGTCCTCATCCTTGTGTAATTTCAACTTAGACAATGACATTTGCCTACATAATTGACTTTTGATTTTCAAATATCATATCAATAACTCTTACTAAATATTTTTAAATAGAGTTTTATTACAAAAATTATTCATTGGCCTCTTCATGGCCTTAGTCAAAATATTTGTCTGGAAAATTAAAATTCCCTCATTGTCAATGTTCTTCTATCATTAATGTTTCATTTATCGATAAGGATTGGGTATTGTCAGTTAGATAATGGTCTAGTGAAGTTGGAGTGCTTATGGTGAGAGTGACTAAGATTTCAACCATGATGGGCCTACTACATGTTTTACAAACAAATTGCTACTACATATTTAGGGATTACCTTTCCTAAAAAAAATCTTGGTAAAATTCAACCACTTTTTTCACATTATCTTCAAAAATAGAGGAAAATGTAAGGGTTTCAGTCTTGAGCTTAGATTGAATGCAAAAAAAATCCACCACAAATTATAAAGCTTGAAAATATGATCATATGGCAACCACTACATGCTCGAGTTAATTCTAATGAGATCAATTTTGTACAGATTGATCAACTTTTTCTGATTCAACATTGATCTCACTTTCTAAAGGGGCTTGGAACTCTGTGCTCTTGTTTTAAATGTATCACATTGTTAGAAGATGATAAATTATTTATTTGGTAAAAAATATAAAAATTAATTTGATATTAACTTAAATTTAAGATAAAATATTTTTGAAGTGTTTTTCTTCCTTTAAAAAAAATCAATTTGTATTATATGTAGAAAATTAAAAAATATATTTATCTGAGAAAAAGATATAAAATAATTATCCACTAATATAAATTAAAGCCAAAGAATTTTTGAAACGTCTTTCTGCCTAAAAAATCTATTTGTTTTTTATTTGATTTCATTGTATCGTTAACCTCTACAATATATGTAACCATATTTATATATATGTTAATCCCAATTATGTAACCATATTTGTATATATGTTAATCCCACATCTATTCTATTTACTTTTTATCGATCACCTTCTTCTTTATATTATACTTAAACTCAACTTTAATAACATTTAAGATGTCAATAATCTAAAAGTTAAATTCTTTAACAATAATTTATAAGTTCTAATTATTTATTTAACTCACATCTTTATTTTTATATTATATCATGTAGAATTCATATATATTAAGGAAACCACATCATCCATTCTATATACAAATCTAATAACTAAAATGATCCTAATAATTATTTCACTACTATAATTTTTTATATTCTTGCAAAAATATTTGTTACTACTTTAAACATCCATATATCTTTATATCATTAGATGAATGAAAATAAATATGTTGAGTGTTTAAAGACAAAATTTTTTAGGTTCAATCATTACTCCCATGATTATTTTCACTTTTACCTCTATAATTAAAAAATTTAAAGTAAAAAGAAATAAATTTTATTATTAATTTAGAATTTTAAAAATCTTTTATTATTATTATTATTTAGTTACTAATTTATATGTTTTTAATTTTTTTAATTTTTAGGATTAAGAAAGTTTTCCCACTCTCCCTTACATGTTTTCATTTTTATATGGATGAGTTTGAGAAAATCATATAAAATTTATTAGGTACAAATAATTTATTATTATCTAGTTTTTTTATTTTTATTTTTAGTTTTATATTTTTATATGATATTATTTATGTGTCTCATTTAAAAGGAGGTTTCCAAAGACAACTGTATATATTAGCATCCTTTTGTGATACACATGATCTTCAAATAAATATTGAGAAAACAAAAAAATTGATTTTTTACACTTTCAAACATAATTCTAAATAGTTCTTTCTTACATATAAATTTTAGTAGGTTTAGATCATCTCTTCATACATATATGTAGAGAATCGATCTTTTAGTTCATCACTAGTTTCTAAGTCGAAAAGGGTGTGTGCCCCTCACTACTCTTGAGAAACAATGACTCTGGCTTCAATCTTATGATATTCAAAAAAAAAAAAACTCTCTCTCTCACTTTTTACTCTTAGTCTTTGATATCGGGCTAAAATATTAGGGCTTTACCTTGGAAGAGTATCTGAAATTGAATTGAAAAAGTGTTTGCCTCCATGTTATGCAAGAAAATACATTCTAAAATATTGATTTATCAAGACATCATTCTCGTTGAATTTGATACAACCCCATTCATTATTATTGATATATTTCAAGTAGGAACTATGATACATAAGATTAGATAGATGGTTGATTCTTCACTTAATTTATTAAGATACCCATATCAAGCATTCAAATCGTCTATACAAATAGTGCAATATGAAATTTACTCCAACTAATATATCAATACTTTTGCACTTCTAAACATTTTATATATAAACATGGACAAACTTTATTTATATAGATTTCTAATTGATACACCATACCTATCTTAAAAAGGGAGATAAATAAAAGTGTTATAAATGATATTTTAAATCTCATCTTTAATTTAATTTATTAAAGTTTTAAGATCTTCTTTCCTCAATATTTCAAAATTATCACAATACATATCTTTGCTTCTAAAATGAATTTATAAAAAATTATATTAGCTTCAATTGGCCTAAAGTTTAAGGGTTACATTGACACAATTTAAATTTTTTTCACACTTTCTTCCTATAAAGATATATCACCATATTCTTTTAGTTGTATCATATTTTTCAAATATGTTTTAAGAAGCCAATAATAATTTTGTATTTAGGTACTCTCCTCATTATGATATGAAGGACAATATTATTAAATGTCTTTAACCCTGACTGCTTGTGCACACACTGTTACAACTTTTTTGCTGTCAATCTCAACTTTCAAAAAGTAATAATTGCTTTCAATTCTTTGCCTATTCCACTTCCCGTTCAGATGCTCGAATTTTATAGTTTAAATGTGTTATTGCTCTTCATATTTAAGAATGTTAAATATGAACAA
This sequence comes from Torreya grandis, assembly GCA_037957365.1. NCBI lineage: Eukaryota > Viridiplantae > Streptophyta > Pinopsida > Cupressales > Taxaceae > Torreya > Torreya grandis. The sequence goes on along the minus strand of JARHVA010000652.1, from coordinate 1,528,865 downwards.
AATTAACAACAAATGACACATAAGTGGGAGGATGGTCATTATTATTATTTTAAAAAACAAATATTAAATTATTAATTCAATTCCATTGATACCATTTTAGATAGTCAAAGGACAATATACAGAAAAGTAATGGTTATTAGTCGGTGTGCTATATTGTAGAAGACTTGGTATATTGTAGATCTAGTTTTGCTAGTATGCCCAGGCTTCTACATGATTTAGCATTATATATTTTCACATTGAAAAACTTTTCTTCACTAAATAGATTTATTTGAACTTTTGACGAAGTAAGTATAGTGTGGAGCACTTGTTGAACATATTTCTAACTCACTCGAAATGTATGAATGGTTTGAAGTTATCACATGGAGGTTTTGCAGTGATAAGTAAAATGATGTGCATTTATAAAAATAGTTTCAGATCTAACATCCTGATCTGGGAGGAAATTTAAGCATTGGGAGCGAAGATAATGTAGGCATTATTTCTATCGTGTAAGTTCCTTGAATGCTTAATAAATTGACTACCATCACTTAATTGTGACTCTTTGTTGCAGTGTAAGTATTACATTATTTTAGTTCTATCAACCATTTTTTTTTGACACAATCCTTATTACCAAATAAACAACACTCACGGTGTAAGAGAAGGTTACCAATAATATGTCAAGTCATCACTGGGCCTAGGCTCCCATGAATATGCCAATTTGTTGCTAGTTAGCAACCACTAGGATCCCAATAATATGTAAGTTAGTGATAACTTGTGGTATAAAGGCTCTTAGTGAAATAAAAGTGAGTGTATATACTTAAGGACAAATTATAACTCTGTGATGTTTAATTTAGACACACACGTATACAAATAACACAACCTAGATTTTTGTTTATAAACATTCACCAAGTTAAATACACACTTTTTATTGATTTGAAGACATTACAATGTTTAAAATTATAGACACACTAACAACTACATTCCTTACAAGTTTTAGAGTCCAAACATGGAGGAAAACATCTTTAACAATAGTCCAAAAACCAATTGGTTCACCTACAGGGTTTTTTTCTCTGTCTATTGTAGTTATTTTCATCCCCTTTGCATCATCATTTTCCCTTTCTCTCTTCTCCCGAATTTTCGGAATCATTTTCCTCACCCATTATAACATGTAACATATCTCTTCACATTCATTTGACTCAAAAAATGTCTAAAACCTGAGATTTTTTCTTCAAAAATAGTTATTGTTCTGTTGATGATTTATTGTTCCCAGTGATTTTTTTGTTGATATAATAAATGCACAAACCTTTGAATTCTCTTGCATTTGACACCTGAAGTTTTTAAAATTTGATATCTTGATCACATATATGGAATAAGTGGTAAACCACTCTTTTAACCATGAATCATAACAACCATGCCATTTATTTCCAACACATCAAGTACTTCAGTTGATTTTCTCTCTTTCTCTTCTATTTCCAACTCTCTCTTATTGGTTTTCATTCAATCATCTTCTCCTTACCTCTACTCACTCCTTATTTTTTAGGGTTTCACCCACCATATTCCATCCTCCTTCACCAAATGTTTATCCTTTTTTGTATCTATCCTCTTGTGGGCTAAAGCACACCTCTATTTGTGCACCTCCACCAAGTTATATATGTGATACTATTACAATATTTTTTAGGTTCACACCCACTATAGTTTGACCTCCTCCACTAAAAGCAACCATGGATTTGCTGATCATTTGTCCAATTTTCTATTAGACTCCCAAACCAACCATCCTTAGTTAATAAAAACTTTTCCTGCCTCTCATTAGCTTCCTCTGCTACACATGCATTGGTTGATATAAAAACCAATTGTTCATCCACACATTTACTTTATTTATGATCTTCACACATGTAATCTGATGTATAAATCAGCTACTCTACTTATTATTTACAAACTTCTCTAAGTGAAAGAGGTTGCACTCTTTATTTCATATTTATTTTCATCTCTTTGGCTTCCAAAAGCCATTTTTTTGCTTCCCTTCTACTGTTGTAATTTTTTCATTTATCTTAAATTTTATCTCTTTTTATGAGGACTCTCATTTCTCACAAACTTGGCTTGATAATCTTCAAGATTTAGTTTCTCATGATGCAACTTTTTTCCTTTCATATTCTCCTCTATGCCTTCAAAGAGACATACTTATATTTCACTATTGTTGCTGACATTTTATTTAGCTACATCATCTTTAATGAAGATATATTCCTTTCCTAGTTGTTCTTTATTTCTATCAAGCCTTGGTTTCTCACATGGAAATTATTCCTTTGCACTCTCTTCTATTTTCAACTCCTCTTCAACTAATTTCTAAAGAGTCCAAATGAATCCTTTATCATATCCATCATCACATATGGGGTCTCTAAAGACCTCCATTATATTTTTTTCTCCTCTTACACTCATGTGGATCATTTCCACATATTCTACATCTTGGGAACCCCCAAATAATTAGCTATAATATTTCTCTATTGCTTTGCTAGCCTCGAGTAGTTTTTTATTCTTGTTTCCTCACTTAAAGCTTATCTTCATCTTCTTCACTTATATCAAATGATTCAAAACCAATTTCTCTTTTCCATCTTCATTTCTCATCATATTTATATTATCTTTAGGATGAATACTTTGTCCTTATCCTTCTTCTTTGGTTGATGAATCTTTGGTTCTAATTGATGCATCTTTAGTTCTTTGAAATGCTATAACTATAATTTCTTCTTCTTAATTCTTCTCTATTATTTCTTTCATAGAAACTTGCAACTCATTAGGGTTTTCCTCAACCTTTCTTCCCTCTATATCCTCCATGAGGATTTATTCCTATATATGTTTCTTACAACTTTACTTTTCCTTATTGTTTTTTAAAATAGATTTTGGTCTCTCACATGGAAACCTCACTTTCCTATTTCCTCTCAAGGTTATATTCTCCTCTACATTCACTTATTTAATCTACTCACTTGGAAACTTCCTTTCCATATTTAATTTAATGTCAATATTATTCTCCTCTTCATACTCAAGCCTCAATTCCTCAAGATTGTTCAATGATGTGGGTACATAAAATGACCCACCAAATTGGAAACCATATTTTCTTATCCACTAGCTTTCTTCTTTCCTTTCTATTTTCTCCTCTCTTTGATAAATCTCCAATACTCAACGGTCCACATAACTTAGTGTATGAAATATTGACTGTCATGAGATCCAAAATACTTTCTTATTCAAATTTATATAAATAAAAAAAAATCATGAGCTTATCTAAGTTGTTTTTTCCATAAAACAAATCAATATCACAAGGAGACTTACCTCTCTCCTTCAACTTGAAATTTTTTGGTCTCTTTTCTTAACCTAAATATCTACCTTCACTTTCTTGGTCTCTCTAAAAATAATCTAACCTCCTTTTTATGGATTAAAAAAATCATCATTGTCTCTTATTATACCTCTTCACTCATAGCCGAAACATCTCCATTTTATGAATCTTTCATAATTTTCAATCTCACTTAGAATTTGTACACCATATCTATCAAGTCTTCTACCTCTAGCTCTCTTCATCTTTTGTGTGACATCTCTTTTCAACCAGTGGGCTTATATTTCACAGGCTACAATAAAGTAAAAATATATCAACTCACACTTCCTCAAAACTTTCGATAATTATCTCACATTTTCAAAAAAATCATCCTTTCTATCATGCACGCTTTTATTTCAAAACTTAAAACTAACTCAAGTATACTTCTTTTTCAAAGTTTACAATTGAATCATACAAGATGATATCACACTTAACACATTAATAAAATACTTACTCTAATACTAAATGGTGAAATAATAGAGAGGGTATCCACTTAATAATAGCCTCTAATTTTGTGATGCTTAGTTCAGGTGTACACACATACAAATAACACAACTTAGATTTATGTCTGTAAAAATTCACTAAGGACAACACACACTTCTCATTGATTTGAAGACATTAAAATGTTTAAAAAAATAGACACACTATCAAAGACATGCCTTACAAATTTTGGAGTGTAAATATGGAGGAAAACATCACCAAAAATAGTCCAACATTCAACTAGTTCACCTATAGGCTTGTTAGTTTTGTATTTTTCTACTACAACTCTCTTATTCCCCTTCACATCACCGTTTTCCCCTCATCTCTTTGACATACTTCATGATATTATTTCCCTAACCCATTTTGACATGTACCTTGTCTCTTTACATTCATTTGAGTAAATAAAGTCCTCAAACTCATGCTTTTTTATTCAAAAAGCATTACTATTATGTTGTTGATGATTTGTTATTCCTAGATTTTTTCTATACAAGATTGTATGAACATTAGATTTTATTGCATTATACCTTAATAAAATGTCAATTTACTAATAGTTTTTGGTCACTAGGCTCCCAATAATATGCCAAGTCTCTAATATCTGCAGGTCACTAGGATACTATATGGCCTACCTAACCCTTCCCTAGGCCCATACTTAAGTACTAATCAAGGTTGGAATCATTAAATGATATTATTTTATGTACATGATTAGGGATAATTATTGATTTCATGCAGCATTTGATTAATTCATATTTGATATTATGTAAAAAAGAGATATATGATTATGGTCATGATAAATAAGTATTTGTTGATTATGTTTTTACTTATATCTCTTCATATCATATAGGTATTAATATGAGTATATTTTATGTGTAGTGAATAAGGATTTTAAATGTGTTAAAATTTATTTATATATTGTTAATGTGATGATTTTATTAGTTATATGAGTCAACATAACAAAAATAACTCTAGAAATGGAAATCCACATTGAGCATGGATCTCAAAAGTTATATTGGTGATGAAAATAACCTCATATGCAACTAGGTATACAGCACATTTTCCACACGGGAAATTGGAGCCTTATGCCATGATGGAATAAATAATAAAGGGCACATTGTGTTTAAGCATGAAAAATCATTAACATGTCCACAAGATAATGAAAATGGAAATAAAAATTAAATAATTTACTTCATGGCCACTTTAGTGAAAATTGAAAATGGACAAAATTATATATTAAATATTTGATCACCAAAGAAGTAGCCAAAAGCTAACTTATGGAAACCACAATGAGCCATTATCCTACACCCAATTAATGTGAAAATAAGAACCATGGTGGATAAATACTCAATAAAAAATTAAATGATAAAATTAAAGGCATATGATATAAAATAAAAATGTGATCAGCCAAGAAGAATCCATATGCTAAATGGAAGCCACAATGAACAATAATCAACAAAAAAATAAATATAAAAAATTAACAATAAATATATAGGTCATAAGCCACAAGTGAATGGAGATTATGGGTGGTTGGAAAATATTTAAATATACTATGGGTTTTAATGTATGGAGGGAGTGAAAATTAAATCTGCTTTAATTTTAAAATGAATGTATATATCATCCAATGTGTCCCAAATTTATTAACTATTGATCTAGTAGTGTTGTAAGCATGATTGATGACTGAATAGATTAAAATAAATATAATAAATCTTGTTATTTTTTATTTTTTAATAATTTCACTAAAAAATCATAGATAACAAAAGGAAAAAAAAACCAAAATAATTATAGTGCCACACTATTTCACCATCTTTTATTAACAAGAAAGGATAAAATTAGATAATTACAAATAACTTGCAAGACAAGTGAATGTTAACTTAATACCTTACTTAAAAACTAAGTTAAAAAAAAATAGACTCTCAAATAATTGAAAATAGACTCAATATAACAAGTTTTACTCATTTGTAATATTTGGTCAACATGTGAGAATCCTTTCCTTACAAGTAAGCAAAACATGCACACTATAAAAGTTAAGCATATTAAATCCCTATAAATTGATAAATTGATAAAAATAACATTAATTTTAGTTAAATTATCTATAAAAATTTCACCTCACCTCTTGGAGATGAATATATAAGGATTCAATCTCAGTTAAGTATACATTTAGTGAATTGCACTCTAACTAATAGTTCTAGCTATTTTTTAAGATGTTCTTCAAAAGTGTCTAAATTTGAAAAATAAAATCTAAGACATAATTGAATTAAATGACCCTAATTAAATAATTAAAATATTTATAAAATTAACAATCCATTGTTGACATTGGCATCATACCCAATATTTACCTCTTTGATGCAAAGAGCACAAATGCCTATCATCTCCATAATTATTACATGAATATTATTCAATAATACCTTGGTGAAAATACTAATAAATTGATCTTAAATTATCACATGATCAATTAAAAATATTTATCATTGACCAATTATCTAAAAAAATGGTATTTGAGTTCAATATGCTTGATTTCAGGATGTAAACTAGATTCTTAGACAATTGTATTGCCCTATTGTTATCATAAAATTTATGTGTTGGCTCAAGTTGAGCCTCTCTCAAATAAATTAAGAGTATTATCAACCATATTTTTTGTGTAAAAATTTATGTAAAATTTGTATATTCATCTTTATTAAAGGGTAATTCAACTATATCTTGTTACTTGAAGACTATGAAATTGACCCATTTCTCAATGTGAAGCAATAACTTGAAGTTGAATTCATATCATCAAGAGATACTCCTTAATATGAATTTATGTATATAATTAAGAATAATAATATTTTATTTCTAAAATTAATACCATTATTACAAGTACCTCCTGCATATCTAAAAATTATTCTCACTACTTGCAAATGTTTAAGCGATGGATTGCCCATAAAATCTATAAACTAGTGAAACTCCATAATTGATATTAGGTCTTGTCATAGTGAGATACATAAAACTTCACACTATCATTTTATACATATTTTCATTATCCAAATGACTCTCATCCTATCTCATTATCTTATGTCCACTTACAATTGAAGTGTCCCTGGGCTTAAAATCTTGACGTTTATATTTATTTAATATGCCTTGATATATTTAGATTAAAAAATGAAAAAAAAAACATTTATTTGATGGAATTATATGAAAATGAATTAATTCATAAGTTCAAGATCAATTATCTTAAATTCTTATTCCATAGCTTCCTTTAAGTTATTCAACATCTCAATAGACTTCCATATAGATATCAAGTCATCTACATAGAGACAAACATATAACACATCATAACTCAATATTTTTATGTAAAGAGTTGGTTAATTTTAAATTATTAAGAAGTATTGATCCAATAAATAACTATAAATTCTTTATTACCATGTTATTGAAACTTATTCAGTCCATAAAGAGATTTTTTCAACTTATATACCCAAAACTCTATACCCTTTACCTCAAAACCTTGTGGATGCCCCACATATACTTCTTCTTCAATCACTCTATTTAGGAATGTAATTTTTAGATCTATTTGATTGATTTTTCATCATTTCTATGTATATAAAACAACCATTAGTATTATAGTATCTTGGTGTTCCATAAGTTCATGATTTTTCGCATAGTCAACCCCATATATTTGTGTAAACCCATTTGAAATTAGTCTAGCTTTTAGCTTGTTAATTATACCATCACTACTGAGTTTGGACTTATAGACCTGCTTGGTTATAATGACATATTTATCATATGTAGGTTGATTAAGGGTACAAGTATCATTCCTATTAATTGAATCCATCTCAATTTTCACAGCATCAACACACTCTTTCCTTTAACTAATATCTACATAACATCTAGGTTTAGTAGCCATAGATGATAATGCAAACATAGTATTTTTATAATATGTATTATAAAAAAAACATTACTAATTTTGAATCCTTATGATCTTCCTCTCTTATTTCTTATCTAACATATTATTTTCTATATGTTGATTTGATAATTTATACTTGCCTAGAGTTGATGAATATGGACAACTAGTCTCTTAAGAAGCGTTAGTATTGTTTCATGTTGAACTAGAAGCATGTGTAGGACTTTGTAATACCTTAAAATCAAATTGAATAGGTCCCAAATGTAAATTATTACCTTTATAACTATATGATAATAATTATCATACATCTCAATTTCAAAAAAAATACAATCCCTAGAAGCAATTATGGTTATATTATTAGGATTATAAATCGTTTATGATTTTATTTCATGACTATATCATGTGAAATTTCTATTAATACTTTTAGGATCCATATTTAGATAAAAATAAACATATTTTATATCATCATTACTTCAAATTGGGGTGATTTTCATGTTATACTTTGCTTCAACTTGGATGGAATTTCCATCTCCCAATTGCATTTGAATTTTGAAAGAATTATTTAGCTTGTTGAAACCATCTTTTTGACTTGTCACGTGATTTGATAAACTGAAATCAAGAGACAAAAAATTATTTCCATATTATATTTCCAAAATACATCCAAAATAATAATTTGAGCATTCTTACAACTAGCTCTGTTAAGATTGGAATGACTTCTATTCATCCTCTTGATTAGTTTGATTCCTAGCTTCTATATCATTCAATGTTTTATAAGGTGTTCTATTTTTTTGTAGTAATGACAAGTAAACTGTTTATTTTTTTACCCAATAAGGTAGATTCATCTTTTCCCTTCTAAATTGATTTTATTTAACTCCATTGATTCTTATTTTTATTTATCTCTTTTGTGTTTGAAACTCTTTCCTTGGTTTCAAGTGTATTTTCTAGATCATGTTTAATATCTTTTACATATAATATCATTTTATCCTCATTAGACAAGAGATAACCCACTAAATCATCAACAACTATAGTTTTCATGTCCTTACACTCATCAAGAGTGATCATAATATGATCCATATCTGAGATAAAGATATTTTAAAAAAATTACTATAACACTATCTTGGATATTTTCTCCATAACCCCTCATTATATGCACTAAGTCATTTATCCTTATGTAATATTTTCTAACTCCCTCATTATCTAACATTATCAATTTTTTGAAATTTATTTTAAGAGTTTGGAGTTTTGATTCTTTTACCTTATTAGATGTTTGATATAAATTTTCCAAAGAATTCCATGCCTCATGGTATTTTTTTCGTGATTATATTCTTGGATATATCTTTCAGTCTATGACACTCTAAAAATATAATAAAACTTGTGCATGTATCTCTTCGTTATCATTGTTTATTATTTTTTGATATTGAGTCAAATTATTTCAATATTGAGGTGATGTGTAACCATAAATAACATTCTCCAAAACTCCCTTAAAAATAATTATTATCTTTAACTAATCTCTCAAATATTCAAAGTTATCATCTTTGAAAATAGGAATATTCATAGAAGCATAATTCATTGAAGTCATGTTTCTCTTGATAATAGTTTAAAATCCTTTTAAACCTTTCTTGAATGAGGATTTAATACCAAATGAATATTTTTAATGTATGGGGAGATTTAAAATCAAAACTAATTTATTCTGAAACTGAATCCATGTATCATCCAATTTGTCTCATAATTGCTAACTATTAATCTAGTAGTATTGTAAGTGTGATTGATGACTGAAATGCACTAAAAAAAATTCAAATTAAGTTCATAAATCTTGTTAATTTTTATTTATAAATATATTCAATTAAAAATTAGAGATAAAAATATGAAAAAAAAATTCAATAACAATTATAACACCACTATATTATACCATCTCTTATAATAAAGGCTAAAACTAACCAATTACAAATAGTTTGCATGACAAGTGAATGCTAAATTAAAAAATTAATTAACAACTAATTTAAATAAAAATAAAGTCTTAAAAATATATTCTAATATAATTAAAAGTATACTCTAGATAATAATTTTGACTTACTGATAATATTTGGTTAACATGCAAGAAGTCTTTCTTAACAAGTAAGCAAAAGATGTGCACTAAACAAGATAGACACCCCAAATCCATATAAATTATGAAATTAATAAAATAAATATATTTTCAATTAACTCATCTATAAAAATTGTTCCCCACTTCTTGGAGATTAATTTATAAGGATTTGAGCTTAGTTAAGTCCACATCTAGTGAATTGCACTCTAACTAACACTTTTAGCTGTTTTTAGGAAGTTCTTGAAAAGTGTCCAAATTTTACCCAGAAAAACTATTCTAGGACATAAATTAATTAAAAAAAACTCTTAAAATAATAACACAAAAATAAAACTAATTCCAACATCAAAAATTAAGTGATGACATTTGGCATCATAATCAACATACAACAAAAAGAATGGAGGTTATGGCAAGAAAACACAACCAATCATACAGATTATTAATATAAATAGACAAGAATAGTGAAACAAATGGCCAAAAAAAAAAATTTTTAAAAATCATAATATCATATGGATAGCCATTCATAAATTAATTATGATTTTCCCAAATAACAAGGTGGTTTTATAAATTAATGGTCACTAGAACTCTTTAGAGAAAGGGAGAAGATTATATATAGAAGGAATCCCAATGAATATAATCATACAAGATTGATCCATATATCCAATAAAGGGAGAGAATAAGTCATAATAATTCCTAGGCTCTACTAATGACCAATAATTTTAAAGTTACGAGATGAGACTAGTGGAATTATTTTATAATAACACAAAGAGAACAAAGGTTGATTATGAAACAATGTGTCTATTATTTAGTTGAGTTGGACATTCTCATAATGGCCACATATTATTTAGTGGGGTGAGAAGATGTAATATACAATAGTGATCTATGATAGAGCCTTTCTTATAAATTTCATAGTGGATGGGTATATCACAACATGTTGTGGCTTAATCTGATATAAGTTCATATTCAGTAACTTTAATATGGATTGATTGACTAAGTAGGTAGAGGATTCCTTAGTACTACCTTATGGACTTTGTGAAAACATTGTGAGGTTATCCAGGTTAGTGATGGTCTAGTATCATATCATGATCATGTTTAATCTATTTGAGCAAGAAATCTAACCTCATAAACTAGTTACATGCATTTTAATCCCATAAAACCTATTTCAGTTTATTCAAAAATAAAATCATTACTAGTGATATATGATAAATATGTGGAAAGAATGAGATGCATAGTCAAAGTAAATTTAGAAATATATAAAATATAAGACATATAAATTCATGATACATATTTTATTGGTAGGTTAATTTTCCCCTTAATTTCCATATGATACAAATAGAGATACACCCACTAGTAATTTAGTACCATGTGACTAATGAGGATAAATAAACTTTTTAAATGGAATGCACATAAAAATAATTAATATGGACTCATCCCTTATATTATGCAGCCTCTGAGGTAAGGTATGCATGAAAAATATAATCCTATTAAGCTATAGGCCTAAAACTAGTGTCACATAATGGATATGGACTCATATTAATCCCTTGTCAAGTGATATTTGATTATAATCACCATTGACTACATATGTGAACCATAGAACATTTGAGGCCACATTAAAGAGTGACCTATTTAGTTGCATTATATTATGGATATAATATATAATGGTTGAGTATCTTGTATTAATATAATGTATCTTCTACATTTAATTATAATGGAAATCCCATCTACATATGCTTAAATGAGCCAAGAATGGCTTTGTTTAGATTCTCTATTTTAGTCATGGGTCGAATTTAACAATTTTTTTAAATTAAAAGTAAGGTGTAATATTTATGTCACTAATATTATCTATGAATTCATATATGCATTATGTAATATTTCCTCAACTGGATATCTCTATGTAAGTTCCACATTGAGATCTCTAAGCAAACAATGAGTTCTTAGTGTAGGTTTTTTATTCCATTTTATATGTTTTCCTACACATGTATTTAGCTTACCTATGTGTAATATTGATATGACTTATGTGTAATAATGAGGCCATTAAGTTTTACATGCTCATGTATAATTTTTAGTCAAATTTGTTGGTTTGGATGCACTTGACATTTACCAACTAATATTGACATCTTACACATGGTGATCACTATCCATTTGGCAATTGTTTTGTGTTCAAATTGCCAAATATAGGTGGATTTATTCCTCTCTTATACATATTTATGTACCTCTCCTGAAATCTATTTTTTTATTCTATTCATGTTTGTTTCTTCTTTTACTTCAAGACTTTTTTTTCATATGGTAAGAGTCTAGTGTGTTTGAATCTCACTAATTCTAGATCGTGGCCTATTATGATAGATCATGGCTCATTTTGACATGATATTAGATCATGTTATGATAAAATCAACACATTTTTTTACTTTAATACATTTTTGAATATTTAGTAACTAAGTTTTCATATTATAGACTTTTTATTTTATGAGTATGTTCTTCTCATGCATCCTTGGATGATCAAGAGAATCATAAAAAATGATAGTTATGATCTTTTAAGTGTTCTTTCACGTTATATCCTATTCCATTGATTCCATAAGGCCTCAAAATGCTAAGATTGCATATCAATTTGTCTAAAACAGATTTTTTTTATAAAAACATGATTTTTGGAGGATTTTGGGCTACTTGGGTACTTCTCCATACTATTCATTGTAAAATTTATGATGACTAGAGGTTTTTTCAAAAGGTAATCATTCTATGTTTTTATTTTTGTTTTTTATATAAAATTATTAGGTTTGTGTCTTTTTGATTTAAATATAAGTTTTGAGATATCTACAGATTTACTTGAATTTGATTTATGTGCATCAACATATTGTGTATATATGTTGTGGACCACATGAATAATTATCTTCTATATCTTAATGTCCTTTGTTGGTTTCTCTACTACTATGTGTATTGCATGATGGTGGATGAGACATTGTAATATACACTATACAACATCTATTGATCACCTTGTTGTTATGTATATTGTGAAATGGTGGATATTGTGTCATATTTTTGGTTTGATTATCTCATATATTTATACTTGTATACAATTTTTAAGCTATATGTCTACATAGTTTAATTTTTAAATTTATACCTCTTGTACAATATATGTATCATTTTTTTTTATAGCTTACTTGTAGTAGTTAAAAATGCATGAACTAATCAAGTACCTATGTTCCTATCTATTACTATGCCTACATTGGTTACAAGCTGAAGATGATGTGACCCTAAAAATGTCCTACAAGATAAATGCATAGATATGTGTGTAATGGCATATATTTTTATGTTGATTCATGAATGGTGTACACAACATAATACATCATCAAAGTCAAGCCACATGGCCAAGTTAATTCCCAATTTATAAAGTTTATCCCCTAGTCACATGAGAGTTTATCCCATGGTCATAACCAACCAAAAATTGCTAAACATTTTTTTTAGGATTTATTATGTCAAAAAAAATGGTTTACAAACTAAAAAAACATTGTAAATTTTGTCAAATCTTAAATTTATTTTATGAAAAATTAAGAAAACATTGATTGAAATAAATTGTAAAGCACACAACTTTATTCAGGTAACTACTTTTGAGGTGTCATTTTTTTGAAAGTGTATTTTAGGGGATCTTTAATTTGTTGTTATTTTCACATTCTTATTTGGATGGTACAAGGTACTTTCATCCCTTGTTAAATTATATATGAACTAAATATAAAGTATCAATTATATACACATTAAACTATATAGGTGCCAAACCTTTGTAATATGGGGGTTATTTTGTGCCCTTCTTTATCTCTTGAACTTCCATATATGCAAATATTTTTCTTTCATTTCACTATGGATTATAATTTGGTTTTGCTTCTCATTCCATACAATTATCATGTGTGGAAAACTAAAGTATAAATTTTTTTAGTAGTAAATGTTTGTGATGATGCCTATGGTATATTATTTTTTTGTATCTCATAACTTACTCTTTCACATTGAAACTAAAAAATCACCAAATTATTTCTGGACCATTCTTGAATAATGCTTTCGGAAGCAGTTTGTAATGAGGGGTCATGATCTAGAGAATAATCTCATTAGTGTGATTCCATATGAAATTGGTACAATATAGGACTTCTGCACCAAATTTAAATCAATTAGGCTAAAATTTAAATTATGTGGCATAAATAAAAAATATGAATAATTGATCCTTTCTATTCTTTCCAAGTTAGGTTATGATTTTCTTATCTTTACCTTCCATACTACTAAGAGAGACTTCAGAGCTTATGGACCATGTCATCCTTAGATTATTTTATGAAATACATAATTAGGGAGAAAGAAAATATTATTTACATGAATACATTGAATTATTCTAAATCTCATGCCTTAATCATTATCCATGAAAAATTGAAAGGCTTCAAGTAGTAAGGATAAAAAAAAAGATTGAGAAGGACTAAAATCAAAATAAAGGTTATAAAACTTAAAGGTACATAAAATTAATTACTAAGACCTCCTATTTAGTTGATAAAAACTAGATAGATAATGTTAAATGTGCTTATTAAAAGGGAACAAGGTATGATGAACATATATGTATGAAGCAACAGATAGACCACTTAACAAAAATTCTTGAGAGGAATAATAAAGTGACCCTAATTCCATCACATAAAATTCATCAATTATGGAGTCTTATAAGGTAAAATTTAATGTTAAATTTATAATTAAGGTAAATTTCCTTGTAGTATTTTCATATAAGGCTTCCATAGGGGTGATTGATTGTGGTGTTTCACATCATATGGCTTCATCACGGGACTTTTTATCATATTTAGAGCCATGTTTTATGGCTTCTATTTTGATAGGTGATGATAATTTTGTATAATTTTTTGAGAGGGTCCATTGAAGTTAGTCATAAGACATTTTAAGATGTTTTATGTGTTCCCTCACTCTCAACTAATCTCCTATATGTTTATCATATCACCCACATTGGATCATGTAAGAGAGTCAATTTTACCTCAGATATTGTGGTCATTAAGGAGTTACACATTAATTATAAATTTCAAGTTAGGAAATAAAATCACCAATCATGGTTTTATACTTAATCACACTTTTCTCCTAATCACCCTTATACTTAACTACTCATTCACTTAGATGGGGTGGTTAAGCTATATCATGGCCATCTCAAACTATTGCTACTTGGATTAACTCAATGACATGATATGTTTACAATATTTCCTCATGTCCACTTTTGTGATGGTGTTTTCTAGAGTTTTATATTGGTAAACATCTTTAAAATAAGTATGACAAAGGTAAAACATGCAGAGATACACATATTTTGTATCTTATTCTTAGTGTTATTTCTAATCCATTTCCACATCCTTCATTTAGTAGGACCACATATATTCTTACCTCCATTAATAAATTTTCTAAGTGTACTTGGTTATACCTTATTAGATAAATATTTGAGGTTTTTTTAATATTTTCAAGACTTCAAGGCTCTTGTGGATAAATAGTCATGGAAACCCATCAGGGTTTTATTCATATAAAATGGTGGAGAGTATGTCAGCCATATTTTTTAGAAGTTATACACTTCATAGGAATTAATTTACAATTTATAGTTCCATGAATTCCTTAGTATAATGGTGTGGTAGAACATAAGAATGGGTCCTTGAAGGAAATTGATTAAAATTTTATGATATACTCCAAATATTTTACACCTCAATACTAGGTATAGACATTAATTATGTGTGTTACATGTAGAATTGCATTATTCATATAAACTTAAAATTAATCACTACTTTTGAAACTTTGAATGGTTAGAAACCCACATTTAATAACTTTAGAGTGTTTATATCTCTAGCTATGGCCTACATTCCTAAGAAGAAACGTAAGGCAATGAATATGCAAAGTAGGCCATGCATATTTTTTGGATATCCAAATGGTATTAAGTGATATATGCTTCTTGATCCTATCAAACATGAGTTGATCATTAATAGGAGCGTTTGTTTTCAAGAGGATCCTTCATACTAAACACTTAACACTTATCCCTCCTCCTTGGACTCACTAAGATTTGATTCTAGTTCTAATGATTCAAATCACTTTGAAAATATTTTTAATGATAAGGTTTTTTATTATATTTTAGATGATGATATCGAAGATAAGGATTCACATCCTTATTCTCCTAGTCATTTTTTATAGGTTAAGGAATCTCCTCATAACTCTTTGAACCCAAGCTCTTTGTCGGAGAGATAAACACTACAAAGTGTAGGTGATTGAGTTGGGTATCCATTAGATATTAGGAAAACATGCTCACATTTCCATGGTGTTACACATGTATTCATTTCCCCTACCTTTGATCCATATTAATTTAATGAGGCATTACACACTCCAGAGTGGCATATAACCATGAATGAGGAGTATATATCCTTAATTAGGAACCACACTTGGGATCCAATTCCCTTCCTAAGGGAAGGAAAATTATTCAATGTAGATGTATATAAAAAATAATAATAGATGGGTCAATAAATAATTTTAAATAATGATTGGTAGCAACATAATTTTCATAGGTTCTTGACATTGACCACATTGAGACCTTTACACTAGTTGCCTATTCATCTCACTCATTCCATTATCATAGCTCGTTGTTGGGATGTTCATTAGATGGATATTAAGGGCACATTTCTTCATGAAGACATTAAGGAGGAAATATATATGGATCAACCATAAAGTTTTGTATAGTATTATTCCTAGGTTTACAAACTTTTTAAATCTATCTATGGCCTCAAATAGGACCCATATGCTTAGTATGCCAAGATATATTCATCCCTTCTCATTGTTATTTTCACTAGATGTTATTATGATCTAAATGTCAACATATTGTGGTAGGTTAAATCACTCATGATTCTAGTTTTTTTGGTTGATGACCTATTTATCATAGGTATTTCTTCATCCTATATTATAGTAGTGAAAACTACTTTGCATGATAGATTCTCCATGACTAACTTGGGTTTGTTTCACTACTTCCTTAGGATTGAGCTTTCATAGTCTAAATTAGGGATCACCATTACACAATCCAAGTATGCTCTTGAATTCCTCACCTAGTTTCACATGGCTAATTATACTCCAAATTTGACTCACATTCTTTTTGGAGTCATACTTGAGGCTGAGTATGTTTCTTCATTAATTTAATGCCATGTTGTATCAACAACTTGTTTGTAATCTCATTTATATGAATCACACTACACTAGATATTTTATACGTAGTGAGCATGGTCTCTAGTTTTATGTGGACACTACATGAGTTTCAATGGAAGTAATCCAAGTAGATTCTCCACTACATTCAAGATACTCATAGTTTTAGTATTCATTATAGAGCATGCATTGATGTTGACTTGATTGGATACATAGATTCAAACTAGGCTGGTGATATTTAATATTGAAATTCCACTTTAAGATATAGTTTCTCGCTTAGTTAAGGTTTAATTAGTTTGTTTATCTATAAATAAATAGAATTGTATTTCTTCATCATCTATTGAGGTTGAATACAAAGGTGTTGTTAATGTTGATAATGAAGTTATTTGGCTTTAATGGATTATTATTGAGTTTGGTATATATTTCAAGCGATCCATAGTCATACTCTATGATAACCATAACACCATCCATATCTATAAGAATATGTTCCAACATCAGTGGAATAAACACATAGATATTAATATGCACTTAATTTTGGATCTCATTCATGCACATGTCATTGATCTCATATTTTTATAAAATATAGAGTAGAGTGTTAATTCTTCACCAAACCCCTAATTGAGAGTATGTATATTCATTTTTGAGATCTTATTGGGGTGTAGGTTGCTTCAACATCATCTTTTGGGGGGAATTATAGTAATCTATTCTTGTCTCTCTACTTTTTGGAGGGAGCTTCCCTCTATTGTTATGGGGGATTTTCTATGTAATTGGTTACTATTGTCTCTAAATATTGTACCCTAGAAGAGAGTGTTCAATCCTCTTCTATATTTGAGCAATGTTGGGACATTTCCAAGCATGTGGGTATACCTATAGAGGAAATGAAACTCTATATTTAAAGGTCTAGCTCTCTGAATATATCTTTGAAAAATAGCCTCTGTCTAAACTAGTTTGATTGAAGGGAAAAGAGTTAGAAATTTCATAAAGAAAACCTATTCTAAGAATGGTGATGTACCAAGGTTATCTTCCGCATGAATGCCATACCCTAATGCATGATACAACAAAATACATAGACAATTTTTAAGATCTAAAGATTCTAACATAAGTATTTTAGTATAGAGATGAGATATATGAAAGGATTCAAGGTAAATGAACTAAAAGACAACCTATACATTTCAAGAATAGCTATACACATTTAGAAATTTAACACACTTGGATGCACTCTATATGACCTATTAGACCCAAAACTCTTTATTAGGTATGAAGTACAAAGGATAGAAGGGTGAAAACCATCACTTGTTGTCACTATACATCACATACACACTTAGGAAATTGCTCAAAACATCAAAGGAAATAGACTTATACTAATGCTTAAATGTAGGATATCATTCTAGTAGGGCTTCACCATGCACTATATGGTCTCTTTTACACTATCCTAAGGGTTTTATATATAGCAAAGAGGAAGTGGGAGGAGGAGCCCTTTGGTGCCAAAAAGGGGAATCATTATGTTAGAGGTCTTTATCTTCAACTGCAACCATCTTTACAAAGGATGCTCATTCAATCAATATGATTGATCCATGTCATTTAAGTGGTTATATAACAAGCTTACTCTCCCAAAGATGCTTCCCATCATTTACACTAATAGAATCAGGGTATTCTTGGGCTATGTCATGGCATCAAAATTGTTATCCACCTAAAGTAGATTTTTTGTTTTCATTCTATTGGCCTTGTTTTCCTCTTTGTATTGGTCATTAAAAACTGACTCAGATATTGATTTGATCAATGGTGATATGGGCCCTCTCACTTCTTTGATGGATGGAGAATGTGAGCCTTTAGATCCTTGAGAATTTGAATGAGGACCATCAAGTTTCTTGGGGACCCATTGTTTTGAATGCCAATGGCTATTTATTGAGGCAAAAGTTTGATGTTTATGTAACCATATTTATATGGACTCCCTTATATTCTCTTCAAACCCATCTTTCTACGGACTCTCTACAAGTGTATATACCCCTTAGACTACTCAAACATGCCCTTCAACAATCCTTCTATAGACTCTGCACAACTGTCTATACCCTTTAGACTTTTTTCAAAAGATATTTGTGTTGAGATTGGTCTATCAGGACCTTGGGTTTAGTGCACTTTGTCTGAAAGGTGACCCTTTGAATCTTTTTGAAAAGGACCTTTAGATTTTTCCCAAGTGTCCCTTTGGACATTTGGAAGTGGACCAATTACACTTTTTTGAAGGACACTTTTAAAGACAAAAGACCCTTTGAACTTTTCTTAGGGAACATGAATAAGGAACAATTTCTTTTAGAAAGCTTGAAGTGTCCAATTCTTTCAAAAAAGTTAGAAATATGAATTCCTTTAGAGAAACTGCAAGGGACACTTTCCTTTGGATTGGTTGAAAAGATCCTTCAAAAAAGTGCAAGGTGTCCCTTTATAAAACTTGAAGCAGACCAATTCTTAGAAATAAAAAACCCTTTGAAAAGATTGATTTGGACAAAAAGCTTGAAACAAATCCTTTGGAAATCCCTCAGAGATAATTGATTTAGAAAAAATTAAGGGATATTGCTTTTAGAAATATCACAAATTACCCTTAAAAAAACCTATTTAGGACACTTTCGTGAGAAAAAGACACTTCAACAAAATGGAAATGTCCCTTTTCTTGAGAAATGGTCCTTCAAATTTTTTTCAAGTGACCCTTCAGAAATATTGTTTCAGACAAAAAGTCTGAAACAATTATTTCATAAAAGTTACGAAGGATTTTTTTTTAAATGGACCAATTGTTTCAAACTTTTCCCAAGTGACACTTCTTTCAAACTTTTTGTCTGAAACAAAAAGTTTGAAATAAAGAACAAATCTTTCAAAAGTGTTGTTTTAGAAAAAAAAAAAAAAAAAT
Source organism: Torreya grandis (assembly GCA_037957365.1). Lineage (NCBI taxonomy): Eukaryota > Viridiplantae > Streptophyta > Pinopsida > Cupressales > Taxaceae > Torreya > Torreya grandis. The sequence goes on along the minus strand of JARHVA010000652.1, from coordinate 1,509,029 downwards.
CCTTTATAAATCTTTCTAATTTCCTTCAAAAATTCAAAATATGCCCTTCAAAAAAGTTGAACATGTCCCTTCATAAGAGAAAAATACCGTTCAGTGGAGTGTAAATTTCCCTTCAAAAAAGTGCAAAGTGTCCCTTCACTTTAAAAATGATCCTTTGGCATTCCTAAAATGTACCCTTCAGAAAACCTATTTAGGACACTTTCCTTTGGACTTCTTTATTTTGAACAAAAATTCCAAAACAATTCCTTTGAGACTTGGACAAAAAATACCAAACAAAATATTCTGAAGGAAACAACACTTGATATTTTTTTGATGTGGGGATGAACCAATAAATATGCTGCACTTAGACAAAAGAAAGATGTAAAACCTGGGATTAAAAATGGCTAATAGTTACCTAATGAAGCCTTGTTTTTGGGATACAATTCGTCTACCCACATAAGTTACACTTAATGAGGGTGTTAATGTATGTTTTTTATTCCATTTTATGGGTTTTTATACATGTATATTTAGATTTATGAGGTATAATATTAAGGTCACTTAGGTGTAATAATGAGGTCATTAAGTTGAACATGCATGTCTAATTTGTATTCAAATTGGTTGGCATGGGTGCACTTGACTTTTACCAACCATTCGTGACATCTTACACATGGTTTTAACTATTCATTTGGTAACTTTCATGTGTTCACATTTCCAAATATAGGTAACTTTATAACTCTCTACTTATTTATGTACCTCTCCTCAAAGTTATTTTCATTGATGTTTAATATAAAATGTTATTATTTTCATGTGTGTTTCCTTTTTTACTAAAAAACATTATTTTTTTGCATGAAAAGAGTCTAGTGTGTCTGAATATCACTAGTTCGTGATCTTAGCCCATTTTAAAAAATCATAGATCATTCTAACATGATCCATAGTATATAAGCACTCTACAAGATTGAATGTTGGAATACTTTCTTATAGACCCTTAATTTGAATCGGTCTGAGGTCAAGAGAATGAACCTCTATATTTTACATAACATGGTATGGTCATTAACCTTAATCACCTCAAATTTTGATAAGATTAGAATCCATTGTGAATTATTTAAATAGATTCTCAAAGGATGGAGTGTCATAAATGTGGTCACCACCAATTAAAAAATAAACTAAAACTCTTATGTATTTACCTTTACTAATTGGTTGTGGATATGTGTAAATATTAAGATATGGAGGTGGTTTTACATTTTAGGTGTGTCACTATTAACACCTAAGGGATTCATAGTTAGATATTATAGCCACTCTCACCTATGAACAAATTCTTAGGTGTAGTTTTTAATCATGTTTGGACTACTTGCATACATGTAAAGGGTAGGATCTACATTGTAAATTTTGAAAAATATTTCCACAAAGGTAAAATCATATCATTGATAATTATTTACAAAGTGAAATAGTTAAGTAAGATTTCATGAGGTGGTTACTCATGATCCCAACAGGTTTAATCACCCATCTAACCAAATTAACATTTATTAAATGACACTAATAATAATACTAACACTATTTATAACACTAAAACATAAATTAAATGTGACATTGGATCAACCAACCCAACATCTCCCTCCCTTAATCCAAAAGGGGTTACAAAATATTATCCAAAGCTATGACTATGAAATCATCAAAAGTATTCATTACACATGTAACTAACACATTATACATCATGGTAATGATCTATCGATGTAGCTTCCAATAATCCCCTTACCCCGCATATTATGGCATAAATGTTTAACATGATCAAGGTTTGATCATCCCCTCTGACCATTTTATACCATACTATAGTAGAGCATGATGAAGATCTGTTTAACCATATCGATCCACATAAGTTATTACATAAAAACATGTCCAGTTGACTATTTATTACTATGTATGTCACATCTCCTTAATGCCCAAAATATGTTGACAGGCCTTCGTTAAAAACTATTATGCTAGAAACTCCTATGTCAACTCACACAATCACTGATGACTGATCAAAGGCCATGTAGTATCTATCATATTAGGTGAAAGGTGAGAATATATTTCATATAAAAACCAAATAAAAACTAATATGTGTGCTCCTCATCATAAATATCAATAAATTGAATAAAACTAAAATTGAATTGATATCAATAACAAACTGAAAAAAGCACACTATTGTAACCAGATTTTTTATTTAAGCATATGACCCAAAACTCTAAGTGAATATCTAACTTGAGAAGGATAATTTCCATCTAACCTCTAAGGGATTATTCAACCTCTATTTTGACACTTAAAAATTATAAGTCATAAGGGTCATGATGGTCCTATAATGGATGACATAATTTTTGGCAAAAGCATTGTTGATAACTCTTAGAGCACAAACATAGTTTTTCATTTTTTAGGTCTCATTTCCTATCAAAAATACACCCATATAAATAATTTTAAATACTAGTGTTGAATAAATCATATAAATCTTCTTAAATTCATGATATCAACCATGTCGATGTGTCTATAAGATCAAACAACTATAGATTGATTGGTCACACAACCATCTTCATACAAAGTAATGACTAGTCAAAATAAATTTTAGTAATATAATTTATTCAATTACAAATGTGAAAAAATGAAATGTGAAAAATAATTATTTAGAGGTTTTGAAATCTTGATCTTTCTTTAGCAGGTGACTTACAAAATGGGCTTAACCAACTCCACTACAATCCTAATTTACATATTAAATGATTTTTTATAAACTCTACTTTTTGGAGATTTGAAAAAATAAAAAAATTGTTTTTTAATTCACTCATCCATGAATAATATGATTCATAATTTTTTTAAAAAAACTTTTTATTTCACCAAAATCAATTACTGCTTGTTGGACCGAAAAAAACCAACTTTGCATGTATTTAATAAAATCAAGTTTTGAAGATTTTGAAACTCATGTGTAACACCATTTTATTGTTGTTGTTACACATCAATAATTTAAATTCCAATCAAATGTCAAATAATTTCACAAAATAATGGTGGATGTCCTAAAAATCCATTCAAAAATAATTTTCATTTCCAATATCAAACAAAAACAAACACATATCAATTTTTCAACACATGTGATACCATTACTACTTGTAGAAGCCATAAAATTACATGAAGAGGCCCTAAAAGTGTTTTTATTTCTCAAAAAAGGGTTTCCAATCCATACAAATAGAAAAATAAATTTTATAAATTGAATTTCAAAGCCTATATATACATCAAAATGCCATTACTATTTTGATAAGTTTTTAAAGGCCATACAATTTGAAAAAGTAGGGTTTTAGAGTGAGGTAGGTCATACAATATGATGGTTTAGAGCATGTAAAACAATTACCATAACTATAAATAAAGTTTGGTCTATGTTAAATGTTTTTAGGAATGAATTATTTTTTGGTGATAGGTTGTATAAACTCTTAGGATATATATAATGGAATTAAATTTAATTTCAAATGTTTAAATTGCTTCCTATGTTATAACAAGGAAAACAATGGCTATGAAATGGATTCAAATGCTTCCCAGATTTATCTTGGGCCATATATGTATGATGTGGATTTTTAAATTTTATTTTTAGGGCATTCGAGGTTGTACCAACTACATTTATAGACTTTCAAACATAATAAAAAATATGGTACCTTCAAATGCTATAACACCTTCACAAATTCTTTGTTCCCAAATAAATTTATCTTTCTTATGCATGGGCCTTCACATTCTTATCACATTCAAATTCATAGACTAGGATCTCATACCATATTTGTGACTACTTGCATACATGTAAAGGGTAATATATACATTATAAATTTTGACAAAGCTTTCTACAAAGGTAAAATTATATCATTGAAAATTATTTACAAAGTGAAAGATTTTGAGAAGATTTCATGAGGTGGTTACTCGGGACCCAATAAATTCAACCACCAACTAACTAGAATAGAATTTATTTAATGACATTAATAAGAGTAAAAATACTAAAACATAAATTAAGTGTGACATTAGATCAACTAACCCAATATAACCGAGAATATTCAAGTCATTAATTCATACCACATATTACTACAATTGCATGTCCAACCTAATGCTTACGTTATCAACTATATCCATGGGTTCCATGCTTATGTGTAAATTGATTCATTGTAAATATATTTATATGTCATCATATAGCCCCTTTAGTGTCAATATTGTATTAATTGGTATGCCAATAATGGAGGTAAGTATATTTTAATATTGTATTCATTTATCATATCTATCAGATTGTATATAAATTAGCATAAAACAATTTTTTTATTAGATATCTATATATGTTGTCACTTTATTATTTCTTGCCCTCTTCTCTTTCACATTTGAATTTCATGTTATCTATCATTCAATAAATCACTTACACATATAACTTGTTTAATTCACATTAAGTAGGTTATCCATCAGGTATCTACCTAGGCCTCAGATCAGTGGTATTAGAGCATACACACTTCATATCATCTTTGAATAATATATTAGTGTTTTCTTAATTTTCATCATTATTTATATACCCATGCATATGAGGTTTGAACACAATAAGTTAGGGCTAGAGACTTGTTTCCAATCATCATACCTTCCTTCACATCCTTAAATGGGAGACAAATCCAAAATGATGCCAACTCTAGAGATGTTTCATAAAATGATAGAAGATGCATTGTAGAGATAAAGGGAATATTTAGAATAATTCTATGCACATGAAAAATAAAGTTTCATTGATATATTTTCTCTCGTTATCAAGAAGTAGACTTCTCTAATATCCTTTCATTCTCATTAGCTATTTGCATGAACTCCTTATAATTAAATGAATATATACATTCATATGTTTAAAGGTAAAATAGATGTGGATGCACTGGATAGCTAGCTTAACCTCATATGTTCATACTACATGGTAAATCACTTCTCTAACCAAGATAAACTCACACTTGATCTTATAAGAGTTTCAATGGTGGTTAAGAAATGTTGGGAAAATTATTTCAACATACATGAATAAGATCTCAATTTAGAAATATTTTTAGACACATGGAATGGTTTCATAGAAGCACTAAAATCAACCTATTAGCTAGTTAGAAACTATGATTATAAATTCATTAAGTTTTCTCAGCTTTGCCAAAGAATATATTATTTTGTGTAATAATACATAGATATTTTTCATACCCTAGTGTCCAAACATGGGTTTTAGGATTCATAGAAAAATCTTGTTCTAAATTATAGGTCAAGATTGACAAATCACATCCACTTAAAGTTTGATTTATTGATTATATCCTCTAGTAGGGAAGCCTATAGATATGATTTCAAGTTTGAATCAAAGGATAAGGCCGAGACTAAGATAAAGGATTCAAACTTTAAGACCCAAAAATAGTTTATATCTTTCAAGAAGAATTCAAAATTAGGAAAAAATAGAAACAACCTCCAAATAAGAAACAACCATCATGATATGATCATACTAAGCAATCCAAGACTAACAATTGGTGTTCATCTCACAACTCTAACAATCATTCCAATAAATAATGTCAAACTAGGAAAACCCTAATTGCATAACTTGAGGTCATAATTACTATCATCACAACATCAAATAAAGGTAAATAATTCATGGAATTTGAAACTAGAATTATGGTAGGCCCCACAAACATCCATACTAACCCTATGGTAATAGATCAAGCATAAATTTTATTCCAATCTCAAATGTGAGTCAATGTGAAACTTTTACTCTTTATTATTGAAAATGAAATATAAAATAACCTAATTTATCATAAAGTAGTTCACAAATTAAAATTTTCACGGATGCCTCACCCACAACCAAACTCAATTGAATGGATCATTGTTGTATCTAATAAATGCATTACTCAGTAGTGTCAATTTATGTACAACATCAAACCCTTTCCTAATATAATACTTTATGATGTCACTCCATTATAATTATGTGATATTCTACTGGTTCAATCATATATTTATCATCAACATGTAGTATATAAATTAGATCCTATAAATGTTGTCATAAATGTTGGTGATATGAGATACCATATGATAGAAGTAGTTCCAAAGCTATCACCCATTATCATAAATAAATGTAATAATCTTGTCATATCTATTAATAATTTTATGCTTTTTTGGCAATATATGAATGCAAAAGAATCCTTATGGCACCAATGGTCACTGAAATTACTCCATCATCAACGTAGAAAGTAGCATTGTAGCTTAAGTTGTAAGAGTACAAGGATGTGTTGTAGAGACCAAAGTAAATGCTTACACACTATGTGATAAATCATATTATTGATTTTATCCCTATATTACCTCTTCTTAATGCTTCTTTATACTATAAATCATTTCTAGATAATGGATAAATTAAGTGGTAGACCCATGAAATCATGTACAAATAACATATCAGGCCTAAATCATCACTTTGTGGCAACCTAATTATGATTACTCTAAATAATCATGGTATATGAAAGTTTTGCATCTATTATTGTGAACTAAATAAGATCACAATGGAAAACTAGTACCCTATTCTAATGATTGGGAACCTTTTAGACTTGCTCTATGATGCAAAATACTTCACTAAGATTGACATAAAGTCTAGGTATCATAAAAAAAAAATGATCCTATAGATGTATGTAAGATAACCTTTAAGGCTAAAAAATGTTTTTTAAAATGATAATTCATGCCTTTCATGTTTGACTAATGCTCTAGCCATAGTCATATAGATGATGAATGATATCTAGTGGCCTTTCATGACTTTATTTTTTGTATTCTACCTTGATGACATCATGATTTTCAACATAACGTGGGATGACCATATATGACATAGAAAAAGTGCTTGAAATATATTGGAAATATAAAATTTATGAAAACATGAAAAATTATTCATTTGCAATGTCAAAAATTCAATAATTTTGGGATTCATTGTAGATGAACAAGAAGTGCATGTCGAACTGGAAAATATTCAAGTCATCTAGGATTGAACATAACAAAATAATCTAACAAAGCTTATCAAATCCTTTTGGGATTTGTAAATTTATACTGGAGATTTATACTTATTTTCTATCATGTGACATTGCCTCTAAATAAAGTTACCCAAGGTGGTGCTAAAGAAAAGTTTAACTTGTCTAATTCATAATAGAAATCATTAAAGGAATTGAAATGCAGACTATGTTCCATACTAATAACTTATTTTATAATGCTTTAGCAACCATTTGAGTTTGATACAGATGCCTCTAACTTTTCACTAGGAGAATTTCTCACTGAATATGGTCACTTAATTTCTTACCATAGTGAAACTTTAACCACACTGGTAAGGAACTAGCCAACATATGATCATGAGATTTATGTTACTATTCATCAGGTAAGCAATAAAATAATTATATCTTGGGAAAAGAGACTATGATCTAGATAGACCATATGTCACTTCAGTTCTTGAAAATATAGAGAAATTTATAGTAAGATCAGTATCAAAAATGGTCCTCTTATCTTCAGCAATTCCATCTAAACATTAAGCATAACAAGGTAAGCGATAATCCATTTATAGATTACTTGAGTTGACCTCTAGCTCAAAATATCATTTCTATACTTGGCGCATGTAGACATGAAGTCAAGGAATGGTTATAATTATATCCATATAACTTGTATTTTGGATATATCTATCAAATTTCTCTATATGGTAATTCAATTCCATATTTATACATTTATAGGATGAACATCTCTATCATCTTTGGGACTTATAAATTCGATATGAGGTACAGAGAAAAAAAAATATATGGGGATCATTTAATTAAGGTTACAACACATTTTGCGATTGAAAATACTATTTTTTATTTTAAAAGTATTTATACTAGCCACATCTCAAGTTTGATGTCTCCAAATACATTAAGTCATGTATTGTATGTGTCATAGATAAGCTATTAGGCAAGAAAAAGGTTTATACACACCTATATTAGTTCTAAAAAGGGTGGGTGAATCTATTTTCATGGACTTTGTCCTATGATACCTTACTACTAAGCATGGTAATGATTGTGTCTATGTAGTAGTTGATAGATTCTCAAAAATGAAAATTATAATACCTTATAATAAATATATATTAGCTGAAATATATCAATTACAACTTTAGTATGTCTGTGTCTAATTTGGTGTCATATAAAATATCTTATCTAGTAAAAACTTTATAATCTTGATCCATTTCTGTAAATCACTTTGGTATATGTTAGACACAAAGATGAACAAGTCCACCACTTTCCATCCTTAGTCTCATAGACAAATGGAAGTTGTTAATATGATGATAGTGAATATTATAAGAGTGTAAAATTAGAATAATCAACACACTTGGGATGAAATACTTATTTTTATTCAACATAACTACAACCTAACTCTACAACACAACCTTTTTAGGTCTACTTGGGGTTTCAACCTTTATCACCAAGTGACATAGTTTATCTAATTTTGCCATCTACCATAACAACTCTTCCATCTCAAAAGTAGGATGATAAGGTTTTCCAATTCATTGGTAAAATTTAAAATCTTTATCAATAGGGGAAAACCATTTTGAAATAATTGAATGTGAAGTACAAGTAGTTCCACAACAAGCATCAAACACTACACAACTTCTCAGTTAATGATTGAGTTTAACTATACCTATAAAAGGAAATATTTAAAGGACCTTAATGTAAGATTATTCCACTTTATTATGGACCCTAAACCACACCCAAAAAGTATTATATAATGATTTAAATATTAATATTTTTATTTATCTTAGGTTACATCCATTTTTCAAAGTAAAACTTATATGGCATTACTTTCTCCCCTTTTTAGATAATTCATATATTGTGGAGACTCTCTAATAGACAATTATCAATATTTATTTAAATATTATAGTATAATTATATCAATTCATTGGTGATCCTAAAACAACTATGGAGTCCACCCAGGTGTGCAAGTCGTGATCGAGCTAGGGTAGTCGTGCCCTAGCCTGTTCAAAGTGGTGGGTTGGTGTGCGTAGGTGTAGTTTGGGGGAGTGAGGGAGTGGAAAAGGGCTGTGGCATCAGGTAGAGGCATTGCAAGGTCATGTTGGACCAAGGAGGGCATGATCATGGCTCAATAGGAGCCTTTAAAAACGACGCTTGGCAAAAGTTTTAGTGTAGCTGTGGGCATGAACAGGTAGGAGCAGCAAGGTAAAATAGTGGGTCAGGAGTTTTCTTCCCAGAATCTAGGAGCAATGGAATGGAGCTTGCCCAAGAGTTCCAAGATTATGAAGATTAATGGTTTCCTAGAGAAATGCAAGGAACAACCTAAATTGGTAATTCCTTTCGATATGATTTTGGAGGATGTGGAATATTATTCCAAGAATTCTTTGTATTGCAAGTTTTTGGGTCTGAAAGTTTCCCTTCAATTTCTAGAGGGTTAGGCCAGGAGAGTGTGGGAGCCAGAGGGAGAAATGGAGGTCACATTATTGGCAAATAACTACTTCATGGTCATGTTTGTATGCCTAGCTAATCGTAACAGGGTTTTTGAAGGAGGACCATACTTTTACAATCAAGTTAGACTTTTTGTTAAACCTTGGCACGTTGTGTTTAATCTTTGTGAGGAATTACCAACTTGGGTTAAGGTATGGGTTAGGATCCCCAGACTTCCTATTGAATGCTATCATGAGGACATTCTCTTGATGTTAGCTTTGACACTTGGAAGGCTGGTGGGGTCTTCAACTCAGACTTTAGGTAAGAAAGTCATGAATTTTGCTTAAATTTGTGTGGAAATTGATTTGAGTAAACCACTGCCTGATGCACTAAAAATGAATGCAAGTTCATATTCCTAGATGCAACAATTGGACTATGAGAACCTTCCCTTCAGGTGTCACCTTTGCCATGAGTATGGACACCTGGTGCGCAGATGTCAGAAGGCTAAGCCAATGGAGCAACATCCCCAACTGCCACCTAACAGCATTCCCAATGCCAATAAAGGGAAGAAATCAGGGGTTGGGGAGGGCAGGGATGCTGAAGGTTTTGTACAGGTGAAAGCTCAAAGTCATAATAGGGGCCAGAAGAGGACATTTAGGGAGAGGCAAGATGATGACTCTTTCAATAGGTTTGAAATCATGGAAGGATTGGGCCAGCAAGAAGTAATTATGGGGTTAATGAGTGTGGAGCAGTTCATGGGAGATTTAGTACCAGAGATTAATTCAACCAATCTTTCAGTGGTTTTTCAGGAAGAGTCAGCCTTACCCACGGCTGTTGAGAGGCAGACAGAGGAATTGGGGGGAGGTGATAGATAGGGACTTCGAACATAATGGAGAGGACCTGTACCCTTTGGCAAGTGTTGTGGGGATAGAAGTGGATAAGAAAGGAAAATATTCTCCTCACCTGGGTATTCTCTAGAGGGAGGGAAAGAAGGGGATGTAAAAAAAAGTGCTAAAGTGGGGTGCAAGAAGGATACAGACAGACTCAAGATGATTGGGGAGACCTTGGTGGAGTCTACTGTGGTTAAGAGATCATTATCTCATGGAATGTAAGGGGACTAAACAGCGGTCCTAGATAAAAGGCTATTGGGGAATTAGTTAGATGTCAAGTACCTGATATTCTCTTTCTTCAAGAAATGAAAGTTTCTATGGATGATATGAGGAATATTTCACCTAAGTTATGGAGGTATGGTTCATGGCAATGCATTGGAGCTTATGGGTCTTTGAGGGGCATCGCTTGTTTCTAGAATCTGCGCAAGATCCAACCTGTGTCCTGGATTTCCTTTAAATCCTCTTTGTCTCTGGTGGCTTCATGTATTGATTCGGGGGAATCAATCCTTTTTTCCAATTTTTATGATCCTACAAATTTCCAAGGTAAACTTATTGTTTGGAAAAACATCCACTTTCTTCGTCAATTATTTCCCTATTTACCTTGGATTGTGGTGGGAGACTTTAATGCTATTCTTGATTTAACAAAGAAGAGAGGAGGTAATGCATGGCTAGAACCTTCTTCTCTTCTACTTTGGGATAATATTGAGGCACTCAATTTAGTGGATATCAAGCTAGCTAATGGATGCTTTACCTAGAATAATCAAAGAGTGGGGGACAGGTGCATTGCGAAGCGTAAAGATAGATTCATGACCTCTTATTATTGGGTGGGGGGTTTGTGGTCTTCCTACCTTGAGATTCTTTATTGGAGGGGCTCGGACCACTGGCCAATAAAATTGGTCATTTATTCTACCCATGAGCCTCTGAAGGCACCTTTCAAGTTTTATCTTATGTGGTTTAGGGACCCAGACCTATTTGGATGAGTGGTGGATTGGTGGAGGAGGGGCAGGCCTTGTGTAAGAATAACAATGTATATTTTTGTTAAGCTTCTCCAATTTGTCAAGTACCAACTCAAGAAGTGGAACTGATAAAGTTTTGGGAACATTTTCCAAAATAAAATTGAGGCACAGATGGAGTTGAATGTCATTACCAAAACCATTTAGGATGAGGGAATGACTGAGGTGTTCCTGAGGGAGGAAGCCAAGGCCTTAAAAGATTTGGAGGAATGGGAACTATGGTAGTAAATATTTTGAAAACAAAAGGACCAGATCAAATGGCTTAGAGAAGGGGATAAGAACACAAACTTCTTCTTCAATTCGATTCGGGCTAGACACCACGACATGGGGATTACTTCTTTGGTGTTGGACAGTGGGAAGATTGTTTCTTCTATGCAGGGTATCATTAATGAGGTAGTGTAGTATTTTGCTTTGATATTCAAGGAGGAAGTGCAGGGGGACTTGACTGAAGAGGTCCAGATCCTATCTTGTATTCCCTCTTTGGTGACCAGGGATATGAATGAGCATATGATGAGGGATATATCCTTGGAGGAGTTAATGAGGATAGTCTTTATGATGCAAAAAAGAAAGGTGCCTGGTCCAGATGGCTTCTTGATTGAGTTCTTCTAGGAATTTTGGGAAATTATTAAATTTGACCTCTTGGCTGTTGTTCAAGAATCCTAGAGGAACAAGCAAATGCTTCAGGATTTAAACTCCACCTTCCTGGCTCTCATTCCTAAGGGTGTAGGGGCTGATAGGTTGAATATTTTTAGGCCCATTTCTCTCTGTAATGTTGCTTATAAAATTATTTCTAACCTGATCACTGAGAGGTTAAAAAAGTGACTACCTACACTTATCTTGAAGGAGCAAGGTGGCTTTGTAGAGGGCCAATAGATTTTGGATGGGGTGGTGATGGCTACTGAGACTATACATTCCATGACCTAGTCCAATGATAAGGCAATGTTTATCAAGATGAATATGTCAAAGGCCTATGATAGAGTTCAGTGGTCCTTCCTCCAAAAGGCCTTGGGTGCCTTTGGTTTTGCAAAGGATTGGATTTGTTGGGTTATGAATTGTGTGAACTTGACCTCCTTTTTAATTCTGATTAATGGTGAGCACTCTAATCTCTTTAGGGCTTCTCATGGATTGAGGCAACGCGACCCTCTTTCTCCTTACTTATTTCTTATGTTGGTGGAAGGCTTGGGTCGATTGATCAAAAGAAATGTGGGTGATGGTATTATTCAAGGTTGGTAGTGGGGAGTAAAATTCTCTATATAATCCCATCTCTAGTTTGTGGATGATGTGGCTTTGATGGGTAAGGCTACTATTAGGGAGGCGTCTAACATATGCAAGAGCTTGGATGTTTACCTTGTTGCCTTTAGATAGGTAATTAATGAGGGCAAATCATCTATTTTTTTCTTTAACGCTCCTCCAGCCATATAACAGAGAGTGGCTCTTATCCTTAGGTTCTAAATTGGGAGTCTCCCACTACTTTATCTCAAGATTCCTATCTTTACTGGCTGGCTGGCTAAAGAGTTGTGGTGAGCGATCCTAGACAAATTCTAGGACAAGGTGAATCATTGGACCCACAGTTGGTTATCCTTTGCAAGTCAGGTTCAATTGATTCAATCAGTGGTGTAGGCTCTTCCTATCTACATGTGTATGATCTAGGTGGTGCTGATGAGCTTTGTTAAGGACTTGGACTCCTTAACTAGATAGTTTTTATGGGCTGCGAATTTATCTTTGACCAAGTGGAGCCTAATTAAGTGGGAGACAGTTTGCAGCCCAAAGAGGTTTGGCAGGCTAGAATTACAGCAATTTGTGCTATCTGGTACTACTTTAGCTACCAAACTATACTGGCATTGGTGCATGGAGCAAGATTGGCTATGGGTTAGAGTGTTGTCCCACAAGTATTTTTTTAGGATTACCAAGAGGGATATTCCACGATATGATTTGGTTGGTAAAGGCTCGATGATTTGGGTGACTCTTAAGAAAAGAGCCATGCTGATTAAGAGGGGTCTTTTCTAGATATACAAGAGTGGGGTGGAGGTCCAATTTTGGCATGACTTATGGGATGGTTTCCCTCCTTTAATTAGCAAATATCCTCAACTAAGTACTTTGGCCTAGAGTTCTTGTGAAGCTAGTTAGAAAAGGGTGTGCAACTTTAAATCCCTTTCTTTTCAGGGGCAGGTGGCAGTTGCCAGATGGAAGTCCCTGAAGGAGTGGTCGATTCTTGGTTTGGAGGCAGAGTGCATGGACCTACAAAATATTTTGTCCCAACGTAGTTGCAATGCACTTATGGATAGCGATGTGTTAGCCTGGTCCCCGAACCCTAAGGGGAAGTATACGGTCTCTTATGGCTATCAGGAGTTGATTTCCCAGTAATATGAGGATAAAGGGGAAGTTCAGTGGTGGAAGAAAGTTTGGAATGGTTTCTCATGGCCAAAGTGTAACTATTTTACATGGAATTTAGTGTGGAACAAATGTTTGACATGGGACAATATTTGGAAGTGGGGATTTGCTAGTCCTTCAAGGTGTGTGCTCTGTAATAGAGAGGAGGAAGACTCCTCTCACATTTTCTTTCATTGTCCCTTCACTCTTCAACTATGACACTTATGGTGGGATGCGTGGTGGTGCCAGTGCATCCACATTGTCTCTTTGGCAAATTTTTGGTTTAGAGTGGCCCGTCCCCCTTCTTTAACTTCCTTCTTACAGGATGCGTGGTACGCTGGCCCTATTTTCCTGCTCTGGCAAGTTTGGCTAGAAAGAAACTAGAGGATTTTTAAGGGGGAAAAATTGGTGACTTAGCAGGTCTGGAGTAGAATTAAGGGAATGATCTAGGAATCTATTGAAGCGAAGAGCGAGGTTATGCTACCATTGAAGAAAGGGGATGCTAAGGTGATGGAATGATTTGGCATAAGAGAGTTATCTCTGATCTCAGCTTGTGTCAGATGTGGTACACAGGGGCAGTGGAAAGTTTAATGGTTGGGGAAGTGGATGCCTCCACCTGCTGGGCTTTTGAAAATTAATACGGATGGGTCATCCAGGAGCAACCCAGGGGTGGCTAGGATTAGTGGGATTGCTAGGGATTTTTTGGGATATGTGGTTTTTATTTTCTCGACATATCAAGGAGTGCAGATAGTTAATAAGATGGAAGGTTTGGCTATCCTATATGCTTTGAGGAGAGCTTATGCTTTGGGTTGGAGGAGGGTGATCTGTGAAGCTGATTCTCAGGTCCTGATTAACTTAATCCTGGAGAGGAAAATTGCTGATGTGAGCTACCAGTTGGCCATGATTGTGCAGTAGATTTTATAGGTGAGTTCTTGCATGGAGTCAGTATCTTATGCCCACATTCCATTGGAGTGGAATAGGGCGACTGATTGTTTGGTAAAATGGATGTCGAAAGAGAGAGAAGGCCGTAAGGTGGATGAATGGGAGCAGCTTCTTGGTGATTTATGTTAGGAATTGGAACCCATTCTTACTAGAGATATCGATGGAGTTGAGGTTTGAGGCTGTTGTTTTTTGTTTGCTTGTCTTGTAGGCTATTTTAGACTCTTTTGTAACCTAATGTTTTAAGTTTAATAAAGTTTTTACCCCTTTTTTTAAAAAATAAAAAAGATAAATTCATTGGTTCTGAATTCAAATGGACATAAAAACAAGAGATCCCTCTCTTTTATATCATCAAAGAGGTTAAGTGCCTTCCTCAATAAAATAGCTTATAGAGGTGTAGATTACCAATTTATTTCCACATATTATTTTGAAACTACATGATATGGGGACTATTTATTTTCAAGGGGAGGTGAATGATCTAAAAGGATTTGGGTTACTAATTCATATTGCATATCACCATAGTTTCATGTCTAGCCTCATTCTTACATTAGCAGCTATGTCAATGAGTTTTATGTGTACATGTAAAATGATTCCTTGAAAAATCATTTCTAAATTATTGGACAACCCTTACAGTGTTAGTATTATATTCATCATTCTATTATTAATTCTAGTAAGTGATGGCATCACACTTTACATTTATGAATAAGTTATTACCAACTATTGTAATTGTTCAACCGATACTTCATATTCTTGCACTTTATAATAGTGTGTACTTTAATTATTTTTAGTTTACCAATGTGTTATGTGAACCATAGAGAATAATGGAGTTAGGAAGTCTTTAGCAATAACATATGATCTCTTATATTTTATATAACTTAACATAGTACAAGTTTGTTATTACAATTATATATCTATTATCACTTTGTTTTATCTTTCCTTGTTCTCTTACACATTTGTATTTCATGTCCTTTATCATTCAATAAATTACTTCCTCATATAAATTATTTAATATACATTAATTAGGTTATCCATGGGTCTCTCCCTAGGCCCCAAATCAAGTTTACGTATATGAAGTATCCCCTTAACTAATCACCCAATAAGTAGATCACAGTTACCTCCTTCACTAGTTACTTCATAGTCATTATGCAAATATGGTCGTAGTTAAATATTAGACTACAATAATTTTAAATGTTAAGGAACTCATTTTTATTATGACCACTAGTATATAAAGTATGTCACATGTATGGTCAACACAAAGTTGAAAGATTATTTTCCTTACAAATATTATTTTTGAGCTTCTCACTCCTACATTTAAATTTTATTATGTTTTATCAAGATCATGCAGTAAGGAAATATAGTTCATTACCAGATATCATGATATTATGCCATGTGTAAAATATCCTCCTAGTCAGAGTAATAAAGGGTTCCCTTTTAAAACATATTCTCCATTGCTACTCTGTTAATTACATGGGGTCTATGACTATATGACTTTATAACCCAATGAAGACACCTAAGATGGTTAACATAGATTAATAATAAGGTCACACCTTTCAATGAAATAAAAGGGTTTCTACAAATAGTTTTAATTCTAAGGTGATTAACTTGATATGTTTAAATTAATATTCAAGAGCCTATGACTTCTACAAAAACAACATTCATGTTGGTAGACTTGAATTTTTTACATTTAATGTTTGAGTCACAAGTTATTTGTTATGATGATATGTGTAACCCATCCTAGTTTCATGTACTCAAACTCACTCATGAAGGTTACAATAAAGTTTCACTTACATATGATGTGTGTACTTGTTGGAATGTGAAATCCAGAGACTATCCTTATAGATTAAGTCATAGTGGTCATGTTATGTTTAATTAAACATTGGGTCACATGAACATTAAAAATGTTCTTTTAATTTTAGGAGTATCATGGTCATAGTTGGTCATCTAACAATTGTGTGAATGTTATGGCATAGAATGATAATTCTATGCATACATAGTATGTGGGGGTATAAAGTGGCCTAACCACTAAAGTGTGAAATACAATTTTATGTTATGTATGGGACTACCATAGGAGCTTCTCCATGTTTGTACCACTTGGTAGAGATTTTATTGCATGAAGTATTCACCTTTAAGAAAAAAACTTTACATACCCTTTACTTTTTGTGAATCAATGAACCCTCTTTGTTTTCCATGTTTAAAGGTGAAGGTTAAATAATATTGTGAATGTGATGAGGTTGTAATGAATATTAATTTTCTAAGTGTTCATGGTATAATAAATATGTAAATTATTCATAATTTTAAATTCATAAATGTGAGTTGAAAAATCAACTCATCCATGAAGTCCAAAAGAAATAATGAACCTTAAAAGTGATCCTTAACACTCCATGACTTTGAGACTATGTGATGGAGACATGTGTATGGTTTATATTTCTCAAGGTAAATTAGGCAATGTGTTACAATATGAAATATTTATTAATGTAAAAATGGACATATGGTTTAGGTCACTATTAATATTCTTTTTTATGGAATCACAGGGAATATGATCATTGTAATGGATTCAATGACTTAGTTTCCATGTGGGCATGGTATAACCATTACCTAATTTAAGAAACACTAATTGTAATTAGTCTAAATGGGAAGAGACATGTGGTAGTAATTAATCTATATTATGGTCAATATAATATTATTTATTAATTAATTTTTATAATCATTATGAACTCATTAACTCCATGATCTATGAACATTTAAACCCATGACCTTTGTAATAGTAAGAAGAATTATGCTCTTCATTTTTGTTATGGATGTGATCTAAATATAACACAATATCCTTAGGCATTCAGTAATGTCTCCACTTCTTGAGTTCTTATATAATTTCTTAGAAATCTTAATCATATATTGAAAACTTGCATTTCACATCATTTAACTTTTCACTAAAATAATAAATAGGATATCCTTATTGATTTAATGCTATACCTACTATTACACCACTAGCATCAAAATCTACTTGAAATACTTTAACAAAATCTAACAGTGTAAAGAATAGTTGCTCATATATTTTATTCTTCAACTGCGAGAGACTATATACTAATTTTGCTATCTATAAAAAACATTTCTATGTTTTTTCATTAAATATTTAATCATTGCGCATATACCATTAAAATTCCTAATAAACTTCCTATAAAATATCACCAATCTATGAAAACTACATGCCTCAAATGTATTTTGTGGTAAGGACCAATCGAGTATAGCTCATAACTTATCTAGATCCATCTTAAAACCTTATTTTTAAATCATAAGCAATAAGTATATAAATTCCTTAGCATAAAAGTGCATTTCTTCAAATTAAAATTAAAATTTTCATCCCACAACTTCTTTGGCACTTTGTGTAAAATTTTCATTTGTTATTCCTTTGTCTTACTGAAAATAATTTATTCATCAATATATACAATGACAAACTTACCCAAAACATCTTAAGAACATCATTCATAAGTCTCATGAATGTAATTTGTGCATTAGTTAACCTAAACGACATAACCAATCACTCATATAATCATTCTTATGTCCTGAATATAGTATTCCACTCATAAGTTTCCATTATGTGAATCTAGTTATATCCACTCTTTAAGATAATATTCATGAAGTATCTCACTCCACTCAAAAAAACCATCAAATCATCCATGCACAGAAATTGAAACTTGTCCTTTATGGTTATCTTGTTTATGGCTCTAGAATCAATGCACATTATCCACTTTACATTTTATTAGGAATCAGTACTATTAATGTTGTACATGGCTCAAAATTTATCTTATTAACCATTTATTCAATATCTCATGTTTTTTTATGTTGTATCTCCATAATCTCATTGGGAGTTAGCCTATATGCCAAATTTTGGTAAAATAGATCATGGGGTTAGATTGATATAGTGACTAATAATCCTAATCTATGGAAACCCATATAGAAAATAATTTCTAAAAATTTTGATGAATTCACCTATCATATCATTCACCTTATGTATAAGTGCTTCTTATTTACAATTTGATGTGCTCACAACTTGTGTGGGCTTAGGGATTATCACAAACCATATTTATTCCTTCATCTATTTCATAAATTGATTTATTAATTCATAAAAACCTTTGGATTGTTTTCCACATCTTCACTTTTGTCCTTAAAAGGATTAAAAGTATATGTACTTACTTCTTTCACTAATGTGTATGTATTTGTATGACCATCACATTGTGTTTTATGATCAAACTGCCAAGGCCTTCTAATAAAAATATAATAAATATCTATTGAAATTATATCACTCATGAATTCATCTTTTTATATACAAATATTAAAACTTATGATACATTTAACTTCATTTCCCTTTATAAACCACAAAACCTTATACAAATTTAGATGCATAATTCTCTTCAAACCGAGTTTATCTACCATAACTTTTGAAAAAATGTTATCTGTACTACTATGAACAACTTATTTTTATCACTTGAATCAAAAATAAAAAATGATTCTAAAAAACAAATCTCTTTGCATAACTATTCTCCTTTTTTTAGGATTCAACAATACCCTCTTCATCATGAGAGTTTCTCTAATTTTTGGTTCATCTATATTATAAATAGATGCAACACTTTCCTCATCATCTTGTGTAATTTTAACACTTGCATCAGTTCTCAATCCACATTCATTATCCATATGAAGACACTCAAAATCCATATGTCTAATCTCATTAGATCTAAATTATGTACCACAAAATCTAAAACCTATATCTCATCCATAAGATCCTATACCTCTAAAATTTCCCATACCTCTTTGAGTATCAATATCATTATTATATTAATTACTATTATTTCCTTCTTATGCATAATAACCTCTATTTCTTTAACCTAATTTTTTACCCTTACACATGAATTTTAATTTTCCTTGCACTTATCCTTGTTGTTTAAGCAATATTTTTTTATTTTTCCTTGAGAGTGCACCAAAAATATTCTTAGAAACTGATCATACCAAAGTCATATTAAATTTCAACACTCACATTAGTTCTTTAACCATATTAATTATTCATATGAAGACACTAATATTCAATATGTCTAGTCTCACCACATCTAAAACATGTACCATATAATTTAAAATATATATCTTGTCCATAGGATCTCATACCTCTAAAATTTCCTCTACCTCTTTAAATATCAACATCATTATGCTATTAATTACTTTAATTTCCTTCTTGTGCATAATAACCTCTATTTATTCAACCACCTTTTATACCCTTGTACATGAATTTTAATTTTTCCTTTCATTGCTCCTTGTTGTTTATGTAATATTTTTTCTTTTTCTTTGAGTATGCACCAAAAATATTATTTAAAAAATCATAATCTAAGCATACCAAACTCATATTGAATTGTAATGTGAAACCCTTTCACATACCTCATGATCTTAGCAATGCCATCTTTAATATAAAACACTTTAATAGTAAGTTTACATGACTATTTAGTGTAATCATTTCCACTCAACTCACTTTAATTCAAGTTTTATAACTTTTGAAACAAACCCAAGTTATAATTCACAATAATTAATATAGCCTTTAGCTTTGTTAAAAATATATTCCAAGTTTTAATCATATATTTATCTTTGGGTCCTATTAAAACTTGAACATACTTCCATAATAATGATGCCCAACCTTTCAAAATTTAATAAGATAACTTAACTCTCTTAGAATATTCCATACTTTCATACTCAAAATACCTCTCCAACTCAAAAAGTTATTTAGGATCCAAATTTCTAGAATAAATTTTAGGGTCCTACTTTGGTTTAATAATCATTATAATAATTGTTGACATGAATTTATCTTTAGGTTCATCAACCTCATCATTGGTATCCTCGTTCTCAAGCACTTATTGTACGAATTCAACATTGATTTCATCATCCATTACCATAAAACCTTGGTATTGTGTTATCTACATAGCATCAAATTAGGCTTACATATCTCTCATTAGTCCCACTATATCTACAAGTCTTTTTTCTCTAGCATCTCATGGGCTTATGACATTCAAACTGCCTCTCAATCCCATTTCATTATAAATAAAAGATCTTCTACACCTTCTACCCAACAATCTCACCGCAAGGTATCTTTACTTCATTTCTACCCACACTAGTAAATGTGAAAAATAACACTATTCTATAAGAATTAAAAACTTGCTTTGATACCAAATGATGCATTCATAGTTAGGAGTCTCAATTAAGAGATTCCTTATACTATGTAGCTTTCAAGAATTATACTATGGAATAAAAAATCAATGCATTAAAATGCAACAACAAGTTAGATATTAGATTTTAATTTTAAAAATTCACATGACACTTACACAATGACAACAACACAAAAATATTGAATAAGATGCTTTAAAACATTATATCCTTAGATTTTTGTTTTCTAACTCATGTTTTTTTCAAATTTATCTATTCTCAAAATATTTAATATTATCTAATCCAAAATCGAATCTTCTTCTTCTAACTTTTTTAGCATGTGTGTATGGGAATTCTTATTAAGGTGAAAGACCCACCTACTACATTACATGCCTAGAAACTCACTAAAAACATTAAATATTTATCATAGTCCTAATAATAATACATTTACATAGAGCATATTATATAGCAACACAACTTAATGTACTATAACACATCACACGTAATGTGTTATTCCCATGATCTATTTCCAATCTTACCTACCCAACAAGATACAGTTCAAAATTTGAGATTTGGATCCTTTTGTTATTCACTATATTGACATGACCATTAAATGGTTCTGTAAACTATGTTTCAACTAGTAGGTATAATAACACCAAATAAGAAAGATGTCTTACCACAAACCTCATATCTGTCATATTTATTAACACACATTACCACAAGGTTCCCAAATGAATCTAGAATGTGTATTAATGTTATACAAATTCTAATATCTCTAAATTAAGTGTACTTATGCTAGTCTATATCTTGATGTTAATCTCATGGACCAAACCTACCACAAGTTATCACAGTACTTGAACAATGAAAATATAGTTCCTCTAAGAAATTTTATAACACTCTAAATATTTTTCTTATGTGAAAAAGAACTAGACTATACAGTGACTCTAGTAAATGCTCTGATGCTCTAAATGATACCATAGATATTTATAAATGACTTTAAAATATTTGCACTATTATAGTTGATCAAAAGACCTAACAAACTTGATTTCATAAAACTTTACAAGCTTATTCAAACTAAGATAAAAACTATGTACATCAATAAACTTATGTGAAACTTATTAACAAAATCTTATAAGAAAATCAAAAACTTTTAAAAAACTATACTTGTTAACTATCCTAATTTAATATGTTTTTAGTTGATGTAAGATTACAAGTGAAGCTGAATGACCTTACATCATAAGTCCTAACTTGAAATAAATAATAAATGATTTAAAGTTTGAGACACTTTGTATTGAATATGATTGTCATGATAATTTACCAATATTTTACTATTGATTAGGAGATGTTTAAAATGCTCCCATTCTCTTTGTAATTTTATTAGTTCCATTCAAAGGTTTTCACATGGGCAGGTTTTGATGTATAGAATTATAATTCTATGTTTTAATATATAAAAATTAAAATTTATTTAAGTTCTACTTGTGTTTGTAACCAAATATTTTGATAGGGTGAAAGATTAGAAAAAAATTGACCCTCTTACTTCCACCATTTATCTAGAAATAAGCATAAATTCATTCTCTACTAGCTTACATTCACTTCAAATAAAATTGGAATGTTAGTATGTGTTAAATATTATTTTTAGACTTAGTTTGAATATGTCTCTAGGATTTATAATGTGTCTAACCATTCTTATGTATTTATTTAGCTCAAGTCTACTTAAACCATACTTGTATATTTATTTACCTCAAGTCTACTCATTACTGCTTCATTACATATCACTTTCTTCTTTTAACCATCCATAAACTCAATCTAATAATAATCATATAGATAATCAAAACTAATAAATTTTAAATCACAATAAAAAAAATTAATTAGTTTTAAAGGGTATATTTATGTGATGAATTTGTTCTAGCTTGAAATTAAGGTGAACTCTAGCAAATCAAATTTCATTGTTTTACATCTTTTGAAAAATATAATTTTTTTTAATAATTAAATTGTAAGTTTTAAAACCAATAATATATAAAATATTATTTTTTTGGTATTAATTGGTTTAAAACTTTATATATTTTTGAAAACTTCACATTATTCAAGGTAATAAAAATAAATTATAAATTAAAAAAAATGACATGTTCATTCCCATATTTATTTCATGTACTGCAGATCGTAGCCAAAATTGCTCCGTTTTAATGTCATGGCTCGAATCTGTTTGCATTCACTAATGAGCTTTAAAGCCAACCATTGTGTTGTCAACTCTGATATTATTGACAATTTATTTGTGTTTTTAGTAGCATCTGTGGCATATCTTTGATGCAGGGAGCCTATCATAAGATTAGCCATTGTTTGCCGTAAACTTGGCACTATTGCTTTAATTTCCAACCACGACTAGATATAATCATGATTTGTTTGGTTGATTTCTATTGTGCTAGAATGCCTGACCTGGTTAAGGAATGATAAGCTTGGACAAAGGTACTGTGGATATTCATTTTTGTTAAACTGTGATATATGTATTTCATATCTTGAGACCAGATTTTCCCGTTTACCATTTTTCAAGGAGTCTAAGCATTTTAGGTAGTAGTTAGGTTTGAAAGCATAAGATTCACTCGACTTTATTCATTTACAATTTAAATCTATGTTCAAATATATAAATGCATTCACGGCTGCAATCCTGACTACATTTTCAATCAAGGGTTTTAAAATCAAGCATTGTCTGCATTCTTTGCAAATTATTATAAGGTAGGCTATGTACAGTTACTTTCCAGATAAAGGCAAATTAATGCACTTTAAAATAATTTATCATGATTTTCTTTTGGAAGGATATGCATGTGTGTAATTTTTAGTGCCAAATGAAATGGATTTGTGAGTTTTTTCTGAAGAAACTAGAAATTCAGAGGTTATTAAAATAAAAATTTAAATGTTGTGGGGTTATAGAACACTTTCATGTTAAATTTTAGTTTTATTAAATCAAAATACAAATTTTAAATTCTAATGCTTTAGTGTTTTTTAATTCTGGCCACATTTGTAGCGTAAAATAAAAATTCTTAACATTTTAGGGTTATTTAAGCATAGGAAATTATCAAATCTTCATCTAATCTTTCCCTGATTTTTTTTTGGGTTTTGGGTTTTTAATGGTGCAGTAAATTTTTTATTCATTTTAATTTTTTTTTAGTTTATTTATTTTTAAAGGTTTCTTTCCGATAAACCAAAGGAAGGGTTATCGTTCTATTTGTTGATAAATCCAATACATCTTGGCCATGATTTTCCTTTTTTAGTGCAAGGCCCTTAGCCTGAACATTTATTTCCGTTTTTGACTTGAATACAGATTTGTCATTCTAAGGAATTTGCTTTTTGGTCTTTGGCTTCTGAGTTTTGAAGACATAACATTCTCTTTTTTTTTATCGCTCGTATTTTTAAGAAGCGTACCTTGAAATGCATGATGCTAACAACTTTCATTCTTTTTGGCTTTTAATTTTGTAAAGATTTAACAAATAGACAAATCGGGTGTTGTTCTGATAGATAGTTTGTGGGTACATTTTTTGCTGGCACAACATTACATTCACAATTTTATTGAATGATAAAACCTTCATATTCATTATTTGTTATAGGGTTTTAATCTGTTCTAGTCTTTAGTACTCATATTTTACTCTGTTAGAAAGGGTCCATGCTCTATCTATGGAAGATGATTCCACTAGCTAAGAAATCATTAATAAAACCCTCGTCATATTTTATTGCATATTGCATTTTTTTTAAAAGGATATCAACATTCTCAACTCTTTAGAAACTCAAAACTAAATTAATAGTAGGAAAGAAAACAATTAAGATTTTTAATTTTACAATTATTGATTTTCTCTAGACTTTGTTTCCATCGCTTTGTCACATTTGATCTGCTCCATCTAGCCTTCATGTCGCCCTTTTTCATCAGCATATTTATGAATAATATTCCAATGCCATGCTATTTACAAAGGCAAATAGTGCATTTTTAGTAACAGAATACTCAGCTGCAGAATTTGTTTTCTAGAAATCTACCGGCCTTAATTTAGTATCCATGTACAATGACTTAATGCCTTGTTGACTTGTAATCTTAATTCTAAAAAATAGGTATTCAAAATAATATCTTCATAGTTTATTTTGAAGACTCGTGACTAACGCAAAATAAATTGATTGATAAATTAATTACAAATCTTAAATCTCAAAAAAAAAACTTAAATCTAAAACAAAACCAAAAAAAAAGGAGTAAAATTAGTTGATAATAATTTTAAAAACCCATGACAAGCACGCATAGTAAATCTTAGACCTGAGAAATATTTTGTCAGAATAACCACCTCGTAGTGATTTTAAAGACTCTTTGCACTCAAATACTGATTACTCATATAGGTAATAGCCTGTGTTATATATCAAAAATATAAAATACTTAGGGTTAGTTTCCACATAGAATGGTTGTATGTCATATTGCCTAAAAATGTGAAATCAAATATATGCATTGATGGTGACTTTAAAGATTTTGGCCAGTATCCAAATAGTAAATAAGAAATGTAAAACACTCAGCGCAAATAGATATATGTTAAAATATTTCAACCAGCATTTGTCCTTCCATGACATTAATTTTTGATTACATGTTTTGTTCCTACATTTTTAGCAGCAAGAAGTGTAAATGTGTGCATTTTTTAAGGCTATTCTTCCATTTCGGTCTCTCACTAGAAAATTGTGTTGTTAAAGAGTGGAATTTTTTGCATTGAATCATTTGTGTTAAATTTTATAGACTGACTTGCATGGAAGCTTTTGATTCTAGTGTTTTGGCTGAGCTTCTTTATTCTTCATTCAAGAAACATTTTTTTTATTGAGCAGATGAATTCTTAGGGGTAAAAACATTTTTTATGCGTATGGAATTACATTTAATAGATTGTTTTTCATTCTCGAATACAAGTTCAATTTCAACACAACTCTAATATACCTTTCATATGATTTATATCTCATTCATTGATCACTGTCATTAATTAGAGTTTTGCAAGGTAGTTCAACAATTACAACCGGATGCCTGCAGTAAAAATCAAAAGAAATAGATATAAACTTTATTTTCAAATGGAACAACCTTGAAATCACATAATCAAAACCGTGTTTGCACTGCTACATGTTCTAATGGTATTTCAGAATAGAGCATACTATTGACTAGTGCAACATGTAAATATAATGAGAACACGATTCCTGAATTTAGTTCCTAGCATAGATAGCCTATCATTTATTCCTATAGAAAATAATTTGGTTCGTATGAGATCATTTTCAAATCTAGATATAGAGTATCCATGTTTAAAATTATTTATTTCTTTGTTCTTGGTTCATAATACCTCTAATCTTGTTTTGAAAGCACAAACAGGTTTGCATCTTTTTATCTTTAGACACAAGATATTTTGCATCTGTAATATGTTAAAAAAATATAGCGTGGCTTATAGAAATGCCTTAATTTACGAAAAAAATATACAGGTTCTCTAACAGTGAAGTTCACATAACGTTTTCTCTCCTAGTTCCATTTTTCTGCCTCATTGGTAGGATCAAATTATTTTATATATTCCATAAAATTTGTTATGCGGCGTCTGCTCAAGACTCATGACATTAATTAGAAACAGAATAATTGACGAGTCCATAACTTTTATGATTCAGTTCCATTTATGTTCTTTGTAATGTCATCGTATTGTTTACTTAGACATGTCAAAGTCACATCGTGACATTGTTGAAAATCTAATTAATTTTTTTAGCTAATTTTTAGCATGATTATCAAAGCCTTCTACAATCATTTGTCGCTACGTTCGTAATCTCAGGCTTCATTCTAAAGGTAAGGCGTTCGCGGGCTTGCTAAAAAATAACTTGTATAATAAGAATGCATGGATAAGATCTGGACAGATATAATTGTAAATGGAAAAAACACGTCTATAAGTCAAAAAAATGCCCAGAGATGATACAGCAGTTGCAAGATACACATCTATTGATTTTTATTGAAATTTATGTAGCTCATGAAATAACAGCTAATGTATATCTTTAATTCACAACAAACTTTGCATTAATTATATCGTATATCATTTTTTGATTTTTTATTAGTCTTAGAGGGTATATTTATGTAATGAATTCACTCTAACTTGCAACTAAACTGAGCTCTTTTCACCAATTTAATTTCATTGGTTAATGTGCTTTCAAAAATGTGATTTTTTTCATAGTTAAATTACAATTAACCACTAATATATAAAATATTATTATACATTATCAGTTAAAAAATTTGAAATTCTCCTGTGAAAAAATTTAGATATTTGAAGAAAAAACGCTGTTAACAACACAACAACCGACTTTAAAACTCATAATTACTTGCAGCTGGATTCATGCCACACAATTAAAATGAAGTGATCTTAGCACATGAAATCAACACGGGAATTAATACATCATTTTTTTTAATTTTTAATTTATTTTTATTATCTTAAACAACGTTAAAATGAAGTGATCTTAGTACATGAAATCAACAGGGGAATTAATACATCATTTTTTTAAATTTTTTATTTATTTTTATTATCTTAAACAACGTGAAATTTTAAAATACATACAAAGTTTTAAACCAATCAATATCGATTATAAAATAATGTGGTTTCTAGATCCTTTTACAATTATCCATTGATGTTTATACAAGTCTGGTCTCCATTTTGTAGCTAAAACATTCATGAGCTTCCAATTTTTCCCATATTTCATTAGTTGGGCCAAAAATAATGACTAAAAAAGCATACAACTTTCACTGGCAATTGCAGGGGCCTTTGAAAATATTGCTAAAAATAACTTGTAAAAAAAGACTGCATGAAAATTGGCTCTAGACAAATATAATTATAAATAGAAAAAAAACATGTCTAGAACCTTTTAAAAAAAGGCTAAACATGGTAGAGCAATTAAAAGATACATATATAACGATTTTCATTTAAATTCCTTTAGCTAATAAAATAGAAAGGGATAAATAACTTTAATATTCACTAATCTCAACATTTATTATGGCCTCACTATGAGTCACATTATTGGGATGAAGTAATGCTAACGTTGATTCAGAAGGATACAAAATTAAAAAGTAAATGACTTTGCATGACTCCATGCACACATATGTGACTTTTTAATATATATATTTTTTTATTGCTTTGCTTCACATCAACATGATGTGAATAAATACTTGGCCTTGATTGACTCTATCCATGTAAAGGAAAAAGGAAAAAATAGCAAACAAAATTTTAACCTAGTCAATGCACAACAAATTATATTTTTATCAGTTAAAAAAATTTGTAACTTATTTATTGAAAAGTTTTTAAAATATATTAAATTAATTTTTTTATCTTCTATATTTATATTTGTCTACTTCTCATCCATGGATATTTTAATATTGTGCAAGATAATGTTTAACAATATTTCAAAGACCTTTGTGTTTGTCAGTTCTTGTATTTGGAACCTAAATTTTGATTATACAAATAAGACATTTATAAACATGCAATATAGTAACAAGAAAGTGATTATGATTATTTATCATGGCGTTCCTTCAATCTTATTAGTATTTTTTTTAACTTCTTCTTAACTTATCTTATAGACTTTAGATACTTGCATGTAAATTTTTAGAGCTTTCAATTGAAAAGAACTCTTGATCATGCCAAATATCAGTATACATTAACATTATGAATTCATAAAAATAGATATCAAGGCAATCATTTTTAAGTAGGTTTTAAAGTAGCCTACTTACCACTGTAAAATGGAATGTACAAATAGAAATCAAGAAACAAAACATATGCATAGTAACCAGCAATTCATGTATATAGAAGAATACAAGCCATTGATCGAAACTAGCTACCATAACATAGATGTTGCTATAGATACAGAGAACTTGTGTATAACTTGGTTTTTAAAACACAATGTAATAAATTGCTTATTTGATGCATTACAGGTCTTATTACATTTTTTTACACATCAATAGAACCACATGTTAGAAATATAGAACGTTTCCTAAATTGTTTAAATAATAATGACCCCAATGCACCGATATATTTTGAACTATAATTGGACCCTGAAGAGCTATAAAAACTACATTAAATACATGATACTAAAACATACATTTGTCAAATGAAAATTTCTACAATGTCATGCACAACAAATGGTGAACATGACCTATGGGATGATAGTTTATGCATAAATTGGCTTTATAAATGGATAAACATCCCCATTTATATTTGGTGTTTAAAAAGAAAACAAATATATTTCCATTTTAACAAGAACATACATTTGCCTCTTTAATACATATTTTTCCATGATCAGAACTCAGTGTGTGGACATTATGATTCATTATATTATAATAAATTAAATAATTATTAAGGCCCTTCATGATAAACACCTTTATCAATAACTTGTGAATTGATTTATATTTATTGAGGAACAAATGCTACAAAGATGCAATTATGTGGATTGTCAAAAATGCTAGAAAACATATCTTGTTGTGGCGATATCATATTTAATTCTATTTTTCATTTAAGAAAGAATGTTTTTGACATAAGTTATTTTCAATTTTATTCAACACAATCTTTTTGAAATGCCTTTGTTTTTGGAGATGTAAAAGCATATGCTTGTTTGGAGGAAAACCTAACAGACGGTGATATCAAAAACATATCAACAAATGTACATTGGTAAGCATACATTGTTCAGATGGGTTTGATTTATGATTAATGTGTAATATAAGGTAAAAATTTTTCTATATAATGGATTTCATATTTATTAAAATTAGAAATTTACCTATGCTCATTGACAAGTCAACAAATTGTCAAAATTTATAACAATTGTTCTCAACCACACCCCATATACAACATAATGTTTTTTGATACAAATACAGATCATGTCCATTATTATCCATTAATAATTTAATAACATATTAAAAACTAGGTTTGTGTTCTTGTGATTACATTGATACACCATTGCTTCACATACTGAAAATTGCATGAGAAAAAACCATAAACATAAAAACTGTCAAAAACCCTTTCAAAAAGACAATCAAAAATTTTAAAAAAAATTTGTTGACACCCCCACACATGTTCGTGTCATTTTCAAACAACTACATTTTAAACATTAAATGTGACTTTTTAATCAATATGAAAAATACACATGCCAACAATTCATTGCAAATAGTAAAGTCACTCATAAAAAAAAGATGTGCAAATTGAAATCAATCCTTGAAAAATGATATTCTTTTTAGACTTACAATACCTACTAATATTTTACTATATAATCACTTAAAATCTATATTCTTGTTATCAAACCTTGAAGAATGACTTGTTGCATTAAGAATTGAATCTGTTCAGATAAGAGACATAGGCTACAAGAAAACCATAGATTAGACTAAAAATTCTAGTTATCAATGTTTCATAGACTATTTATAAGATTCAAAAAGCATTACCTAGATCCATAGATGAAAATACAATAATTATTGTAGCTCTAAAAACATGATTAAAATATAGAAATGCATATCAATAATGAATAGTTTGCCCCAAACTTATTATGGAATCATTGCAATAACTGTGTATAGGAAAATTGTATATTTGTCATAATGTGCAAATTAATTCTGATTGGAAACCATTCATGTCTACTAATGTTATATATACTACATAAAGCAATACTATTTCAACTAAATTTGAAACCAATAATGGCAGTATGTAAATTACATCTTCTGACATAGATGAAACCTATTATAATGATAGTTTGGTGCATGGTTTTATAGACTCAATATGTATTGTTGCATTAGAAGACAATATAGTTGCAATAACACTAGTTGAATAAAATCATTCATTTGGTATTTTTAAAGACAAACATTCAGAAGAAATAAAATTTCTAACACTTTTCTTTGGTAATCCTCATGATGAAGATGTTTCATCAAAATTCACATATAAAAAAATAGCATAATGAGAGATTTTGCATGTTAATCACCAATTTTTATATCATCTTACCAATTTATTTTTCAACACAATAAAAATAATCATAGATTAAGATGGAAAGACTATGTGGATCTAAAATAGAAAAGGCCATCTAAAGGAAAGAAAGCTTTTGGTGAAGGATGTCAAATACAAACCCAACTTATAAAAGTTGCTTAAATGATAAACTAGATATGTAGATTTTAAAAACATACATATCTCACCTAAATCTAAGCTATAAAAATAAATATCTTTGCCATGATATGTCAATTAGGGAATCCAAAAATCCTCTTAAATTTTACAAGTGTAAACATCATTGGCAACCACTGACAAATGAATTAAAATAATTGTATCTAAAATATAATAAAAATCCAATATAGAACTCAATGAATTCAATAAATCAAATGACACTTCTTTTCTTGTAAAAATGGATCTAGTCACATGTACATAGTCTTATAGACATTGTTTCAATGCATTGAAATAAATGTTATATAATGATGAATTATTACTATTTAAAATCACATATTATGCATAATAAAATTTCAACATAGATGAAATGCTCATGATCATTGGCTAGTATTGATAGAAATGCACTGATATATGGAAAGGACCAAAATTCACCAATTATACATTTTATAGATAAATGCATAACTTGTGATATTGATACTCTAGTACATGACATAACTAAATTACATATACACCTTCATACCAGTAGTTGTAAAAAATAAAAATAAAAATGTTGTAGATACAATGTAACAACCCCGCTGAGTTAGTCAAAGAAATAAGTGATTTTTTAAAAAATTAAACACATACAAAAAATAGATTACACCACAAAAATATACAGAGAATAAAAATAAAATAAAAGTGTGATAATAGCATTAAGCATAATACATCACATATCATTGATCTCTAATATTATGAGAGTACACGTCATAATGTGAATATAGAAAGTAATCACATTAACTCAACTACAATTAAAAGAAGTCTTTAATCACCAATGTCAATAAACATTAACAAGTAATTACAAATATTCATGACAACATTCAATAATAATTGAAATACAATACAATGTACATATAAGATACATGGCTTTTTTGGAGCATAGTTATCAAACTCAAGTATATTTAGCAATCATAAGTGCCATCTCGATAAGTAGTACTATTTTGGGGAGAGAGAGCATCATCTGAGTATTTTTTTACACTAATAATGGATCAATAATCCCCCATATTAATCCAATAAATAAATGGCCCTCTTTTCATGGATGAGTATATAGTGATAGCATGGGAATCTAAAGAGATAAGCAAATACTCATGTATTGTATGATTTCTAAACTAAACATGCAGTGTATTATAGAAAACTATTCTATTATAAAATATCGTACAAACATGTAAATCATACTTATGAAATGATAATATTTCACTAAACATACTTTGAACCAAAGTTTTATAAATAATAATGATATATAAATCAATCAAATTTATACACACCACTTTATCAGACTAGCTTCATTTATCATTTTTATACTAGTAGGCCAATGAAGTCCAACTCACTCATTCTGTATTAGCAATATAGATTAGTCAAATAGAATTCAACCACAAAATTTATTTAATTTACATCCTACTAGAAAACACATCATATAAAATGTTAAACATAGGAGTAACCAAAGAATACATTTATTTCATCAAATATATGAATGAATTTTACATTATTTTCTATATTATACTATAAATAATAACTATAGTTTATACCATTTAGATAATCACATATTTAACTACAAATTTAAAATATCACAATTTGTTTCCAAATATACTACACCCTAAGATAACATATATTATCATAGTATAGTTTTGTGAGACATAACTACTACTTTTCTACAATCAATCATGATAAAGTAGTCATAATTAGATGAAAACATAAGCTTATATTCAAGCAACTAGACATAACAAGCAAGTCACAACTTTCATAAAACACATAGTATTCCACCTTAGCATACACTACACTCTTAAAAATTATATGTACGCATACATAAAGTCTTATTAATTTTTACAAAACATGTTATTCATAGCAATAACTAGCATGCATCTGTTAAATTAATCAAATATAGATGTAAGTCTAGACATAAAAATTATAGTGTGTACCATCGAGGTACAACATACATTTATATTATATTACTCTATGATATCTCATACTATCATAGTTGACAACTACATAAGAACTCATAACCTAACTTATAATTTTAAGAATCAAATGATCCGCATATATATCAACAAGTAAGCAAGTACATATTTATATCACCTGGCTATATCCTAAGATTAAACTACATATTATCATTCCAAAGCAATATAACTTATAAGAATGCATCATGATACACCATTATGTACTTAGATATAACTAAACATTTACACATATTAATACTCCCATAACATGTATTGTGCACATAAGTATTCAATACTGAATACAAATAACTAATAGCCAATCAATCATTTATAGAGAAGTAGAGAACTTAAAAACCTATTTTTATCTTTCATTCCAACAACTTATCCCATTTCTAGGAGACTATAATTTAAAATTATAGTTTTTGGTCTTTAATAAACTTAATGAATTATTTTTAACTATTTATCTAACTATAGGTATAGTTCCTATTTATGAGTATTTGTTCACCATACAAGCACCAAATGAAAATACTCCAATGATATATGAATACTAAATTAATGTTCACACAATTATACATATATGTATGATATTTTTAAGGGATTTTCTATACAAAATTCATTCATAGTTAATCATCCCTAACTAGACATATTCTCATCCAGATACAATCAATATGTGTATAACTTCATACACAAGTTCTCAATACCACATAGGTTTGTGTTGTAGGGTTATCATATAAGTATTAAAAAATACCCAAGTTGTTCTTATACTAAGTAATAGTATGAAGAGGCTTTAATCCTAATACCTCACAGGTTAATGATACTGATAACATAGTGAAGCCAATAAAAAAGGTTTAGTTCACACACACACACACACACACACACACACACACACACACACACACACACACACACACACACACACACACACACACACACACACACACACACACACACACACACACACAGCTTACTCAGATGGAGAACCCTAGCTGCTCTATGTCTTGCTCAAATGGTGACCAAATCTATATTGGTCAAACCATAATGTTTAATAATAAACACAACTAATCTATTATTGGCAATTAAGATTTTATAATAAATCACCAATTTAGGAAAGAATGGCAGAATTGCTGCAGATGAAGAATATATTAAATTGAAAAATATATTTTGATTTATAAACTCACATTCCTACTTGTAAATATTCTTTCCATTTCGTATCATGTCAAATATCCACACATATACATAAATATATATAATCAAAATCCTCTAATTAGAACAGTACATAATAAAATTTCTTGAGTAAGTAACATCGTTTAAACTCAAAGACTAGTATAGAATGTAATCTAACTTGAGATGCAACATATTAACTATATACCATAGTGTTACTAATATGGATTGATCTAGCAGAAAAAGTAGCTAAGCATTGACACTAGTGAAGTTAACTATTTGCACCAAGTATTTTATACCCCAAGTCAAAATCAATGATGCCACCAATGAATAGTCTAGCCACATCCGCTACAACAATTCCCTAAGGATTAGAAATATATTCATAGAATCTTATTTTCTTAATTAATTTATGGAAAATCCATTCCAGTGACCTTATAAAGGTATGTAGCTTATGTAAAGAGGAATTTTAGTAAACCAACACAGACTTTAATTAATTTTCAGCCACTTCAGTGACTTTAATATTTATACAGTGACTTCTTCTTTTAATATATATACAATGACTTTTAAATAATAATACCACTTATTTTTATTACAATGATATAGAAATTTTAAATGATAATTACCAGTTAAGTTTTTAATTAAATTGATCCACATGAGATATAATTAAATTGCTTCATTTTCATTCACTGTCTGGTCAAAAAATTAGGTCGATGTCTTTATTGAATGATTCGCTGCATATAATGGTAGATTATTGCTTTCTCTCCTATCATATTAATAAATTTTAAATTAAATATATTTCACAAAGGCAAGTTTTTGTTTGTAAACTGTATAGACATTGGATGTAATATAGATATGATATGTATTCCCCTATATAACAATAATTCCATGCTACACAGAAGAACAAAGAGGCTTACTATGATTTGTAAAAATAGTATTTCTCATAATTTGGTGCATTTTCGGGTACCAAAGTGAATTATTTTACATATAAGTGAATCTCTCTATTTATAAATTGGTTCATTGTAAATAGAATTATGACTAGCTGTGTAAATATGTCTTCATAGTATAAATTATTGTACTTTATTATAAGTTCACTTCATGTCAAAGTTTATAAATCATTGAGGTACTATGGTAAATCACCATAGATAAATTGGATATCATTTTCCTATTAAATTACTATAGATATATCATAATATTCATTACCCATTCTCGTGGGGTTTGTTTTAATCTTTTATATATATACAGTTTGGATAAAGATAGATATAACTAACCCCTTTCATGTAATAGTGGAGATATGAATATGTTATGAATAATTCTAAGCAAACCCATATAGGGAATATTGACTAAAATATAATTCATGTTTTCTTAAAATTATATAATTTTAATACATAATTCATTTTATCATGAATTCTTATGTCTCATTAAACATAACAATAGCAAAACCCATAAAATTCCAATGAATTGTAACAGTTCAAGGTTTGAGGTTTGTGAGCCTATATTTTATTCTTATAATTAATTGTATAAAAATAAATATATACATCTTTGATAGCATATATATCATAGGGTTTTCTTTAAGCATCGCCCTGAATTTATTACATATTACGGTTTAGCATTATTTCTAGTTGACTTCATCTATATATTTTATTACTTACAATTTGGATTTGTTCAATAGTTGGAATATATATATATATATATAGGTATATAAAAATGTTTATATAATTTTATGGACAAATATATGTTTATATATACACAACACAGAGAACATAAATACAACTCCTACCTCATTAATGGCAACTAGATGGACTCAACTAGGCTAACCTGTCACTTATCCTTTTCTTGGTTCCTTCTTTTTACTTTCTTTCTAGAAGCTCCTCCTTCCTTATCCTATTGTGTCATTCTTATTATCCCTTTTTTATCTTCATTATGCCTCCTTTTATAATCTCCATTGAGATTGAAAGGGGCATAGCTTTCTTTTTACTTTTTCTCTTTTTGTTTTATTTTATCATTTTTTTTAATGATTTTATTTATTTTTATAAAATAAGTTTGGTTATTTTTTTTAATATGATTTAATGGTTTTATTCTCATTATTAAATTATTTTCTCAGCTCTATTCTTAATATGGCCTTTTTTTTAATTATTTTTTTAATATTATTTTTATAAATTTTGATTTTCTTATTTTTATTTTCTCCTAATTTTTTAGATGCCATCATTAATTATAAAAATTAGTATATTTAACAATACAATTATCATCTCTAAATTCCATGACATATTAATGACAAATAAATTAATAAATACTAATTAAGTTAAATTATACTAACCTCATCTCTAAAATATTAAATGATCACATGCATAAATCTTGTAAATCTTAAAACATTAGTGGATATATAAATAAGTCATGTAAGACAGATTCTACATAACTAATAACTATTCTAAAAAATTATGATTAAAATTATTATTTAATTTAGATGGCATCAAAAAATATTATGCTAACCACTCATTATGTATATAACATGTGCTAGCTATTTATGGTGTATGTAAGGTATCGATCAGTTTTTATGTCATCTTCTGATATCTCAATCTACATCATCCTCTCTGATGATTCTCTCTCTCCATAACACTCTAAAGGATAGGTTATCCTGTGTCAACCTCATAACAAAGTAGATAGTTATACCATAATAGTCATGATATATATTCATCATAACATATAGCTAAAATGACAAATTGACATAATCATAAAGTAAGCATATGCTTACAGATAACTCATAGCATCATAATCATATAACCTAAGCAATATCCTACTGTCTCATAATAATATATCTCAAATCTTATTAAAAATAGTAAAATCTAAATTTGTCAACTATAGATATCCATGGATAATCTAATAAAATTTTCTGGTGATCAATTAAGATATAGCATCCTTCTCCCTAAAGCTAGTCATCATTCTTGATGACTCTTATTTAAAAATAAATAGTTTATGAGTGTCACTTACT
The DNA here is from genome assembly GCA_037957365.1 of Torreya grandis. NCBI lineage: Eukaryota > Viridiplantae > Streptophyta > Pinopsida > Cupressales > Taxaceae > Torreya > Torreya grandis. Next base: position 1,471,986 of record JARHVA010000652.1, on the reverse strand, counting down.
TTGAATTTTTATGTCATGACCATTCGGGAGTTCAAAACTAATAAGAGAAGCCTATATGCATATCTTAGTGAAAGTTTTACTACCTTTTAAAAGTTTATGATATCATCATAAAATCCAAAAATAAATGACCAAGGAGAGTTCCACAAAATCTTTCATCCCCTCTAAATATCTCTCTAATATAGAGAGTATTTTTATCATTCTAGAGAAAATATTTGAAAAACTTGGCAAGAATGATGTGCTTAAGTTAATATTATCGCTACCCTATGTAATTCTTGATAAGAATAAGACATTAATATTGTCACTAATTCATAGAGTTTCTAACAATTATGGCAATTAATAAGAACTATAAATACTATATTTCCAATGTATATAAAATTAAATAATAAATGTTTCACAATACACATGCATATAGCTATATGATTGAATTTGATAAGTCCATCTATCAATCTTGAATTTAACAATTTCATCTATCATATCAGAACTTAGTAACTACTAATTAAATGTGAGACTAATTAGGATCTACTCCTATCACTTAGTACTCACGTTCTTAATTCACCACTTTTCCTTTAAGTTTTCACATGTGATCTCTAAAAAGTGCATAAATTTTAATGAATAATAATTCTATATGAATAAATCATAGAAATAAATACTATATGATAAATAATTTTATATGTACCAACATATATACAAGAAAACTCATACAATCATTCAAAATCTTTATTAAGTTACCACTAGCCAAACATAACTAGTATCATATTTCACAGCTTAACTTATTTTGTTATATTTGAAGTTAAGAGGAAATAATGTTAAAATTAACATACATAAAAGGTCCAAGGATTACACCATCCCTAAAACCTTATAAAGGCAACAAATGAGACATATCTCCCTACTTACTCAATTATAATTCAATAAATTGAAATTTTATCTCAACCCTTAGATTGACAAGATGTTCCACACATCATATACTCTACTCGATTCTGATGAAAGGTATAAAAACAACTCTTCAAAAAAAAAAAAAAATCTAAAAGAGATTAAAATTAATATAATCAAGGGTATATAATATCAAAATAGTTATAATTAAATTATAATTCTTAATCTAGAGTTTAATATATAATTCAAGGTTTGCCACTACATATGGTCTAAAATCACAAGTGAGATAAAGTAGTGACCTTAAAGAGTCATAAGTGAAACATATAAAACAATCATTAAAAACCCCTACATGCCTTTTAAGGTAAAAAGAAAACACTACAACTCAGTATTTCCAAATCACAACCTACTTACCAAATATGTAAGTATGGTATCACAATCTATTTCCACAACTGGAGAAAAATAATACTAACCATAAATATGTATCAATTCATTAAATCCTACAAAATTTCTCTTGATAAGAAGTAGAAGACATTTATTCAATGAAATCCAAGAAATATAGTCAAAATAATATTTCAAAAACATGTTTTAATTTAAGAGAACACTAAATCAACATCATGAAAATATGAATCATCTCGATAGCTTATAATGATGTCAAAGGAGAATGAGATAATAAAAACTCACCTCTAAACTAAGAGAGATGGTACTCCTTCCTTGACCACATAACTTAAGGGTCCCAATCCTTAAACAAACTCCTAACACATATGAATTCGCAACCAAGATAGTAGCACTCTAACAAGAAAATTCCCACTGCACTAGGTGGTACTAACTAAAAATGGTCTTCTAATATTTTCTATTTCTAGTATTAGTGAACATAAAACATAAAAACTAAAGCACATATATATAAGTGAGAAGTATCTTGTACTTATTAAACACTCACAAAACTTAAATACTAAAGGTAACTTAATTATCAAGAAGGATTTAATTGTACTTGAGGTGTTAAATCTAAGTGATCAAACTATGGTAGAAATATCTTGTTCACAACACATAAACTATGTTATATAATCACCTACCCACCTCATATGCAACCATCACCAATGGGATACTTGATAAATCAATCCTATATACAACTCAAAAGGGTACAAGTTCTCCTAAGGGTACACACTCAATGTTTTCCACACACACTACATGAATATCGTATACTAGTGAACAAAAAGACATGAAAATGCTAATGAACCCATTACATCCTAGAGTTTGAGCTACATCTCTGATATCACATGTAATAATTTTGTTGGTTAGACATAAAAATACATGATTTTATTTTTTAACACATATACCAAAAATATATTACACCATGAAAATATACAGAGACCATAAGATATACTCAAGATGTGATAATTAAAACAAGCATAATGCATCACATATCACTGATTTCTAATATCATGAGAGTACACATCATAATACAACTATATAAATTAATCATATTAACTTAGCTATGATAAAAATAAGTCTACATTCACTACTATCAATAAACAATAACAAGTAATTACAACTTTTCATGAAAATATTCAATAATAAGTATAATATAATATAGTATACATATAAGATACATGGCTTCTTCAAAGCATAATTTTTGAACTTAAGTATCTATTTTAATCTCAAGTGTCATATTGATAAGTGGTACTATTGTGGGGAGGAAGAGTATTATTTGAGTGATTTTCCACACCAACAATTAACCAATGATCCCCTACACTAATTCTATCAAGAAATGGCCCTCTTTTTAATTATGAGTAGATAGTGATGAAACGAGAATCTAAAGAGACAAGCAAGTACCTATGTGTTGTATGATTTCTAAACTAAACATGTAGTGTATCATAGAAAACCATTCTATTGTAATATATCATATAAACATGTAAATCATACTCATGAAATGATAATGTCTCACTAAATTTACTCTGGCCTAAAATTTTATAAATAATAAATAATAATAATCTATAGATCAATCAAATTCATATACACCATTTAATCAGACTGCTTTCATCTATCATTGTGATACTAGTAAGATAATGAAGTACATCTCACTCTTTACTATGTATCATCAATACACAATGATCAAATACAATTCAATCATAAATTTTATTTAATTTATATCCTACTATCAAACACATCACATAACATGCTGAACATATGAGTAACCAAAATATACATTTATTTTATTAAATATATGAATGAATCTTACATTATTTTATATCTCATACTAGAAATAATGATTATAGTTTATACCACCTAGATAATCACATATTTAACTATAGATTTCAACTATCATAATTTTTTTAAACATACTACACCCTATGATAACCCGTATTATCATAATATAGTGTTATAAGATAAAACTATTAATTTACCACAATCAATCATGATAATGTAATCATAACTACATAAAAATCCACACTTATATTCAAGAAACTAGACATAACAAATAAGTCATAGCTTTCACAAAACACATAGTATTCCATCTTAACATATGCTACACTCTCAAATATTGTATGCATGCATACATAAAGTCTTATGAATTATTACAAAATATGATATTCATAGTAATATCCAACATGCATATAATAAATTAGTCAAACATAGATTTTAAGTGTAGACATAATAATTACAATATGTATCATCTGGTTACAACATATATTTATATTATAAAACTTTTATGATATCCCATACTATCATATTTCAGAATTACATAAAAACTCATAACCTAACTTATGATTTCAATAATCAAATTATCTACATAGATATCAACATGTAAGAAAATATGGATTTATACCACATGGGTATACCCTAAGATTAAATTTCATATTAGCATTTGAAAGCAACATAACTTATAATTATGCATCATGATGCATCATTATGTTCTTAGATATAACCAAGCATTTATACAAATTAATATTTTCATAATGTGTATTATTCACATAAGTATTCAATATTGAATATAAATAACTAACAGCCAATCAATCATTTACAAAGAAATACAAAACTCAAAACCTCATTTTGATCTTTCAGTCCAACAACTTATCATGTTTCTAAGAGAATGTTCCTTAATGTTATAGTTTCCTGTCTTAAATACACTTAATGACTCAATTTTAACTATCTATCTAATTATAGGTATAGTTTTGATATGTAAGTATTTATTCATCGTATAAGCACCAAATAAAAATACTCCAAATATGAACACTAAATCAATGTTCACACAATTATACATATATGAATAATCTTTTAATAGATTTTCTATGTAGAACCTATTCACAGTTAATCATTCCTAACTAGACAAATTCTCATCCAGATATAATCAATATGTGTATAACTCCATACACAAATTCTTAACACCATATAGTTTTGTGTTTCAAGTTTCTCATACAAGTATTCAGCAATACCCAAGTTTATCTTACACTAAGTAATAGTATGAAGATGTTTTAATCTTGATACCTCATAAGTTAATGATAGTGATAACATAGTGCAATCAATGGAAAAGGTTTAGTTTACATATTCACAATATATATATATATATATATATATATATATATATATATATATATATATATATATATATATATATATATATATATATAGTAAGTATTCTAAAATAATCTTTAAAAGGCTTACTTAAATCAAGAACCTTAGCTGCTCCATGTCCCACTCATATGGTAACCAACTCTATATTTATCAAACAATAAATTTTAATAATAAACTCAAATAATCTATTGTTATGCGAATTTAATATCTTATAATAAATCTCTAATTTAGGAAAGAATGGCAAAACCAGTGTAGATGGAAAATAGATTAAATTGAAAAATATATTTTGATTTATAAAATCATATTCTTGCTTGTAGATGTTCTTTCCATTTTTTATCATCCCAAATACACACACATATACTTAAATATATATACTCAAAATCCTCCAATTTAAACTCTACATAATAATATTTCCTAAGTAAGCAGCAACATTTAAACTCAAAGACTAATATAGAATGTAATCTAACTTGATATGTAACATATTAATTATATATCATAGTATTACTAATATGGACTTATATAGCATGAAAAGTAGTTAAACATTGACACCATTAAAGTGAAGTATTTACAAGTATTTTATAGCCTAGATAAAAATCAGCAATGATATTAAGTAATGGTCTGACTGCATCCACTATAGTAATTCCCTAATGCTTGAAAATATATTAATAGAGTCTAATTTTTTCAATTAATTTATAAAAAACTAATCTCATAAATATTAAAATATTAGTGGACGTAAAAGTAAGTTATGTAAGACAAATTCCACATAACCAATAACTATGCTAGAAAATCATGATTAAAATGATTATTTAATTCAAATAGCATCAAAACATATTATGCTAACTATTTTTTATCCATCTAACATGTGCTAGCTATTAATGGTGTGTGTAGGGTACCAATCAATTTCTTTGTCATCCTTTAACATCTAAATCTATGTCACCCTCTCCAATGATGCTCTCACTTCATCACACTATGAGGGATAGTTTTTCCTACATCAACCTCATAACAAAGTGATTAGTTATACCATAATAGTCATTATATACATTTATCATAAAATATAGCTAAAATGATAAATCAACATAATTATAAAGTAAGCATATACTTACTGATAACTCAAGCAGTGTGATCATATAACCTAAGCAATATCTTACTATCCCATAATAGCATATATCTCATAGCTTAGTAAAAATACAAAAATCTAAATTTTTCAACTATAGATATCCACGGATAATCTATCAATTTTTTTTTATGAAGAATTAAGATGTAACATCCTTCTCCCCTAAATCTAATCATCATCCCTGATGACTCTTATTTAAATATAAGTTCTAAATTAAATATATTATTTAGCAAAGTATTAACATGGTATACAATATCAAATTAAGTATATAATTAAAAAATTATCTATATAACTCACCATAGTTCCCTCAAATTATACTATTCTCAGAGTATGGGTCCCACAAGACTCTACTTTGTGACATCTCTTAATTATGCAAACATGATTTACGAGTGTCACTTACTCTGAATGTTTCTATCATGATCATCTCGAGGTCTAAAACTAATAAGAGAAGCCTATATACATATCTCAATAAAATTTTCACTACCTTTCAAAAGTTCATGATATCATCATAAAATCCAAAAACAAATGACCAAGGAGAGTTTCATAAAATTTTCTATCCCCTTTAAATATCTCTTTAATCTAGAGAGTATTTTTCTCATTCCAAAAAATATATTCAGGAAACCTAGTAAGAATGATGTGCATAAGTTATTACTATCTCTACCCTATGTATCTCTTGATAAGTATAAAATATTAATATTGTCACTACTCCATGGAGCTCCTGACAAGTATGACAATGAATAAGAACTAGAAATATTACATTTCTAATGTATACAAAATTAAAGATTAAACATTCCACATTACACATGTATATGGCCATATGATTGAATTTTATAAATCCATCTATCAATCCTAAATTCAACAAGTCCATTTATTGGATCCAAACTCAGTAACTACCGATTCAATGTGAAACTAAGTAGGATCCACTCCTATTGCTTAGTACTCATGTTCTTGATTCTTCACTCTTCCCTTAAGTTTCTACAACCTGTGATCTCTAAAAAGTGTATAATTTTTAATGAATCATAATTATATATAATAGATCATATAAATCATACTATATGTTAAATAATTTTATATGTACCAACATACATACAAGAAAAATTATACTATCATTCTAAAATTGTATTAAGTTACCACTAGCCAAACATAGCTAGTATCATATTTCACAGCTTAACTTATTTTTTTATATTCGTAGTTAAGAGAAAATAATGTTAAAATTAACATTTATACAAGATCTAAGGATCACACCATCCCTTCAACCCTATAAAGGAAATAAGAAGACATATCTCCCTACTTACTTGGTTAGAATTCAAAAAATTGAAATTTTATCTCAGCCCTTAGATTGATAAGATCTTCTACACATTCTATAATCTAATCAATTTTGATAAAAGGTATAAAAATAACTCTTTAAAACAACATGTTTTAAGCCAAAATATATTAATATCAATTTAATCAAGGGTATATAATATCATAATAATTATAATCAAATTATAATTCTTAATCTAGAATTTAATATATAATTCAAGGTTTGCCACTTCACATGGTCTAAAATCACAAGTGAGCTAAAGTAGTGAAGTTAAAGAGTCACAAGTGAAGAATAGAGAACTATCATCAAAATTTCCTACATACCCTCGCAAGGTAAAAAGAAAATACCACAACTCAATATTTCCAAATCACTACCTACTTACCAAATATGTAAGTATGATATCATAAAAGAATACTAAACATAAAGATGTATCAATTCATCAAATCCTACAACTTTTTTCTTGACAAGAAGTATAAGACATTTATCCTATGAACTCCAAGGAATATAGTCAAAATAACATTTTAAAAACAATTTTTCATTTAAGAGAACACTTTATCAATATCATGAAAATATGAATCCTCTCAATAGCTTATAATTATGTCAAAGGAGAATGAGATAATGAAAACTAAAGAAAAAGAATACTAACCATAAAGATGTATCAATTCATCAAATCCTACAACTTCTCTCTTGACAAGAAGTATAAGACATTTATCCTATGAACTCCAAGGAATATAGTCAAAATAAAATTTTAAAAACAAGTTTTCATTTAAGATAACACTAAATCAATATCATGAAAATATGAATCCTCTTGATAGCTTATAATGATGTCAAAGGAGAATGAGATAATAAAAACTCACATCTAAGCTAACTAAGAGAGATGACACTCCTTCCTTGACCACATAACTTAAGGGTCCCAATCCTTATACAAATTCCTAACACATAAGAATTCACAACCAAGATAGCAGCACTCTACTACAAGAAAATTCCCACTAAACTAGGTGGTACTAACTAAAAATGGTCTTATAAAATTTTCCATTTCTAGTATTAGCAAACATAAAACAAAAAAAACTAAATAACATATATATAAGTGAGAAGCATCATGTGCTTATTAAACACTCACAAAACATAAATTATGAAGGTAACTTGATTATCAAAAAGGATGTAATCATACTTAAGGTGTTCAATCTAAGTAATCAAACTATTGTAGAAATCTCTTATTCAAAACTCATAAACTAAGCTATGTGCTCTCCTACTCACCTTGTATACAACCATCACCAATGGGATACTCAATAAATCAATCCCATATACAAATCAAGGAGGTAAAAGTGATCCTAAAGGAACACACTCAATGTTTCCCACACACACTACATGAATATCTCATACTAGTGAACAAAAAGATATGAAAATGCTAATGGACCCATTAGGTCTTAGAGTTCAAGCCACAACTATGATACTACATGTAACAATCCTGTTGAGTTAGATAGAAATACATGATTTTTTTTAATTAAACACATAGACCAAAAATAGATTATACTATTAAAATCTATAGAGACCAGAAGAAATACTCAAGGTATGATAATAGAAACAAGAATAGTACATCATATATCACTGATCTCTAATATCATGAAATTACACATCATAATATGAATATATAAAGTAATCACATTAACTCGGCTAAAATTGAAATAAGTCTATAGTCACCACTATCAATAAATAATAACAAGTAATTACAACTCTTCATGGTAACATTCAATAAATAAGTATAATATAATACAATGTACATATAAGATACATGGCTTTTCTGAAGCATAATTTTTAAATTTAAGTATCTATGGCAATCTCAAGTGTCATATCGATAAATAGTACCATTATGGAAAGGGAGAGAATCATCCAAGTTCTTTTTCACACCAACCACTAACCAATGATCCTTCACACTAATCTCATCTAAGAAATGGCCCTCCCTTTAAGGATGAGTAGATAGTGATGACACGATAATCTAGTGAGACAAGCAAGTACCTATGTATTGTATGATTTTTAAACTAAACATGTAGTATATCATAAAAATTATTTATATTTAAATATATCTCACAAACATTTAAATAATAATCATGAAATGATAATGTCTCACTAAACTTACTTTGGCCCAAAATTTTATAAATAAAAAATAATAATGATCTATAGATCAATCAAATTTATACACACCACTTGATCAGACTGTCTTTATATATCATTGTGATACTAGTAATCCAATGAAGTCTATCTCATTCCTTACTTCATATCAGCAGTATAGATTAGTCAAATACAATTCAATCATAAAATTTATTTAATTTACATCCTACTATGTCTTTATATATCATTGTGATACTAGTAATCCAATGAAGTCTATCTGATTCCTTACTTCATATCATCAGTATAGATTAGTCAAATACAATTCAATCATAAACATAGGAGTAACCAAAGCATACATTTAGTTGATCAAACTTATGAATGAATCTTACATTGTTTTATATCCTATATTATAAATAATGATTATAGTTTATACCACCCAGATAATCACATATTTAACTATAGATTCCAACTATCACAATTTATTTTCAAATATACTACACCTTATGATAATCTATATTATCATAGTATAGTGTTCTGAGACAACTACTAATTTTCTACAATCAATCATGATAAAGTAGTCATAACTACATAGAAACTCAAGCTTATATTCAAGAAACTAAATATAACAAGTAAGTCACAGCTTCTATGAAACACATAATATTCCATCTTACATTCACTACACTCTTAAAGATTATATGTATGCATACATAAGTTCTTACCAACTATTACAAAACATGATATTCACAATAATAATTAGTATCCATACATAAAATTATTCAAACGTAGATATAAGTGTAGACATAATAATTATAGTATGTACCATCTAGGTACAAAATACATTTATACTATAGTACTTTATGATATCTCTTATTATCATATATCACAACTACATAAAAACTCATAACCTAACTTAAAATTTTTAATAATCAAATGATCCACATAGATATCAACAAGTAAGCAAGTATAGATTTATACTACCCAAGTATACCCTAGGATTAAATTTCATATTAACATTCCAAAGTAATATAACTTGTAATCACGCATCATGATGCATCACTATGTATTTAGATATAACCAAGTATTTATACAAATTAATACTCCTATAACATGTACTATGCACACAAGTATTCAATACTGAGTATAAATAACTAACAGCCAATCAATCATTCACAAAGAAATAGAAAACTCAAAAACTCATTTTGATCTTTCATTCCAACTACTTATCCCATTTTTAGGAGACTATTCCTTAAGTTTATAGTTTATGGTCTTCAATAAACTTAATGACTCATTTTTAACTATTTGTCTAATTATAGGTATAGTTACTATATGTGAGTATTGTTCATCATAAAATCACCAAATAAAAATACTCCAATGATATATGAATACTAAAATAATGTTCACATAATTACACATATATAAATTATCTTTTAATAGATTTTCTATGTAAAACCCATTCATAGTTAATCATCTCTAACTAGACAGATTCTCATCTAGATATAATCAATATGTGTATAACTCTATACACAAGTTATTAATACCACACAGTTTTGTGTTTCAAGGTTCTCATAGAAGCATTCAGCAATAGCCAAGTTTCTCTTACACTAAGTAATAGTATAAAGATGCCTTAATCTTGATACCTCACAGGTTAATGATAGTGATAACATAGTGTAGTCAATAGAAAAAGTTTAGTTCACATATTCACACACACACACACACACACACACACACACACACACACACACACACACACACACCTATATATATATATATATATATATATATATATATATATATATAGGTTAGTGATAGTGATAACAAATTCAGACTATATATATACTAATACCTCATAGGTTAATGATATATATATATATATATATATAGAATAAGTATTCTAAAATGATACTAAAAAAGATTACTTAAATCGAGAACCCTATCTACTCCATGTCCTACTCGGATGGTAACCAACTCTATATTTATCAAACTATAACATTTAATAAAAAACTTGAATAATCTATTATTATCAAATAATATCTTATAATAAATTGCCAGTTTAGGAAAGAATGGAAAAACCACTGCAAATGCAAAATAGATTAAATTGAAAAATATATTTTGATTTATAAAATCACATTCCTTCTTGTAGATGTTCTTTCCATTTCAATTCATCCAAAATACCCACACATATACTTAAATAAATATACTCAAAATCCTCTAATTCAAACTCTACATAATAACATTTCCTGAGTAAGCAGCAATGTTTAAACTCAAAGACTAGTATAGAATGTAATCTAACCCAAGATGTAGCATATTAATTATATACCACTGTATTACTAATATGGACTGATATAACATAAAAAGTGGTTAAGCATTGACACTAGTGAATTCAAGTATTTACACCAAGTATTTTATAGCCTAGGTCAAGAAAGCAATGACATTGAGGAATGGTCTGGTTGCATCCACTCCAGTAATTCCCTAAGGCTTGAAAATGTATTCTTGAAGTCTAATTTTTTCAATTAATTTATGAAAAATTGATTCCAATGACCTTATAAAGGTATGCAACTTCTGTAAAGAGTAATTTCAGAAAACCAACTCACTATTTAATTAATTTCCAGCCACTTCAATGACCCTCTTAATATATATATGTGTGTGTGTGTGTGTGTGCGTGTGTGTGTATATATGTATATATATATATATATATATATATATATATATATATATATATATGTATATATATATATATGTATACATATATATATATATATATATATATATATACATACATATATGTATACATATATATATATACATAAATACATATATATATATATATATATATATATATTGACTTATTATTTATTCTTAATATATATATATATATATACATATATATATATATATACATATATATATATATATATTAAGAATAAATAATAAGTCACTATATAAATGTTAAGAAAGTCATTGAAGTGGCTGGAAAAAAATTAATTATTGAGTTGGTTTGCTGAAATTATATATATATATAT